>JAOTAY010000007.1:30409058-30479261 GCA_025629805.1 Erythroxylum baracoense | reverse complement strand
GAAGAAGTGAAATTGGGAAGATTATTACTGAAAGTGATGTTAGAGTGGATGTAGGAATCATTGGAGATGCTTGGAGGGAGCTTGGTATGTTCGGTTGTATAGTCTGAATCATCTTAGTGTGGATCGTCTTAGTCTGAATCGTCCTAGTTGGGGTCATCTTAGTTAGGATCGTCTTAGTCTGAATCGTCTTAGTCATGATCGTCTTAGTTGGGATCGTTTTATTCTGAATCATCTTAGTCTGGATCCTCTTAGACTGATTCATCTAATCCATTTCAGACCTAATTACTTCATCTGATACAAAGTTGTCTGATTTTGACCCTCTAGATGACAAAATTTTTCTTCAAGGTCTAAACGAAAGTTATAGATCTTTTTCTTAGCTTTCCAATGATATAAAGTTTGGAATTTTTGACCTCAGACGTAAAAGATATGACCTTTAGGCGAAGCATAGGTACCAGACAAAGTGTCAGACGAAGCAATTTTAACCCTCTAGATGATAAAATTTTTCTTCAAGCTCTTCACGAAAGTTGTAGATCTCGACGTCCTCTTCGAAACCGTCCTAAAATGAGCAAAATATGATATCTTTAGTGAAAGTTATGCTAATTGTCCCAAGATAGGTACAATATGATTGAGGACATAACCAGGTTTAGCTCTTTTGGCCATAACTTCATCCCCGATCTCCAAATGAAGGGATTATTGAACTAATAGATTCCTAACATATTTCTCTACGTCTCCATAAAATTTTAGTATCCATTGGTGTGGACTTGAAAAAGATTAATGGAAAGAAATTGGAGGAAATTAATTGGAGGAGCATGACTTAGTTACGAGCCTACTTTGGCTTTTAAGCATATCTTGATCTGTATAATAGGAAACTTTTGAGATGTAATAAGAATGAAGATGAACCGAAGATGGCTAATGAGAGTTCAAGGAAATAACCTTACAGGATAATTCACACGCTCACGCTTTCATGACATTCAGATAATTGGGCTCTGGAAACGGAGTCCAGCAAAAAATAATATGATAAATAATATTCATTTTGGATGTTTCAAAGTCTTAGATATATATATTTTTTTAAAAAAAGTCTTAGATATATAATAAGAGCTTGATGAGTTATTTGTAGTTTCTATTTTCTTTTCTCTTAATATCTCCACTTTCAGTGGTTGGGTGGAGCCTTTAAATTTGTAATGTGTAACGTTGAATTTCGTTCTCTTGATATAACGTACTTATTTTATCTTTTTACTATTTTGGAGCCTGTTAAAGGACATTAGGGTGAGACCATGGAATTGAGCTGGGCTTTTTATACCTCTAACTGACCCATTTCGTCAAGAGAACAGACAAAATAAAAGCAAGCGATGTTCTAATGCCCATGATTCCACCTCATGGCTAATTAAGCGTCCAATCTATACATCTATTTCTCCGTTACCGCTAATCTATTACTTAGAGCGCCCGTATCAGAAACAGAGCGTAAAAGAAAGTGCCTTTTTGGGAAAACAATGGCGACTAGATACTGGGTAGTGTCTCTTCCGCTACAGAACTCTGCTTCTTCTCTTTGGAACCGTTTACAGGAGCAAATCTCTCGCAATGCCTTTGATACTCCACTCTACAGGGTATTTCTCAATTTCCTAAAATTGATCTGATTTTTGTTTCATTTAACGTCGAGAAAAAGTCAATCTTTAATTGGTTTTCCTATTGGATCTTTCAGTTTAATATACCTAACCTCCGTGTTGGAACCTTAGACTCCCTCCTTGCCCTTAGCGACGATCTCTTGAAGGTAATGTAAATTCCTTCTTTTTTTCCTTTTGGTTTGATGTAAGTTATTCGTTTAATTTGGTTTTCAAAAATTGTACAAATATTTTATGTTCTGAATTATATTTGGATTTGGGATTTGTTTGCTAGTCTAATAGCTTTATAGAAGGTGTGTCTCACAAGATCAGGAGACAGATTGAGGAATTGGAAAGGGTTTCTGGTGTTGAGACCAATGCGTTGACGGTTGATGGTGTCCCTGTTGATTCCTACCTCACCAGGTTTTTATTCTCATATTGTTTTTTTTCTTTTCATGCATTTCACATTAATCTTTACAATTTTATTTATGAATAATTTATGTTTAAAAATCTGGATCTTTTAGGTTTGTTTGGGACGAAGCAAAATACCCAACAATGTCTCCTCTAAGGGAGATTGTTGATGGCATTCACACGCAAGTATCTAAGATTGAGGATGATCTCAAGGTGATACATTTTTCTCATTTTCGTACCTTCTTTTTCAAGTTTTCCAGTATAACTTGGTGAATTTATGAACTGCCATTCGCGTGGATTTTTTTTGGGGTTTCAATCTTAGAACTTTATATCATGTGTAGGTTCGAGTTGCAGAGTATAACAATGTCCGCAGTCAGTTAAATGCTATCAACAGAAAGCAAAGTGGAAGGTAATGAGCAGCCCTCATTTTCTATTTCTTGCATACCTGATAAGTAATATGTTCTTGCTTCTCACTGACAATTGTCTATTTCAGCTTAGCTGTCCGTGATCTTTCCAATCTGGTGAAACCTGAGGATATTATTTTGTCTGAACATCTTGAGACCCTTCTTGCTATTGTTCCAAAGTATTCACAGAAAGACTGGCTTTCAAGCTATGAAACGTTGACCAACTACGTTGTAAGTTTTTTCCTTTTTGCAGCTTGTTTGTTTTGTAATAGTATTTAGGATTTACTTCTTTCAAAGTTTCAAAATTTTCACCCTGGAGATTAGTTCATTTAGGTTAATCTGAGCTAGTGTTATGATTTGAGCTTTTCAGTTTTTGTTTTATTATTCTGGATTCTGTGGTTCTGCTTGATTTATGTATCTAGTCTCTTTCAGGTTCCCAGGTCCTCCAAGAAATTACATGAGGATAATGAATATGCTCTTTACACTGTGACCTTATTTCGTCGTGTTGCAGACAACTTTCGAACAAGTGCACGTGAAAAAGGATTCCAAGTGAGTGTAACAAATTGACCTTGCTATCGTTTCCATATAATTTGTTAATAAAAAATACCCGCAAATTAAAATCTGCACTTGACAAAAAAATGCTGTCTGCCATTTCATTTGGAATGTTTGTTAAGTGCTTTATTAGATTCACAAGTTTTAACTCAATTGTATTTTTTATTTGTCCCATATTTCACTCAATTGAATCTCCAATTTAAGTTTTCTTGTCTTTTTGGTTTGACCCAGATTCGTGATTTTGAATATAGTCCAGAAGCACAAGAGACTAGAAAACAAGATTTAGAAAGGTTGATGCAAGATCAAGATAGTTTTAGAAGCTCTCTTTTGCAATGGTGCTATACCAGTTATGGAGAGGTAATTTCATTATCCATTTTTCTTGTTGAATTTTCTCCAAGTTTTCACAAAGAAAGCCGGATAGATTTAATTCTGCTCATGAAAGCTAGGGATTAAGGATCAGAGTAAATGAAGGTTTAGACTGAGGAATTGGTTTGAATACAGTGAGATTGACCTCCGGTTGAGGAAAGAATTGCAGCTGGGCTGTTCAAATTGCAAGTCTGGATTTGATTGATACATATTGGGATTAGAATGCATATATGTTTTTATATCAATAATCAGTAATAGCTAGTCAAGTGTTTTACATTTGTTTATAGGATGTTATTACTAGCCAGCTGTCACTTGTAAAAGCCCATAAAACTACTATACTCTCCCTCAGCAAGAGAGGCCCCGATCCTGCCATCTCTGTCAAAATAACTAAGAAATACAAGTACAAAATTTACTGTTTGTTGTTTCATGCCATAAATAAGCTGGATATTGAGGGATTTGGCAGATATATGCAGCTTTGTTGACAGTAATTGAGATGTAAATGATGGATCTTGTGAAAAATAAAATGAAGAGGAGTTGGAATAAGTGTGCTAAGCCACTTATTCTCGAAGCGTCCTTTCTTATTAGAGCAAACTGCCCATCGTCGAGTTTTGTAAATAAATCCATTATGTGTACTTTCACATAACTTCAACTTCTTCAGTATTCTTGTATGATTAGCAGTTTCTTGAGTATTTTTTTAAGAACAGTCTTGCAATGGGCAACGTTAATAGCCCCAAGGTAACCATTGCCAAGGCTCCCAGAAGGTGTATATATTTTTCTTTTCCTTGTCTGTTCTTGTGTCATGAAGGTATGCATAGTTGGTTTCCCCAACAAACTTAAATCCAATTGAATAGACCCATGGCTACAGTGCTTAGAGGTTCTGCTAATTCAATCATTCCTATATCCTTTACAATAGATATCAAGCTTTGGGTTTTCCCTGATAGATATCAGCTTGCCGTACGCTTTATCTGTCAAAATTTTTAATGTCATTCATTAATGTTAAATAAGTTTATTTGCTTGCAGGTTTTCAGCTCCTGGATGCACTTCTGTGCTGTACGTATTTTTGCAGAGAGCATTCTAAGATATGGATTGCCACCATCTTTCTTGGTAAATATTTCATATGCTTTGTTTGATGCGTTGGGTCAAGTATCTATTCCTTACTAAGCATTGTCTATTTGGCGTGTTTAGGCTTGTGTGTTATCTCCTTCTGTTAAAAGCGAGAAGAAAGTTCGAACTATTCTTGAAGGACTGTGTGAAAGTGCAAACAGGTTAGCCTGCATGGTATTCATTTGGTTTAGTTCATAGATTTACCGTACATCATTTAAAAATCGTAGGAAGATGGAATGAATTATAAAGAACGGCTCCTGCCCCTCTTTACTCCTGAAGAAGTTGGAGAGCATATATCTATTTTCCAAAATTTTGAGGAACTCTGTTAAAGCTCTGATGAGGAGCTGTGCTATTCCTGATGGGAAGTAAATGTTTGGAAGGTTGCTGAATGAACATGGTTTTCAGAAATGCTAAAGATGTATTCTACTGCTCAGAAACAATTTACTTGAGTGGTGAATAAAAAAGAAAAAAACCTCATCGATCTCCAGGCTTTATTAAGCTGTGAAAGTACAAATTATTCTCACGGCAATTATTTTCTTGGGTTTCAATCACATTTACTTTGCCATTGTATTTGCGTCTGAGGAGATCTTGTGCACGACACCATGTTCGAAATGTTATTTTGTGAATCTCGACATAGTTTATCCTTTTGCCCGTTATGAGATCTTCCCTGTTGTGCAGCACATACTGGAAGTCTGAAGAAGAGATAGGAGGGGGGATGGGAGGCTTGGGAGGTGATGCTGATGCCCATCCTTATGTTTCTTTCACAATTAATCTTGTTTAAATCATGTGTGGCTCTGCTCCTTGTCTATGTTGAGCTCCAAGGATTCCTTTAGACAGCAATAAACTCACAGGATTGGCAATGCTGTAAATTAGCCTCCATAGTTTGATTCGTTGGTTTATTTTTAGTCAGAGTTTGTGCAATCAAGTGGGATTTGGCTTCATTAATGAATGGGCAAAACTTGCGGGGAAGATCAAGTAATTCTGTATTTGTACTCAGCTTCTATATTTATGTTTTCAGAACTGCTCGACCTTATATGGAGCTTGTAGTTATTTGCTTGATGGAAATCTTGTGAATGTACTTGCTTGCACGTCGTATTTAATTGGAATATCCCATTATCTGGATTAAATAGTTGGATCAGTGAACTAATTATAGCTATCAGTTGATGATGATCTGAGCAAGGGAGTTTTTATGCTCAACTTAAAAGAAATAATGCGGGTAAGTGTCCAGGCAATAACATAACACTCCAATGTTCATATCTTCAGTACCGTACCAGTTATGATACTAGTCAGTACCGACTATTTTATTGGGTGTCGTCCAGTAGCTGAAAGATCAATAAGATTTATAAATTTTAAAATCTTTCACACTAACCGTAACTTCCTTTTGTATCAAATTCAACCCTACCCACTGCCTCACTCAAATCACTTTTTAATTTTTCGTTCATATCAGCTCTCCATTGTCAGAGATGCTCCAACCTCCAGTTCCTCCGAGTTTTCGATAGCGTGACACCATTGAAGGATTGGTGGTGTCGCAAAAATTCATGGGATCGTTACGTAAATTGTTGAGAGATAGATAATGAAGCTTTACACACAATTTTGTAACTTAAAACTGGCAACTTTAATGATATTTGTACATAGATAATGTATTTGAGTTTTGTTTTTTGACACATATTTGAATATTAAGGATAAAAAAAGATGGAAAAATTTGAAGTTTATTGTGTGAGAAATTCTGTAAATCATGTATGTTTGACAAATTGAGAATAGCTTTAGATAATACTTAACGATTTGTTTGGTCAATAGTGCGCATATAAATGGAACTTCTAAGATTTACTTTCTAGTATTATCATTTACGAGGATATACTTGACATAACATGAGATTGTGAATGGTTAAGTAATCATTTTTGTCTTTTTATTTTTTTTGCAATAAAGATATTTTTGTAACGTGCATTACCAAAAGAATGATGTAAGATGTAAGAAATTATTGTATGTCTTTTTTATATGAAGTATTTGTAATTGATTAGTCTTCTTTTACTATTGAATTTTTATAGCAAAGTAATGATGTTACATATCAAACTTGATTTTTGATATGAAATTATTGATTTAATTTTGACATATGTCTTTGTTTATTTTTATAGATAAACGGAGAAAAGTTAATATACTCCTGATAATTAAATCTTTTTAAGAAGATTCGAGATCTAACTTGAGTTTATGCTAGATTAGTTCTTAGTATAAAGAACTATACTATTTGTTCATATTGCAACAAATATTTGAAAGATGAGAGAATCATTAAAGGAGCATTTAGATGAGATCAAAGGTAATGTAGAGCCTTGTAAGAAAGATAGCTGTGATGTGAAATAGCAGATGAAAACTTTGCTCAAAGAGTATTAGAATAAGAAAGACAAGGCAAAGTTGAACTACGAAATTGGTAGTAAAAATTCTTTTTATAGTGTTAGGATGATTTTTGACAATGTTGAAGGTAGTATTCATACCCAATAAGAAGGGATTAATGTACTTGATACGAGGAAGAGAAGATCAAAGGTGCCTAACTTGATCCATGAACAATTTGTAAAGCCTAACCTTCAATTTATAGTGCCTTATAATCTAAACAAGTAACTCATAATATGTATATGACAATGGCTCGATGATGATATGATATAGTTGTATTATTCAATGTTGCTCAATCTTATTATTACCAGCCTACAGTGAATGTTATCGTCTCTTACAGTTTACGATATAAAGCTTCTTCAATTAATGACAACAAAGGTAATCTTCTGAGTAGCTTTGTTTTTTAAATAAAAAGTTAATTGGATAAAAGAAGAATGTCTTAGGCAACTTATGGTTATTTAATCATATATGATGGTTTGAAAATAGAAGACATGAGCTTATCAATTTTTTGGTTTTTTTTGCTAAGAGAACAATATTTTTGAAGTCCAATAATACATTTGACCCTGTAAAAAATATTGATACATTGTTTAAGATATTTGATGAAATTGTAAATGAAACTAGGTCTAAAACATTGTATAGTTCATCACTGAAGATTATTATGCTTATAAACAATTGGAAAAAGGTTGTAAAGTAAGTATAATTCTTTTTATTGTAGTTAGGAAAAAGGTTACAAAACATTATATAATTCATCATTAGAAATGATTATGCTTATAAGCATTGACCTATAACAACAACACCAATAACACCCAGTGACAATCCCACTGAACCATGAGATCTGGAGAAGTCTAGTAGTACGTAGTCTTGACCCTACTTGGTAGAGAGGATATTTTCGATAGATCTACATAAAATGCAAAATAATGATAATACAAAATATAAATAAATACATATAAATAAAAATATAAAAATATATAATGTAATACATAATATAGTATATATAAAACATGGTAAAGATTAACAATAAAAGATAATATAAGTAAATAAATACATAAACCAAAAAAAGACAAATATAAGAATAAATCAAACCAACTATTACAAGAAAGTAATTAGGCTAAGTAAAAAACTATTAAGCTAAATAACTAAGAGGTAAGTACAATATAATCAAAATTATAACGCTAATTATAAGATGAAAAACTCAAAGGAAAATATTTAAAAGACCTAAAATAACGAAAATGACCTCTTTAAGAGAGATCCTTTATTCGTATTCTAGTACGTCAAAAATTTTTATTACGAGCCATGTCCTCAATAAGTTCCGACAGGATTATATCATTCTTGATCACTTTACTCCAATTTTTTTTAGGCCTTCTTTTTTTTCTCTTACTATCTCTAAGTACTATTTTCTTGCATCTTTTAAGTGAAGCATCTCAATGTCTCCTTTTAACACTTATAAGCATTGACCTAATATTAAAAAAAAAGATGCTAGATACTTTCCTATCAGTGATGAAACTTTGCAAAAGCAAAGAAAAAAAGTGACTAAGTTCATCTGTAATCAAGTATGAGTTCTAAATATGATGAGCAAAGGTTTAACTAATGGTAGGAATTTGTGTCATGATATCATTATGAGATTTGCAATTAATTTTTTAGCACTTCAACATTTTGTTCTAATATTGAAGGAGTTGAGACAAATTTTTACAAGTGATAAATGAGTTGTATCTCAATATGTTAGGTTTAATGTTAGAATAAAGGTTTCTAGAATTATACTTAAGGATAATGAATTTTAATCTCAATGTTAATTTGTCACCCGAATTATTGAGTCATCAGTGAGAGTACTTTGTCTAGCTGATAATGATAAAAAGGAAATAATTAATTATTTTTATAATGCCATAGAGAGGCGGAGGAAACAATCAAGACCAATATAAAAAATAAGTCTTCTTTATATACACTTTTTTTACGGACATAATGAAAGATATGAAAAATAAATTTACTCTTTGTTATTTGCTATTAGGATTTTTTTTAATCTTGATGTCTAATTTAGATTAAATTTTACAAAGAAAACTGAAGTTAATTAGGAGAATATTATTAACTATCACAAAATTATTTTATATGAGATGATGCAAGGTTCCTTTTAGCTCACAAATACAGGCATACATGGCTGCATACAGTGATTTTAGGACGCTTATTGCAATTTTTTAAAGAGAAAAATTATATATTTCTTCACTTTTGTACTTGTTTAAATCACTTTATTTTGTTTATAAGGTTAATTGTAGTTATGGTTTAAATATGAAATATATGAAAACTAATATTATTGGAAATAAAATTTCAATATGATTTTTTGAGATAAAATTAGTGTAAAATTAAAAATTATATAATACAATATATTAAGAGACTATTTTGCAAAATTTCATTTGAAACAATATTCAATATTAACTGATAGTATACTATACTAGAACTAAATCTAATACTAAATTTGATATAGTATTCAAGTAGTCATTAGTATATTACTAATACTAAAGAGTTTTACAAGATATTGTCTCTGTTGAAGTATGATAATATCACAAATTTGCTTGATTTACTGGTTAATTGAAATATATTTATAATTTCTGAAACTTTCATTTAATTTTAATTTGCAATATTAAACTTTCTTTTTTATTTCTACCATTTGGGAATAACAAGAGCCTTATCAATTATTGCAATCGATATACATTAACATTCTTTGCATGATCTAAACAGCTTTGGACTAAGAGACTGTCATTTAACCCTGCAATCTTTTATTGTATATAGTTATATAGATATTACAAGGTTCTAGGTTAAGTCTTACGGCAATTTTATAATATGACGTTTAACATTAATCTGGTGGAAATTGAATCTCTTATTTACATATTTGTAGTTAAAAATAATTAGTAAAATGTATGAAAGGTTCTTATCCCTTATTTAAACTTTATTTTTCTTCATTGTTCAGTTCACTATCTTTTGCTTATTTTTATTCAGATAAAATTGATTGTACAGTAAATTTTCTTCTAATGAAAATCTTATTCTTTTAGGTTTCAACTATTCATATTTGACCCATTAAGATTAAACATATATATAGTTTTCATTTTGAATTTCTAAATTATATTTATACCAAACTTTCAAGATAATAAGGGAAGAATTTTTTTATTTTTAATATTGTTCTAAATATGAAAATTTTAAATGCTTTGGAGATTTTAAATCCTAATTGCACCTGCTCGACCTCTTAATGAGAGGTAAGCTAAAATGATCAGTTGAGCATATAAACAAAGCAAATCTATACAGCAAATTAGTCCAAGATTCCTATGAAGTGGGAGCTGCAGTGTGGACAATCTCAACGTAAGACAAGGACTAATACCCATGTATGCATGTACCAATGTATGTCAGCCGACGCAAGGGAAAGGCAGAACATAGCGTATCCCCACACGTGCGCATTGTTATTTTGTTTGAATCCACATAGTTCCAATTAATAATAGCAAAAATTTTCAGCAGCGGGACCATAAGTCCAAAACCATTTTCCCGATAACAAAATTAGTCAGCCGATGACAAAAAATTTGACAAGATTTCTGGATGTAAAAACAATCTCTGCTATCTCCAGGGTCGCTTTAGCAGCTCAAATCCTCTGTTATTGTCCTATCAACTTCTCTAAAAAAAAAAAAAAATCCTGCCGATCCTTCATCGTTTAAACCTTTGCAAGCTCGGCTGCCGCAGCAGGGGCAGGAGTGACACCACCAGTGGTTGGCCTGAAAACTCGAAAGAAATTCAATTTAATAACTAAGCACAGAAAAGAGTTAAGTGTAATGCAGACAATCAAAGTACTCACAGTCCCACAAAGACTTTGAATGCGTCATATATAACCCACTGGGCTCCGGTAAGAGTACCAATCATGACAATACGTAGTGGAAGTCCTCGGGTAAAGAGGCCCCATAAACCCATCTTCTTCACAGCCTGCAAAATCAAATCGAAGTTAAAAAAAGTGTAGACAGAAAACAAAACAATGAATATTGCAGAAATTATACTAAAAGGGGGACTCACATCACCAACAGTAGCCCCTTTAGCATTATTGAGGAAGGAAACAAGATTATCAGCAGGATGAGACACAATGGCACAAAAAACTCCAGCAACATATCCACCAGCAAAGCTCACTCCAAGCTGTAGCGGTTTGCTGCACTGGTCCTTTGGTGTTGGGATAGCATGCTTGTAAATCAACTCAACAATAGTCTCAAAAGACGCAAATTTCATCATAGTATCTGCAGAAAAGACAATCAATACCAAGAATCCCTATCCCTACCAGACATTCCAGCGATTTAACAATAAATATTAAATCATGGGACAAACGCCTAAATATTTAAATCGATCTAAACAAATTCCCATCACAACAAGTACCCTTTGCTCACAAAATGTGCTGAAAGGACTACATTGAACATAGCTAGACTGCAGATTCAGTAAACATGATTCCACACTGGTGTAGGACCCAAAAAAGTTATACTAATATTGTAAAATAGATTTTCTCTGTTACAAAACTAGCTTGGAAGGTCTATTCAAAGTCTACTTCACACCAGACTTTCCCAAGAATCAGGAAAAGGAAAAAACAAAACTAGTCAAATGAAGTGCACCACTATCAGAAAATAACAGTCTCTACTGCAAACTCTCTTAAACAGAACAATTAGTCAAAACCTCCTTAAAACTCTTCTAAGTCATCCCCATCACACCAAATGAAAAGATTCACAATAACTTGAAAAAAATAATGCATAAAAGTATAACAGGAATCGTGTTTGCTATATATTGAGCTTAAAACGGGCACATAAGGGAAAAATGAGAAAAGGAAATAGACTGGGTCTGTATGAAGGGGACAAACATGTTATTAAAAAAAATTTTCATTAAAGAAAGCATTTCTCAAGAAACCTAAGGAGAAAATAAATGCATGCTAATACAATCATTCAATAACGAACATAAAAGTAGAAGAGATAATTGACTTACACGGGATTTGACGTCCCCACAAAGGTACAAGCCCCTTGTACAACCTAGAATAACATGGAGACACAGTTAACAATGCAGCTTAAAGGATGTTAGCGAAAGAAAACAGTAACAAATTTGTTAAACATACCCCAAAGCACCCTCAGATTTGACAAACTTGGGAAGTCCATCTGACAGACCTCTGGCAAAACCAGGTTGAGTTTGAACCCGAACCTTTACAGCTTCAAAGGGGCAAAGTGCGACATCTGCAATCACCTCAGCAGATGCAGAGCCAGCAAGGTAAATCAAGGTCTTATATTTGGCAGCATACTCTGGACCTGCAATATCAGAGTAGTACTTCTTGAAGAATTCATAGAATCCAAATTTGCAGGCCCCTTGAGCACTATAACCAAGGAGGGTAGGCACCCATCCCCTGAAGAAGCCTCTAACGCCCTGCTCTTTGAGCAGAACTCCAAAACCAGATGAAATGTTTTTGTATTTTAGTGGGTCAATCTGGAAAAACAATCCATGCACTCCCAGTTTAATATCCACCAGATGAATACAAATATAGAAAGATATACAACATTACAGTCAAATCTATCGCAAATTCAATTATATAGCAGGAAAAAAAAAGCAAAGACAGGTCAACTATTTCTACAATCATTCATTTGGATTATGATTTCCGGATCTAAATAATGCAGGTTGCATATCAAACCCATTTCTCAATTCAATAGAAGCCAAAAGAGGTGAATAGAATAGGGTCCCATATTAGGAGATATATAAGAATATTAACTATTAACGGTTCTTCCGTAGAAATTAGTCTAGGGCTTCAGATAGTTTACTGAAAGAAACTACAAATGCACCACTTAAGTTACGATGGTTCAACAGATAATCAAGAATGAATTTAGATTAACGAGGAATTGCACCTACTTAACACTTATGTACAGCATAGTTACATCTCCTCAAGACTGAAATAAAATTAGTCACCCAATCTAGTTAAAGTAATCAAAACATTGCTATAAAATTTTCTAAAGCAACTTTTGTAATATGCAGTTCATCCTTTAAATAAATCCACCGGAAACAAAAAATGGTCAATATGGTCAACGGCTCTGTATAGACACGGTTAGAAACCTTGAACAAACCGCAGATCATGCTAATCCAAAATTCAGCACAAACACCAGCGTTCTAAGAATTAAAACCTGGGCAAAAGATCACTTAGTCGGAATAGAGTTTGAGTAAAAGGGTAAAACCAAATATGACAAATTGCAAGGAATAGCATATCCTTGTTAAAGAGACTGATACGAAGATAGGGACAGAGAAAGAACTAGCGTTAAAAGCAACCATAATCAAGAGAAAACTAAATTTCAAGCCTCAAGTCAAGCTATTAAAGAAAACACCAGCGATCTATAACTACAATGATGAGTAGAAACGATATAAACGCAGCAAGAGAAGAAAAGAAGAGCAGGAATCAGCAGAGATCTAGTCTCATGAGTGAGAAGTAAAAAAAAAAAGAAGAGATCAGAGAATAAAACGAGAGACCTGCATGTTGCACTTGACGAGGTCGAGTGGAGTAACCGCCATGTGAGTAAGACCACAGCTGAGAATACCGCCGGCCGTACAAGCAGCATAGAAAAAAGGAGAATACATCTCGATCTTCTTTCCAGGCTCGCTTGGGGCCGAAATGACGAAGGAATCATCGCCGGAGGCGGAGGCTCTGGACGATTCCACCGGCAAGGCATGAGCTGAGGAGTCAATGAGTTTGGGGAAGGTAAACGATTTGGAAGAAGAGTAGAGGAAGCTTGGGATCAGGGAATGTATAGAAGAATCTGAAAGAGCCATCGAAGATAATCAGAGAAAGAGAACCTATCTCTCAATGCTAATTGCCGTGCGTGAGCAAACAAAAACAGAGAGAGAGAGGCGCTCAGCCAAATGTTCCGAGCAAAAACCCTCGCGTCGTTTATACTCAACGGCTCGTTCGGTTGTCTTAGTTGCCTTTCCCTCTAGCCTCCTTTTTCGCTTCATGACAGTGCCACCTGGATTATTTTCTTAATTGTCCAATTTATATGAGATTCATATACTTGAGCCTTGAGGGGAAAAAAATAACATTGATGTATAATATTATAAACTTTGGATTTGATTGATTAGATAAATTTGAGTTTCAAATTGTGTGAAATCCAAAGAATTTATTTCCTTTTTATCTTTTTGAAAATGAAGGATTTATTCTCTTAGTGTGTGAATGTGAAGACTTCTGTTAGCATTCGGGAAAATGGTAGATGCGTGAATATGTCGAAGAAGAATGGCATATCCTTGAGGGAGTTAGTTCAATGCAACAGATAAAAAGCCTAGAAGGCGAAAGTAAGCAGCGGCATGCTTGGAAGAGCCACGTAAGTCGTTGACAGTCGGATATATTATAAAAAGCGTGGAAGGTGAAAGTAAGCAGCGGCGTGCTTGGAAGAGCCACGTAAGTCGTCGACCAGTCAGATATATAATAAAAAACCGTGGAAGGTCAAAGGTGAAAGTAAGCAGCGGCGTGCTTGGAAGAGCCACAAAAGTCGTTACTATAAAAAGCGTCCAAGGTGAAAGTAAGCGGTGGCGTTGGAAGAGGGTTGATTGATTTTGGATGGTAAGAGTTTATTGATTTTGTAATCTTTTTCATTTTCCATAATAAATTGTTGGAGATGATTTCATTTAAATGTCACTCACTGTCATGGCGTATAGCTTTAAGCATAAATATGTCCCTTTAATTTTAAAGTTATTTGTACTACCTCTTTCTCTTACTCACTCATTGTAGTATCTAGCTTTTGTAACACATTTATTTTATTAAAAATGTTACGTTATTTATTTTTATACAATAACAAACCCCTACTGGGTTTTAGTTTTGGCATGATGAAGTGCTCAAATTTACCGCTACTATATACCATCAATGAGGATAAATATACAACGTTAGATTAACCATGTTGTAGTTTATTTTCCCAACAAGGGAATTGGCTAAGGAGAGGTTTGGAGTTTAGTTACAAATCTCTTAATGAGTCTTTTAAGGATGACGTTAGATACCTACGAATTAATTGGAAAGAATAATTATCAACTTATACAAGTATTTATAAACATTGTTAAATATCCGTTGTCAAGGTATCAAGAAGGATGCTTAGGAAAGGTTGTTTTAATTGATGGTCATTCTGCTTTTGGTGCTTTTGATGAGGAAGTCAATTTTTTTTATCTTTTCGTGATGGGAGATGTTTGCTATACATACATTAGATTTAAGCATTTGCTCGTTATCAAGCAAATAAAAACTACTATCAGAATAAGCTGGTTTCAATAATAATAGATTGTGTTAGAATAGTTAAGGATGATTATTACTTTTTTAATTAAACTGTTTATCAATCACTTAGATTTCTATATATTTACATTAACTTACACTTTAACGTCAAACTAACTTTATAATCTTTCAAATTTTAATTGAAATTAAACAATTGTACCTTATATATAAAATAAACATAATATCAGTAAACAATATAACCCAGTAAGTAGTCATCAAACTATATTGAAACAAACTAACATTTATTTATTTATATTTTTATAGAATATGAAGAGCATGCTTGAAATATCTTTATAACCTTTTGATATGATGGTAAATTGGTTGTGAGTACCTCTAGTTATCTAGTTAATTTGGTCACACTTTTCAAATGACTACTACTATTTATACTTCAATCTGGATCAAAATTAGCTAAATACAATTATTTAATGCTTAAACTTTGTTAACTTTTTTCTATTTTATATTAATTAATGATAAATAAGGAATAATAAGCTACTTATTATGATAAAATCTAAACTCATATTATGATAAAATTATAAACATGGTACCATCATTTAATTAAAGAATCTTTCTCAAAATTATTGGGTCAATGTAAATCAAACTATTAATTACTGACTATATAATCGATCCTTATGTAGTTCAATTATAGAGAAATGTACATGTCTAATGAATCAACTTAATTACTTAATTTTCAGTTGTTTATTTTCCTAGAATCATAACTTACTAAAATAAATGCAATCAAATTGATTTACTTGGAGCATTGTTTCCCATATAACTATTGCTTATGACAAATTTGTCCCTCACATTAAGACATACATTGCCTTGTCCTTAATGGATATATATATATATATATATATATATATATATATATATAAAGCATATAAAATAAATAAATGGGTACATATAAAGTGTAGAAAGATTAAAAAAAAATATATAAACTTCTTTGAGCCACGTAGTTAAAGTAGCTAGTTTGAGTCCACGATAATCATAAAAAATTGAGTGCTTTGCATAGAAAACAAAAAACACCAAAAAGAAAATAGAAAAGACAAATGAGATAAAATCAAAAAGGTACTAAGCAAAAATAAAAATGTCTAAAAATTAAGCAACTTATCACTAAAAAATATTATTGTTCTACAAAAAATGATTAAGTTGCCTTGCGATAGGTACTTTAAAGTTTTTTAGCTGAATTGTCTCCTTATGATCTTTTTTTAGGTAACACAATGGACTTGTGGCCCATTTCCTTCATAATTTTGTTGGTGTATTTGAAAGGCTTATCTAATGCTTCCTTAGCAACTTTAGTTGGCTCATACACTTGTTCGTTTTCCATCTTAACTAGAGATGTCAATGGGCTGAGTTGGGTCTGGGTCAAGAGCGGGCTACGGCAGCTTAACTAGCCACGGGCGGGTCGACCCGACCTACCATATATTTTTTAAGAAAATCATAAAAAATGACGTCATTTTTTACAAAATGACGTCGTTTTGTTTTTAACAAAACGACGTTGTTTTTGAAGTAACGGTCGGGCCACGAGTCAGCTAGACTTGACCCGCCTGGGCCGACCATAGTCAGCTTGACCTCAGTCCGTGGCCTGATTGGGCTGACCATGGTCAGCCAATGGCCTGGTCAACCCAGGCCAAAATCTGGTCGGGCCCTTTTTGACATCCCTAATCTTAACATCATTTCCTTATGTGGTTCAATATTCCAATTTATCTTGATGACTTATTTCTTGAAAAGTGTTAGAGACTTTAGCATTAATAGAATAACATAAATCATTATAATAAAATGAACGCCCCATCTCATTTAAGATCTTAAAGATGAGCTCTTCTCCTTTAATTGTAAGCGTTAATTTTTCTATCTAAACATATATGATAACTCTGATTGTTACAAGGAAAGGTCTATCTAAGATTAAAGGTACTTCTACATTGTCCTGCATATCAAGGATAATGAAATTAATAGGGAAAATAACTTCATCAACCTTAACCAACACATCTTCAATAATACTTCTATGATGTTTGATTAATGTATTAGCTAACTGAATACTCATCCTAGTTAGTTCAGGATCTTCTAATCCTAGTTTCTTAAATATAGAATAAATAATTAAGCTAATATTGGCTCTTAAATTTGCTAATGTTTTATCTACAAATAAACTACTAGTATTATAAGGAATAATAAAACTCCTTAAATCTTTTAATTTTAGTGGTAACTTATTTTGGGGGATGGCAGAGCATCCTTAATTTAGCATGTCCATCTATGGTTCCTCTGACTTCCACTTATTTCTTATAATGTCTTTTAAAAACTTTGCATACTTTGGCATTTGCAAAAGACAAGCTTTTTGAATATTTTAATAAGTTTATTAAATTATTCGTCAAACTTATCATTTTTTAGTCTTGTCAAATAGGAAATTTTAGGTTAGTATTCCTCAAATTCCTTCTTCTTCCTGCCATTCTTCTTTTCTTCCTTCTCAACGATTTCCTCTCTTTTAACTATTCTATTTTTAACATTTAACTACTCTTTTCCACTCCTTAAGGAGATTGTCATCACACACTCTTTATATTTGGTTTTCTATTACTTGGCACCCTTAAGGTCTCTAGGCTACCATTTTGACTAGTTGAACAATTTTGTTTTCAAACTTGTGGATTGAAGCCTCCTAATTTTAAAGAGAAGCTTCCTAACTTTGAAATCGTTCCTTAATTATGGCTATATAATTAGCTATTAATTTCTCTAATCTTGATTTCTTTTTATGTTACTACTATTGATTATATTTAAATGGAGATGTTCCTTGAGCTGTTTGATTATTCCGTGAGAAATTTGAATGATTCCTCACTCAAATTATATTTATTATTATAAGGATTGTTTTGAGGTTGCTAAAAATTCCTCATGTAGTCAACTTGTTTAGTTGCCTTGGTAAAGGGATTACTAACCTGATAGTCATAATTTTCTTTTATAAAGTTAAAATGAATATAAATTAAAATATATAAAGTGTATAAAATGTAGCCGATGTTACATTGGAGATATTGACAAGTGTCTTAGAGATATATTCACTAAGACACCTATCCCACTTTACTGCATTTGTCTAAGGCTGTCCAATTTTCCTCACCTAGGTGTGATTCTTTTTAGGTTCATTTCAATAGGTATTCTTTTCATCTCTACTTAGTAACAATTATACCAAAAAATCCCTAGTTTTCATAGGTCTCCTCTCGTCTCCTATTTTCGTTTTATTTCTTTCTTCCTTTTATCTTGATATTTGTCTTCTAAATTCAAATAGGTTGCAGATCTCAGACTCACCCGGCTACGCAATCATGAAATCTTTATAAGTATTCTTCCTTGTTTTTGATACAAATAATTCTTTTCATGATATCCTTTTACCCGTGCATAATGCACGTGTTAATTATAGCTTAACCATAATTGATTCTATGTTTCATGTTATAATTGTCCTGTAATTTTTTATTTCAATCACCTCACACATTTATGTTTATATGTGGTAGATGATTCCTTGACTTCCATCTTGGAGGAACATTTTTTTTATAGTTTCGTTCCCTCCAAAGCTCATAAACCATAATGGATATTGTTAATTTCAAAACTATTAGATCACTTTCCTTAGTTGGAGTAGTTGTTATGACCGACTCTAGTAGATCCTCCATAGTGTTCCATTGAGTATGGACATCACAATTATATAGAATACCTCTCCAAACATTGAAGGAGTATTGATATTGAAATAAAATGTGATCCCTTGTTTCTACATGGGAGTTGTATAACATGCATAACTGGTGCCTTTCCATGGCATTTAGCCCATTGTTAACAGTTTGTTTTTGATCATAAGCCATAGAATGAAGGAGTACCGAGGTATATGATACTTAAACTATAGTACTTGATACCATTTTATCTCCTCTTCTTTATTCCCTAGATTTTTTTTGCAAGAATTGGTAACCTGATAGTCATAGTTGTTATGTCCTCACCTATATAATTCATAATATAATGCTTATGTTGATCTTACTGCTTCCCATAAGTTATCAGTTTTTTTCCGTTAATACTTCTGCCTATGCTAGTAATGTAGTAATCACATCCACATTATGTATTCGTGCTGGTTTATTTTTCCTTACCCTAATTAATTTCCAATGATAATTATTCATTTTCATCTTATCAATTAGTTCTAAGCAACTTCTAGAGTTTTTTTGTTCAAAGTTTCCATAATTTTTACATCTATCATCTACTTTGTCGCATAGTTTAACCTAATGTAGAACAACTAAACTTGCAACCATATAGGCAAACCATAATGTGGACACCATCTAAATAAATAAAAAAGAGGTATTATTATAAAGTTTAGTAGTATTAGGTGGTGGGAAGTGCTTTGCTAAGAATATATTTGTTATATTATCCCATATAGTGATCAAAGCTCGACGTAATTGCTTTAGCCACTATTTTGCATGATCATTGAGTAAAAATAAGAATAATATCAACTTTATGAAATAATCAGCTGCTCTATTAATCTTAGAAATATCATATATCTCCCTCAGAAGTTAACCATATGCATAATAGGATCCTCATCCAGCAAACCATTAAAATGTACAATTTGTTATGACATCTAAATGATGTTTACCTTTATCTAAAAGTTGTTTACCATAACTATCGATTTAGTTTTGTTGTAATATGTCCTAATAAGTGATGGTTTTACATAATCCAAAATCATTCTATACTCTCCTTATATGATATCATGTTGTCAAATTTATGTTTGTTTTGGTATTTCCTATATAAATTGGTTTGAGGATATGTTCTAATCTCTAATTGTTTAAAGAAGTGTTTTCTTAATTTCGAGATCTTTTAAAAATATTTGGATGGATTACTCATTGTCATGCACCAAGTGTCAAAAACTTGAAATAAAAAACTTAAACCAAGCATTAAAAATATATAAATAAATAAAAATTACTAGCTCAATAATGTTTAAGCTTCTTTAATATTAGTAGATTCCTAAAAAATGGTGACAAAACCTTGTTATCTGTGTTTTGTCATTCCTAACTTTAATACTAACAGCTTAGACAAGTGCACCTATTATTTATTAGTAGTATAGTAATAAGTGGAGTATTGATCCTACAAGGATCAAATAAGTACTAAACTATCCTATCATTATCTAATTAATAATAATATTGAAGATGATCTAAGTTAACCTTAAGTTATCCTAAAGGATATTAAGATTCATCTAAAAATGATACAATAATTATTATAATAAAAAATTAGATATGATAGACATATAAATAAGAAATCTTCTTAATATTATGTTTTATTCATGTTTTAGTTATTTAAAGATCTTATGACTTAGGCTAGTAAATTTGCTTAACTTAAGAAATTTCTTTCTCTTGAGTTCCAACAATTTATCATCAAATTTATTAACCAATATTCATGTCTAATTAAAACCGCCAAAGATATATCAAGATATTTGAAATTCCATAAAAGGTTTGCTTGTAATACTAGAAAATTTATGTAAGCCTATTTCTAGCATCGCATATAACTCTTAATATCAGTGCTTTGGTGAATCTACATATATGTTTTCTTAAACTGCTATATGCAAACTATAATCTGATTTAATTACTGGACTTTTATCAAATTAGCATTAAAAACAATAAAAATATTTCACAAATATAAAATTATTTTATAAAATAATTGAAATCAAACTATAACAAAGCAATATTAGGTATCCTATTATCTAAACATCAAATTGTCTAACTATGCTTCATCCTTGAAATAATAAACATAAAAATAACATAAATCAATAGTCTCCTCTTTGTTAGAATGATGTTAGATCTCTTTTCTACCTGAAAGCAGTTATAAGCCTTGTTATCTAATTTCTCTCTCTCTTCATTTGATAAAAACTTAGTTAAAAAATTTTGAAACTAAAAGCTCTCCTAAAAAACTAAAGTTTCACATTTTTTTATAGTGAGTGCTGATGGAGAGGAACACATGCTCTAACCTACTAGTGTTTAAGGTCATTTCTTCCAACCTTAGCTCTAAAAAGGAATATGACTTAGTATAAAACTATCTGTAAGGTCATGTTTGATTTGCTCCTTAACTCATTCTATCTAAAAAGGGACATGGGCTATAATATACTTATGCTTAAGACCTTATTCAACTAAAGATGAATCTTCTTTTTAATTAACTTCCAAAAAAATTGTTTCCTCAAATTACCTAAAAAATCAAATAAAAAAAGTTGAGTATCAAATCAAGGTAACTTAGTTAAAAAGACATAGAAAATATGAAGCATTTCCTTTAAAAACATATATCTTCTATCCATTCATTAGGAACGAAAATCTTGATGGAGTTTTTATTAGGAGAGAGTTAATTGATTAAAAAGGTGAACAACATGCTTATAACGATGGAGAGGGTGAACAACCTATTTATGCTTTTGAAGAGGATGAATAACCTAATTATGTTATTTATAGATAGAGAAATGCCTACTTATGGTTCTATAGAGGGAAAAAAACTTGTGCTTTTTATGAGCTTTAAGAGGGTGAAGGAACTTCTAGTGAGGCTTATGTAGCCTCAATTAATGTATATAAGCTCAATCAAGGAAAAGAAGCATTTATTTATTTAAATGATTCATGTTCATTAATTCTAATGAAATATTTGAGAAGGTAGCTAGTTAAAAGGATAACAAAGAAGTTAACATGTTTCGTATGGTGATTTTAACTTGAAGTCTTAAGTTAATAAAAGTGCATAAGATATCCCAATGAACAACATGTAAAAAATGCAAACAAATTAATCACATGAAGATTTAAATAAGCTTAAAAGCATTAATGATAGTTCAAATGAAGAATAAAAAAAAGGCCTAAGTTTTTTAAATTTAATGTAGATTATGATATGATGAGTCCAACTGAATTAAAGATCCACATGTTATTTGATTTAATGAGGACATTTAGGCGAACTTTAGTCCATTATATTGTTGAGAAAGGTTTTGATTATTTACATATGAAGAATGATAAAACTAGAATAATTTTTGTTTGCAAAAAGGGATATAGGTGAATAATACATGCTTCTGTAACATAACATGGCTCTTTATTTCAAATCAAGATATTCCAGTCCATCCATAAATATGGTCGAGAATATAATAACAAAAAGTATAAGTTTATTTCTATTAAAAAAGAATATAATAATAAAAAATTTAAGGTTATTTGGATTGCAAAACACTACCTCCCATATTATAGACATAATCCTACACAGGAGATTATTGTGCTTGAGGTTTCACTTTTAAAAGACTTCAGTATTAAGATTACTAAGAAGAAGGCATACATGGTAAAAAACTTTACATCAAAGATGTATAGATGTATATTTGACTATATTCATACACTCATATTTGATTTATCTTATTTGATACTTTGTAGTTTTATTGTATATTTGGTACTTAATTCGCTCCAAGTGTATTTATAGGTTATAATTGCTTTCATGGACTAAAAGAAGAAGAATTCAAATAAAAATGCATCATAAAACGAAGATTTGAAGAAAAAAGGAGATACACGATCATTTATATACCCGTGTGAGTCTCTCAACCTATGTAAAATTTCAAATTATGGAGATTCTAGAATATACATAGTCTAGTACATGCCTGTGTATCATATCATGTATCTCCCAGAAACCTTACAAATTATTATAAAAAGACATAAGTGGAGGCAAATAAGGATAGCAGACTTTTGGAGCATATTATAGACGTGAAGAATGTACAAAAGGGATGATATTGATCTAAAGTCATGGAGAAAATGAAGAAATTATCAAAAGATCCAATAGATTACAACATCAAACCTTAAACTTGCAAGAACATTCAATGAAAGAGAAAGGGAGATTTAAAATTATGAACTCTTTGTTTTCTATTCGTTTTTGTTCTTATTTATCTTTGATTTCATTTTCTATTATGTATAATTAAACGTATTTAGTGTCTAGGTATGATGAACCCTAGTTGAGACAACAATATGTTTTGATTGATCTATTGTGATTCAATTATGTACTTATGCATGTTATAATAGATCCAGAATATTAGTACGTAATCTGATTTCATAACATAACGATTGAGAGATCTTGTGTATGAATAAATCTACCATAATTGAAAGGAGTTAATTGCAAACCTAGAGATAGGTTGACATAAATCCTCTATAGTAGGGTCAAACCTATTAATAAAATTCACAAACCGATAAAGCAATCTAAGAAAATTTAACCTGAATAATTTCAGTTAGTAAACCTATGGATTAGTTGTTAATAGTCTAGAGAGATTTATTAACATAAGATACAAATTTTCACGATTCAATAATCAATAAAACAATTGTATGATAAAAGGTTAGTTATTTAATAGTTTTCAGGAGATTCATTACTTAGACACTAATCTTTGATTTTGAGTTTTCTAAGCGATTTCCTTTGCTCCTATGTTCATTATCATTGCCTATTTTAGTTTAAATGTTTAATTTTTATTTTCTTTATTAAAACCAAAATCCAATTAGTAGGTTAGATAATAGGAGACAGGTAATTACTAGTGATCATTGCCTTTGTGGGATTAAACTTGCCTGTGCTAGCTACAACTACGTTGTGCACTTATGGTTAATTCAAATAATGACAACTTAAAATTAGTCAATTAAGATGTTAATGGGGGACAAGGATAAGCAATTTGAGAAACTAAGAAACTATGAATTAGCTATATTGAATTACAATTATGGTAGTTCGTTCATAATCAAGTAATCTCAAGGATTATTTGATTCCATGTACATATGCTTACATTATTATGAAAAAGTTAATAATATAAATATCATGATTGGGTTTTCATTTCTGATTGATAAAAGGTAAATTTTAGTTTGTCTTCTTGTTTAATGTTTCATATTATCTTGTCTTTGTTACCTTGTACCATAATTTATTGAAAAATCATTTCATACATTCATTTTATGTTTATTTTTGTTGTTTTTAATCCATTCCTTATATAGTTGCATTCTTATCTAGTCATTTACCAAATCCATATTTTAGATCACTTACAAAAAGTAACAACCATTTATTTAATCATTTCATACATTCATTTCATGTTTAATGTGGTTTCTTTGTAATAAGGTTTATGAAATTTCTTTTGTATTTATAGGGCTAGTGTTAAACCCAATTATTGTGTTAAACATATGCAATTAGTTAAATTTTCTATGTTTAATTTGTATAATGTAGTTTGTTTTCTAGGCTATCTTATTCCTTTGTGGTCTATCTAAGACTATTATAATCTTTTATATCTTCATAAATATGAAGTCATGAGTGTTTTCAAGGCATGCTTATTTTCTTTGGTGTCTAATGATTATTTTCTATAATATAATTTATTTTTATAGTTGTTATAAGTTTTAAGGTTTGAAAATTATGGATTTATTCAATGCATGCTTATTTTCTTTTACCTAGTTGACCAAATTGTAGTTCACTACATACTTACTTTAAGTTTTTAACATAACCTTATAAATAAAACAACTGGAAGGAATTAATAAACAATCTATGAATGGTTGAAAAATAAATATAAAAAAGCTGGTGATGTGGGAGCATTCACAATGCTAGACTAAAATGTGATATATTGTTAAATAACCATTATGGGAGCTTCAGTGTGTATACAAAGGAGGCCAGGGACATGCTAATTCTCATAATGACTGAGATGGTTATAAGAGAAATGGTGAAGTTAATTAATAAGAAAAGTAAGGGATGGAGAAATATAATAGGTTCATTTGTTCTAAGATTTAGAAAAACTTTGAGAAGTTTATACAACAAGTGATATGCATGAAATGTACTTGCATTTTACTTACTATTTTGCTATGTTTCCAATCCAAATTAACTTTATATAATTGGTTTTACATTTTGTTTTAGGAAAATATGGAGAAGCTACTTGGGAATGATATTGTTCAAGGATTGGAGGGATTTGTAAGGAACAATAAGAAGAAAACTTAAATTTGGATGAACAAGTGTAGGCATATAATTGTGTGCTAAGGAGTGTACCTCTCTAGATATAAAGAATTAGTGATAAGATCCAACATGGCCTGATACATGGTTATATGTTCTTGGAAACTTTGGTATTAAGAACACAACAAACTAAATAGGAAAATAGAGACCATTTCAAGTAAAGGAAAAGACTCATCAAGATACATGACTTTGAACATAAGCATGTCAAAGCCTATATTCTTTTCTGAAAAGAATTATGAAGAAACATTAAAGTAAATAGCCTAGGACACAACTATGTCTTAGACTGTGTTCAAGATGAAAAATATTTTTAGAAGAGATGTGAAAACCTTAAAAAGTTGAGAATTTAGTTTTAATTTAGTTTTTGTAGATTAATTAAGCTTAAAGTCATTTAGAGAGAGAAGGCCATAAAAAATATCTTATAACCATTTTCAACAAAACTTAGAGATCAATATTTAATTTAAGGAAGCAAATCAAATCAAAGGATAGAGATCATCATTAGGGGATACCTTGCAACGAGTTTTTCCTATCCTTTTAACTATTTTTGTATTTTAAAGGATGATTAATGTTTGATTATTTTATATCTAGATTAGATGAAACCTTGTCTAGGTTTTGATAAATTTAATTTTAGTTTTATAATAAAAAGTTCTATATTTTTCAATTATTCATATTTTTTATTAAAACTGGTCAAATATGAGTGAAAGTTTAGATCTGATATCAATTTGCATATAGATGTTATTGAATGAACCTATATGTAGATGAATCTAAGAATAAATATTAATTATTGGAAAAAGGTTCAAGATGTACACCTATGTGACATTTCTAGTATTAAGGAAACTTTTTATGTGGTTTCAAAGAAATTAATTCATTATTAGAGATTTTATTTAGATAAATATATTAGTTAGACAATCGCGGGATAGGTGACTGCCATTACATTAGGAAACTTCATTGGTCCAAACAATAAAAGTTCAAAATAACTGAATAAAGGGTATAATATGATGCTAAAAGGAAATATATTCTTAATGTGAGTATTATATGATTGTTTTTATTGATTGCTTGTTTGATTGATTCTAACGGTGTTTAATATCCTTATTTTAATTTATTTTTTGTTTCAACCAACTTCACCTTTTATTATTCACTAGATAATAGTAGAAAGGTTAGATTTAGAAGTTACCTTGTCCTTATAGGATCAATCTTTGCTTATCCCTATATTATTATAAAATGATAGGTCCACTTATCTATAGTTTTATAATAGGATAATATATAAAATGAATAATAAATTTTTTGACACTGTTGTTGAGGAATTTAATGTAATATTAAAAAAACATGATAACTATTAGTCTGGCCATTTTTTTATTTTGTATATATTCCTTTTCATTTTAATTTTTTTCTATACTGGTGCTAATTTAATTTCAAGTGTGTGGCCCTTGTGCATGACAAAGAACAACTCCTCTAAACTTGATAAAGATGATCCAAAAATTGAGAACATGCTTCTTTGTATGCTTAGAGAAAGGAAGAGAGCATCAACACAGGTAGAACAATAACATGACATAATGAAATGGGTGTATAGGAATATGTAAAATAATCTTTAACAGGGACATGGTCTAATATAGCAATTAGCCATTCAAGTGAAAGATATGTGTAGTTTATATTATGTTTTCAAAGGTGTTTTAGTGTTTTATAGGAGTTTATTAGATGATTATTGCATATATTATGTTAATGTGATTGTTTGTTTATGTTTTAAGTGTTATGTGGTTTAGAACATGATTTTGGATCTTAATCTTATGTTTCTTGAGGTGATTGATATGTTTGTTAGTGATGGAAACTAGATAAGTGAAGAATGAAGAAAAATGAAATATGCATGGGTTATATGGCATGGTCACGATCGTGCATACTATATTATGATCGTGACAGAAGGCTTTTCTCAAATGTCACGATTGTGACAGATGCTTGCCAGACACTAGATTCTTCATCTGTTTTGAAGTTAGGAGGTCATTTTTTGAACCAAAAGATATGGGTAAACCTTATAATTAACCTTAAGACTCTCAATTACTGTAAGAGAACATAAAAAACTTTAAAAAGGGCAGCCACCATCTTACTAAATTGGATCAAGCAAAGAGGATCATGAACAACATTGGAGAAGTTTCACATTTTCCAAATTCAGTCCAAATCAAGATTTTATTTCTCTTCCTTTCTTATTTTCCTTAAACTTGATGTGTAAACTAGATTTGAAGATGTTTTTACATTTATGATGTTCTAATTTTCCAGATTAGGAGTTATTGAGTTATTTTGTGACTTGATTGCTATTAAACTCAATCAATCTTCTAGTGTTGTGATATTTAGGTATGTTAATACTTTGAAAATAATTAAGAGAATGAGTTGAAAGTAATCAGATTAGGTTATTCAATGAGAGTTGATGATGTAATAGTTCACACAAATATCTAATTTATAATCATATGAAGTGATATCTTCTGTGAAAACTAAATTATTCAATATATCACTTAAGAATTAGTAGAAAACGTTAGCAGTTTTTGCAAATCGAGAGATTGCAAAATCTAGAATTTTGTAATAAATTCAGGTTAAATGATTAGAGTAATCAAACTCTTCAAAAATCTAGGATTGACACCTAATTGAATCAATAGTGATTGAGTGAGCAAAATAATGATAGAATGAATCCTAAGTTTCATCTATGATTATCCTTGTATAATTATGGTAGCTTAATTATTATTTGAATATTTGCATGATTTAATTTGATTGCTTTAATTTCTATTATTTGCTTTCATTCAATTCATATTTCAATACCTTAAACAAACTTAGGTTCACTTAGTTTTGACTATTTCCTTATGGGATCAATTCCTTTGATACTATAAGTTTATGATTCATATACTTGCGTTTTATTATAAGTAAAATTTGCTCAATAATGAACAACTTAAAGATTAAAGTAAACATCATCAAAATGTTATAATAATTTATTCAATATAAAGGGATGTTAGATATTATAACTTCTTAAATATATGGGGCTAGTTTTTAAGATATAACTTCATAAAGTTAGATATTTAAGGTTAATAGAGCAACTTATAACACCATTAAGTTAAGACTAGTTTCATTCTCACCATAAATCGAGCAAAATAGTAGTTAAAGTCACTATTTATGGCTTCAATCATCATATGGGACACCTTAATAGAGAAATTCTTTGCCAAGTAATTCTCAACAGCCAAGAATGCAAAGTTAAGGAACGATATCTCTATTTATACATAGTTAGGTAATAAAACACTTTACAAGTCATAGGAGAGATACAAAATTTTTTAGGAGGTATTCATTTGGTTTACCTAAATGGTTATAAGTTCATATTTTTTACAATGGTCTAGACTATGCAACTAATTAGATGGTAAATATAGTAGTTAGGAGACATTTGAACGATAATACTCATAAAAAAGCCTTTGACTTGATTGAGGACATAGCAATGAACAATTACCAATTAACATCAAGCATCATAAAGGTACAAAGACTAGTAGGTGTTCATAAAGTAGAAGTGTTTACGACATTTAATAAGGAAAATTGATAGCCTAAATGGAGCAACATGACTAACTCAAGCATGGAGAGTTACAAAGGGACATAATAATGACGACTATCAAGTTAATAGTCCTTTTTAGGAATTACCAATGATAATAAAATAATCCATATAACAATATATATAATTTGGGGTGACAAAGTCATCTAAATTTTGGTTAAAGCAACTAAGCAGAAGGTACAAAGTGAAGATTAAATAAACACCCAATATTTTAACTAAGACCCAAAACTTAACAAAAAAGTAAACCAACTTAGGAGTTAGCTATTGAGAAATTAGCTAAAGTGAATACTGAGAGATTTGAAAAGTATAAAGATGAAGGTGGATTATTTTTCAACTTCAAATAAATTAAAAATTTTATATTAGATAATTGGTTAATTTGATCAATTTAAAATCTTTGTTTAATAAGACATCGAAGGAGCAAGTAATGGCTATCACTAAGAATAATAGAAAGGACTAGATGGAGGATAAGAAAAAGAAGGAAGTAGAGGGACAAGATGTCATCTTTCATATTCTAGATGAGAAATATCCTTCTCTTTCTCAATATAATTTATGTTATGTTTATGGTGCTATAAATAATAAATCTTATAATACTTTGTAGGAAATCATTAAGAAAGGTGCACCGGAGTTTTTTACCTTACAAGGAAGAGATGTATAAGTTAAAGATGATAGGGCTCCACAAAGGAACAAGAAGGCATAAGCAAGCGAATGCTTATGAAATTACAAAGAACGATCTTCAGAAGACACCTAAATAAATATGAAGGAATGGCACAATAATTTGTTTCCCCAATTCATAACCAATATCAAGGAAGAGTCCAATTAAATGAATCTAAAAAATTATTGTTAGGAGGCATCATAACCAAAATTTAAAATTTTTTTAGATTATTTCATTTAGTACTTTTTAATTAAGAATAATTAATTGGATTTTGGGATTTGGTTTAGTTTGTTTATTTAAATAAGTTCCTTTATCTTTAAATTAATTTAGGTTATAACCACCTTGAAATTCTCTTTTATAATATTAGTTGTTGTTTAGGTATTTTTTGTGATTTTTGTTGGTAAAAAGCATGAAAAGATTATTAATTTGGTACACAAGGAACATATAATATCTTACATAAAACTAGGAGTCATAATTTTAGTCCAGTGAAGTACAAGACCTAGAATAAGTTTATATTTTAGACTATGTCCTAACTTGTATTTTTCCAACTCAGAAACATGAATATGTCTCTTTATGTATGTTCAAAACTAGGTTTGATTTTAATTTTAGTGTTAAATGTTAGGAAATAGGGTCAGAATTCAATTCTGACCACAACAGAATATTTATGAAACTTTTTCGTAACTTTTGATTTTTCGAAAACTAAGGCCTCTTTAGTTCTATCAAAATGATTAACACAAATCATAATAAAGCGAAAAATTAATTCATACCTTATTCCGAAGCTTGATCTTTATCTTATTGTATCCCTCGAACCTTTTCTGAAATCGATCTGTTTCGACCACCATAGCCACACAAGTATCTGGCGTCTAACGGTATCTACAGAACAGGTTGAGAGAACTTTTAACTCTTACAGAGAGGGTTAAGTAAGAAGTGCTAGCTCCATGGAGCTTGAGCCTATTTATAATAAGCTTTGGACATTTTAGTAATTTATTTGAAATTAAATTCTAATTTCAATTAAACTTTAATTAAAATTGCAAATAATTCTAATTAAATACCAATTATGCTCATATATGATTCAATATCTTATATTGATCCCTATTTATTAAATATCTCATATTTAATCATAAAGTTTCTCAACTTTACAATCAAGTCCAACTTGATTAAATTAACTTTGTTCTCTTCAACCTATTATATATGTGAGACCCATTAGGTTCCCAAATATGTTGACAATGATTATAAATTATAATTCTAATTCATAATTAGAAATAGACAAATTAAAACTCTTTTTAGTTTATCTTTAATTCTCTAATTAAACAATTTATAATCATAGATCAAGATTGGCATCTAGCAATGCCTCATGATCATCCAAATATTTAAGAATGTCAAAGTGGTTTTGAATAACCTTTCTATGCATCATTTTTTTGTATAATTCAATCCTTTCATCATACAAGGTTTCGATTAGACATAGAGCATGGAATTAATGTCTACTTTATTTTGAGTCTAATCATATTAGTTCTCCGCCATTAGCTATCGATTTAATTAATGACATTTATAAACTATTTACAAAGTATCATTTCACCTTGGCCAAGGATTTTTTGTATCAATACTAATCGAGAACAACAGAACATTCTCCTTAATTACTTTAGGGTGATGAATCCTATCTTGATCACACAACTATCTCTATATAGTTTATGCTACATCCATGACTACCGATTAGATAACCCATAATTAAATAGGTCATAAATAGTATCAAAATGTACCAATCCCTATACAAGATAACTTTGGTGATCTCAAGTCAAAGGATCACTTATACGATCATCATAATGAGAATTCCATAGACATATAAGTAATGTTCCAAAATAGATTTCTCATATATGGTTTGTTCAATGAACTTGTTCTCTAACAAGCACCCACACATTTATTTAAGTATCCCTATACTTTAGCCTATGAGATCGACTATTTCCTTTATAAGGAAAAATATAATGTGTGCTAGTCTTTTTACGTTCTATTAATGTCTAATCTTAATAAAACAATGACTAGGAACAATTTAGGGATAATACATAAATGCAATATGAATCTCATAATTATAATCTCATTATATTTTTATTTGCAATGTACAATTATCCCATGGGCTTTATCATATACATCTAAACATGTACAAGATAAATAACACCTTTAAATTATTTTGTCACTAAACTATAACCAAATCGATTGGCTGTAGGGCATAAATTAATAATTTCCCACTTGCACTAAGCCAATCGTTTAAGTATCATATACCATATCACCATATAGTGTTCATACTTTGAGAGAGTGGCGTAATGAGAGAATTTTCCAAGATTCTGTATCTTGAGCACTTGCTTAAATCTTTCAACTTCCATCTTAATTATCATCATAATTAAGAAAAATTACTTAAAAATATCATTGGATATTTAATGAGGCCTCAGTTCCTTTTGCATGCTCATTGACTCTAATGTTCTACATTATATTACTATCTTTAACAATGTAAGGAACTATATTAGGTTCACCAAAGAATTTATCGATCCAATTAATCATTTCCACTAAATGAAAAATGTATTATGGCTTAATTAGCAACCATTGCCACGTTGGAACTTTTCCAATCTTCAATGATATTATTCTAAGTAAATAAACCTTAACTAGGATTTACTTCTAATGTTATATCCTTATCATCTTGAACTCAAATATCAACTCACACATAAAGTAATGGATATCTTTAATATTTCACAAGTATCTGGTATCTCAAACACTAAACATCTTTATTACATTATTTATGTACTTGGACTTAGAATAAGTTAACAACGTCCAATCTATCTCTATAGATCTAATTCCCAGAAATGAGTTATCACATTTTCATATCCAACAAGAGTTGTTCTTGGACAATTATGTTTTCAACAATTGAAAGTTAGAATTGTTGTTCTCTATGAGCAATATGTCTCCCTATTCCTAGTGAAGAGGACAACTATATTCCTACTGACCTTCTTGTAGATATGATAAATTCATAATCAGCTTCAAAATAAACTCTTTGAATTCATCATGAAAGTGAATCTTTCAACGTCTCGTACCTTTCAATTATAAATTAAATGTATCAATAAAGGCAATAGTTTCAATTAGATATATTATCATAAGATTTGAGCCTTTCAAATTTCATCTTACTCCCATTACTTATCTTGAGAATCGTTATCCTATAAGCATACATTGAAACAAACAATTTGTTCAATAAGTCTATAAGATTATATACCTTCTAGATATCTCATAACCCTTTATCACTTAACTTATTTCTAAACTAAATGGATAATATATGCTTCAGCTAAGCATTACATCCTTAAATCACTAGCTTTAACTATTTCAAAGACTTAGCATTTCATATCTAATATGAAAATTTTCTAATTGATTCAATTGGAACTATAGAATGTAATTCATTGTACTAGGCATTGCTATAAAAGAAATATTATTGCATCATACAATATCTCATATTGTATTTTACTCCTTACATAAATCCATACTCTTATGAATTTAGTTGTAAAGGCATTGACTAGAGAATCTTATTCCTTATAGATAATTGAAAATTTAAAACTTACCATAATGACCTCATTGAAATGCTTCAGCATTCTCAATGTTTAATTTCTACTTAGATTCAAACAATTTAAACTTTCAAAATTTTAAATCATCATTTCATTTAGTACGTATGTCTATATCACGTAAAGTCATTAGTAATCTAATGAAATATAAGTATTATCCTTTTTATGAATTGTTATACTATACAATACATCACATGTATAAGATTTAATAATTCAATACCATCATCATCCTTTCACCAAAGGTTGATTTGGTTATTTTTAACTAGACAAGTTTTACAAGTTTCATATGATTCATAATCATAAGTATACACATATCATTTTTTGTAACTTTATGATTCTCGTTATGTTGATTTAACTAACATGGCATAAAAGGATAGACTCGGTTACCCAATTTTGTGATCTTGCCATTTATGTTAAGTATAATTCTCCTTTGATCCAACACATACAAACTATTTGTATAAAATTGGATAAACTACTTTTACTTAACAATATATTTCTTATCATGCTTTGAACATTATAATAATGTGGAATCAAAATTCAGTATCCATTACTCATAAGCATGAATTACTTTATGAAACCTTTTGCATCTTGCTATTATGATGTTGACACATATCTTACAGGTTGTCGTCAAAGTTTATAAGACATTAGTCAAGTCAAAATGTCAATACATTTTGTCATCTATATGATTTGACATATATCTTAAAACTTTAATTTCAAATCGTCAATAAATGTTAATAGCAAAATAAAATAATGGGCATACAATTTTTTTATCTAACTTTTGAGAACTCTTCTCAAATATAACCTATGTTCAAGAAATTTAGTTCACTAACTTAGTATCAACTATACTAAACAGGATGAGTTTCACTCAGAACAAAATAAATGTAAGAAAGCAAGCAATCAATTATATGTCATGATAACCAAATGAGATTAGAACTTCACTCATATATTTGGTTACTTCCACTATTTTATTCAAAATAATAACTCTCACTACTATTCGGAAAGATTACTCTATCTTTTTAGTAAGCTAGGATCCCGTTCAAGTATAATTGATCTTGAGTTTGCTCAACAAACCAACTAAACTTAAATTAGGTAGATAACAACTTTATCAATCACATCTTATGTGACTCCTAGATCCATTAGGTGACAACTCTTGCCAAAACATATCTTATGTCATTCCTAAACCTACCTCTAAATTTATGTAATCATGAGTTTGCTCATCCAAATTACACGAATTTAGTTAAGTAGAACCCACTGTCATAAGATTAAATATGTTCCGGTTAAAGTAGCCTTGAGTTTGCTTAACAAGCCTACAATAAAAAGAACTATGATTTATTCTTATAACAATGGAAGACAACAATCACTTTTTCAATATGTACTTAATATTTTAACGAGGGATTTTAATTTCATTTGTCTCATCAATCACAAAATTGCATGTAAAATATCACATATATAAAACAAACAATTTAACATGCATCTAATATATATATCAACCATATAAATAAAGTACGCAACTTATGCACAAATAATCAAATTATATACATAAAATATCAAGCTTCGTTTGATTTTAGTTATTGAACTTCATAATCTAAAATAATATTTCCAACTATTTGGAAAAATTAAATTATATTAAACTTATTGGTTCCCAAATGAATTAAATTCCTATTCCAAATGGAAATTTTAATTTGATTTGAAATAAATATATTTAATTAAGAAACTTTTTCTCAATTACTTAAGAAATTTTTTTCTTAATTTTAAGGAATCTAATTAATTAATTTCAATCTAATTTAAACTAATTAACTCTTACTTTAGAAACTACTTTTCTAATTAATTAATTTCAATCCAATTGAAAATAATTAATTTTCATTTTAGAAACCACTTTTCTAAAATATAATTAGGAATCAATATAATTATTAACCTTAATCATATTAAGATAAATAATTATCTTAATTTTGGAATTAAATTGCTAATTTAATTAATTTAATAATCCAACCCCTTGAAAAATTAAACCAAATTCCAAAGCATTCCTAATAAAATTAACTTTTGAAAACAATTTCAAACATTTGAAAACAATTTTTCCAATTTTATTAAGAGAATAAACTAATTTAATCACCATTAAATTAATTTAACTGAAATTAAGATTTTAAGTCCTTTTTAAAAAAAATTAAAATAAGTAAGAGAGTGCACGCGCTAGTCACGTTTGCGTAGACATGTATCCAAAGACGATGGACGTGTGACCTACACGCGCCCATCGTCTTCTCCAGAAATCATAACCATTTCTTCAACTCCCTTCCACGCCGCTGCCCTCCATGGAAATTGCTGCTACCACGTTTCTCCCTGGCTGCCGCCGAAGACCACCGCTGGTCCTCGACTTTACCAGTGGCGATTTGCCATTGGTTTGAGCCATCAGCGGTGTGCAGCGGAACTAGTGGCGTTACGCCACTGGTTCCAATGTAACGCCACTGGTTCCAATGACGCCACTGGTCTACTCCCACTTGCGACTCCTCCATTCACGCCATCCCATGACGTTACTCCGGCAACAACAACACACGATCCACAAAACAACCAGAAATCACACACACGCAAGCAACACAAAAGTCGCAATAAATCATAGATCTGCATTTTTTTTTCTTGTTTTCCAAATCTGGGTTTTCTGGATTTCACTTATTCCACAAAACACAACTGCAAGCAAAACGCAAAAAATCGCAACATAAGATTTCCAACAGCCACAATTGATTTCAAGATTAAGAGGACTTCTAGATTTCTAATTTTTTGGGTTCAAAAATTAGTTTCTAGATTCTCAAAATAACAAAAGATGCAAAACAAACGCAAAATCAATAGACGCGTACATATGGATGCAAGCATAGGCTGACACAGAGAGAAAACAATTTTAAAGATGTATATAGGCAATCGCAGATGCAATCCAAAGTTACCACAGCAAGCAGAAACAATTCTAGTTCTGGGTTTCAATTTCCAGAACAAAGCAAACCCTAGATGTGCTTAAAGTGAATTTCTGAAACACAAACCCAAAAAAAAGCAACAAATTTCCAAAATACGTAATCTAATTTTTCTTTTAGGGTTTGTTCAAGAATCATATCATATATGAATTTTCAATTCCAAATTTTCCGATCAATAACAATCTGTTGGGAGACCGGGTCGGGATCTGATCTCTACTGCAGTGGAATAATCACTAAACTTTTTCATGACTTTTGATTTCCCGAAAATCAAGATCTATTTAATTCTATAAAATGATTAACACAAATCATAATAAAGCGAAAATTTAATTCGTATCTTATTCTAAAGCTTGATCTTTATCTTGTCGTATCCCTCAAACCGTTCCCGAAATCGATCTATTTCAACCACTGTAGCTGGACAAATGTCTGACCTCTAACGGTATCACAGAATGAGTTGAGAGAACTCTTACAAAGAGGGTTAAGTAAAAAGTGCTAGCTCTATAGAGCTTAAGCTTATTTATAATAAGCTTTGGACGTTTTAGTAACTTAATTGAAATTAAATAATTGAAATTAAATTTTAATTAGAATTACAGATAATTCTAATTAAGTACCAATTATGCCCATATAAGATTTAATGTCTCATATTGATCCTTATTTATTAAATATCTCATATTTAATTATAAAGTTTCTCAAACTTTACAATCAAGCCCAACTTGATTAAATTAACTTTGCTTTCTTTAACCCATTCTATATGTGAGACCCATTAGGTTCCCAAATATGTTAGTAATGATTATAAAATCTAATTCTAATTCATAATTAGAATTAGATAAATTAAAACTCCTTTTAATTTATCTTTAATTCTCCAATTAAACAATTTATAATCATATATCAAGATTGGCATCTAGCAACAAATTATGACCACTCAAATATTTAGGAATGTCAAAGTGGTTTTGAAAAATCTTTCCGTGCATAATTTTTTTGTATAATTGAATCCTTTCATCATATAATGTTCTGATTAGACATAGAGCATGGAAGTAATGTCTACTCTATTTTGTGTCCAATCATATTAGTTCTCCACCATTAGTTGTCGATTCAATTAATGACATTTGTAAACTATTTACAAAATGTCATTTCACCTTGGCCAAGGATTTTTCGAATCAATACTAATCGATAACAACAGAACATTCTCCCTAATTATTTTAAGGTGATGAATCCTATCTTGATCACTCAACTACCTTCATATAGTTCATGCTACGTCCAATGACTATCGATTAAACGACCCATGATTAAATAGATCATAAGTAGTATCAAAACATAGCAATTGCTATACAAGGTAATTTTGACAAACTCAAGTCAAACACTTATATAATCATCACAATGAGAATTTTATAGACATACAAGTAATGTTCCAAATAGATTTCTCATATCGGGTCTATTAAGTGAACATGTTCTCTAACAAGCACCCATACGTTTGTTTAAGTATCTCTATCCTTTAGCCTATGAGATCGACTACTTCCTTCATAAGAAAAAACAAAACATGTGCTAGTCTTTTTACGTTCTATTAATATCAAGTCTTAATAGAACAATGACTAGGAATATTTAGGAATAATACATAAATGCAATATGAATCTCATAATTATAATCTTATTATAATTTTATTTGCAATATATAATTATTCCATGGACTTTATCATATACATCTAAACATGTACAAGATAAAGAATGCCTTTAAATAATTTGTCACTAAACTACAACCAAAGCGATTAGCTGTAAGGCATAAATCAACATGTATATCCAATATAGCATCCTCATCTTTGCCATCATTAGCTTATGACTATGCATTTATTTGATGGACTAACATTCTGCCTCATAGAGTATTGTCAGCTTAATTGTTAAATGATAAAATTGATCTTTGAGCTTGAATGGTATCTTCTTGTCACATAAAACTCCTGATACACTGGTCTATTTAAGCCACCCTGATCTGATACTGTGAACCATGTCTTCATCGATCTTTAAATTGTTTTGGATAATAGATCTTAGATACTTAAAACACTATTTTTGTGGTATAACTTTTGAACCAATCTTTACTTTCACATCAGAAGTCACCCTGTGGCCCGAAAAGTTACACTCTAAGTACTCAGTCTTAGTCCTACTTAGTTTAAAGTCCTTCAACTCTAACGTATCGCTCTAAAATTCTAGCTTGACATTGATGTCCTCTTTTGTCTCATCTACTAAAATAATGTCATCTACAAATATTTTACACCAAGGCATATCTCCTTGGATATTCTTTTCATTACTAATGCAAACAAAAAGAGGCTTAATGAAATGGCTTGGTTTAGCCCAATATCGATAGAAAAATGAACTATATCTCCTCCTATCGTCCTTACTCCAGTCTTTAAACTTTCATATATATCCTTAATAACTCATATATAGGTCATAAGAACTCTTTTAATTTAAAAACACCTCCACATGATTTTCCTAAGTACCATGCTTATACATCTTCTCTAAATCAATAAAAATTGTGTGTATATTACACTGTCTTTCACTATAATATTGCATTAATCTTCTGAACAGATGTGAACCTTCTGTCGTGGACCTTTTTAACATGAAGCCAAACTAGTTCTTCGAGATAGAAGCATCCTTTCTCGCTCACTTCTCTATCACCTTCTTTTATAACTTCATGGTGTAACTAAGTAGTTTGATGTCTCTATAGTTGTTACAACTTTGGATGTTCCCTTTATTTTTGTATAGAAGAATTAGCATACTAAGTCTTCACCCATTTGACATTTTGGTAGACTTAAACATCAAATCATCTTCTATACAATGAACTTGATTTATGTCTCTTGACTTAAAAATATCCTTTCTCCATATTCAGTTTTTAATCGTTAATATAATTTTTCTGTAAGCTTTGTTTTTAGCTTCTGAGATTAATTTTTTCATCTCTTTCTTTGTCCGTTTGTAACTTTCTCTATCTCTGTGGTGCTTTCCAATAGAGCTTTATAGGCTCCCTTCTTGATCTTAACATTTTTTTTATACATCTTCATTATACCACCAAAACTCCAACTTACTACCCTTATGTCCTTTAGAAATACCTAAGATCTCTTTAGTTGTATTCCTTAAAAGAATTGCTACTCTCTTCCACATCTGGTTAGCATCTCCTTTCAATTTTCATTCTTCTTTCATATATTACTTTATCCTTAAGTTGTTCCACAATATTCTCTTTCAGATTCCACCTACACCTTCTAAGACTTCTCTTCTTCTTCCAACCCTTAATTTTAAGATCCAAAACCAGCAATCTATGTTAAGTTAACAAGCAAGCGTTAGATATTACTTTGCAATCCTTGCAACTAAGTCAATCGCTTCGCTTATGAGGAAATAGTCAATTTGAGTTTTCATGGTTCTGTTCTTAAACATCACCAGGTCCTCATTTTTCGTGAAAAAAGAGTTAGCTATCACTAACTCAAACGCTAGCGTGAGATTCAACAAAGCAGTCTCACTATCATTCCTGTCACTGTACTCGAAACCCTTATTAATGTTTGAATATCCGTCAGAGGTTGCCCCTATATAATCATTAAAGTCTCTTCTTAGAGTAACTCTCTCATCAGGGGAGATCTGCTAAATTACCTAATCTAACTCTTTCTAAAATTAACACTTAAGTTGTTTGTTCGATTCTACTTAAAGTGCATAAGTACTTACTATATTGAAAATAAGACCTCTCACCACAATATTTAGTGATGCACCTTAAAATTGACCGATTAAATTTAATTTTAATTGAACTTAAATTAAAATTTTAATTTGAACTTAAATTAAAATCAAATCAATCCAATTTAAAATTGACGAATTAAATTTAATTTTAATTGAACTTAAATTAAAAAATTGATTATACGTTCAATTAGAGTTTTAAGTGAAAAATAAATTACAACTTAATCCACAAAACGACTTTGGACTTCTCAAATTTGAAGCTCGAACAGATTTGGACTCACGTATTTAGGCCTAATCAAACTCTAACTGAAACTTAAATTTACTAAATTCTTTTCGAACTCAGACTCAAGCCTTAAGGAGTCAGAATCCAATGAGCATCCATTGTCCCGGTGTGCAAGGATATACATGAAGTGACTATCTATAACAAATACGTAGTTTTTCTATTTTTTTCTCCCAGACATGCGCTGAGCCATTAAATCTTCAAGTTTACCTCGTTATATTGACCCTTAAATTTACTAGTAAGCTCAATGTGGCGCATTGTGTTTTTTAAGTTTGAATTCCCAGAACTTGAGGTCGATGCTACTGTCTGAAGGGAACGATTGAATGCAATTTGCGTTCAGCGAAGTAGTTGGCATTGTTGATTTTGCCTTCTGTCTTTCTGCAAAATTTAATTATGTACTACATACGTAGTTGTCTGTCATTTGTCAACAAATTTGAGGAATAACTCTTGTTCCTACATTGATTTCCTTTCCCTCCACACAACCATCATGAATTTAGAGGAACCTTCTATCCAGTTTAAATCCCCTGACGACCAGAAAAGGTGAGGCAGACAATAATGAGAAACGAAGAGAAAGCACCTTCTTGTGAAATTGTAAGCCACTTCATTCCGCACCCCATATCTCCCTGTACATTTTATGGAACAACAAAGCAACACTATCATGCAGACCCAATGTGTGGAAGTCTAGAGCTTTACTTGCTAAACTTGGCTGATACTACTTCCCAACAGTCATTGATACAATCATGAATCCATCCACTTCTGAAGGTAACAGAAACTGAAGTTCATGTTTGTAAATTCTATCTAAACAGATCTCCACCCTTTAGTAAAGTGAGGATAGACATCATGCAACTTCTGGGTGATCATAAAAAGTTAGTGAACGTTAGATCGACCGGACACTGGAATCTATGTTAGTCACTGCAAGACAAAGAGGTCTTGCTCTTAACATATCCAGATTTGGAAACAAGCAGATAGCTCACTGTAAGCTACTTGGCCTACCAGTTGCAGGGATTGATGAAGCTTGAGAGAATGCATGATTACCCATCAAAGGGTTAGCCTCCAAGGCGTTGGTTGATGGTGTGTTCCCCTTCACAGTTTGCTCCAAAAGATGCACAAGTGACATAAATATTTCCATCCTTGTTATATCTCTGTTTGCCTGTAAAGAAATTACAGAGATCGTATCAGCTGAAGTTCTTAACATATACCATCTAGCTTTGTGTATCTGAAAATTTATAGTTCAACCATAAGCAGAGAAATTTTGACGATTTCTTCGCACCGATTCCTGAATGGAGTCACAGATTAGAAAATGGTAGTTTTAATATTACTTTCTCACCCACAAACGTGAATTTAAACGTGATTGTGTGCAAACGATTATCAAAAGTGAAGCTTTGGTTTGAGGTTGAATACAAGAAAAATCTAACCAAGCTGAGCTTAAATGCAAAGCTTAGGGTTCACTAAGTTGCAGCAAGCCAATTCATTGCCTTAGCAATTCCATGAACATTTGGCAAAATTATTTTCAACATGCAGAAGCTTTTTTTTATCAAAGAACTACTTGCTACCCTTTAAGAACGTCAAGGATACACATGAATCTGTTCAAACAATGATTTAGAAAGTAGGGATATTTGAAGCCAAAAGAAAAGGGAACCCATGCATTTCTGTCTCATGTAGGACACAAATGATGCAATTAATCAATTTTCAAAACTCACCTCCACAGCAAAGCGTGCCCAGATCTTGTCATTTTGGGCTTCCATAACCCCTCTCAAGATTGTCAGTCCCAATCCCCTAATGACGTCAGCTATCTCTAGAAAGAAACCACTTTCTTCACAGAGCATCTATCAAAAGAAAAAATATGGTTAATCCAAATATAAAATGATTAAAGATTCCAGTATCTGGATAAACTAAATGGTATTTACTACCTCCACAAGCATTTGACGAGGGGGATTCAAATCTTCAACTACTATAGGACAGACCATAGATTGTGAACCAACTTCAAAAGCCCAGGTTGCTCCTCCCTCAAAATTATCCTTTAAAAGTACTCCACCTTCCTTGCTAATAATCTGCATATTCATACAAGAATAAACCACACTCCAAACAAAATTCACATGCCGAATAAGAATGTTCACAAGAAAACAAGGTTAAAAACTATTAAAAAAATCGGTAAATACATTTTGCGAAATGTTTCAGTAAACTTTACTCATTCCTGACATAACTTTAATGACAATGATCAGGAAAATAATTAGAGAAGACATATAGACAATCATCGATGACATAACAACCGGATACTCCATCCATACCTTTGACTCCCCTGTTGGTTTTAGCTTGTCTGCATGCTTGGTCACACTTTGCAAGAAAAGCATATGCTTAATGGTCCGTTCAAGCAGAGCATCTATGCTACACTGTACGACCACAAAATGGATGAATGAGTGCATCTATTAACTATATGCAGGATCATCATAGCTAAACAGACAACATTTACTTCAACAATAAAGTTAGATGATTAATTACTTTTGCTCCATTTGGTACAATTTCTCGCAACTCCTTCACACGATCTTGGATCATTTGACGATCTTTTGGCCTGGGTCGAGGATTCTCTCCAGGTTTAAGCCTTTTGCGATTGGGTTTGCTCATTTCTTCACTTTTCTTGGAAAATGCAGTTGAAACACTGCTATCACGCCTCATGTTATGAGCCTGTTCAACCCATGAACTCAGCTGAGACCCATAAATGGAAGTAGAATGAGAAGAAGTTCCCTTATCATCCTTCACATAGCCAGATCTGAGAGCTCTGGAAACAGTGGTCCCAGCTTTTTCCAGGGCCTTTGAAAGATCAAATGAATCCCTCTTTAGTTGATTAGGCATGTCAACACGATCATGAGTGCAAGAATCACTGGGAATAGAACTGCTCATCTTTGTCATTGTTGTTCTGCATGAAACATTGTCATCGGAACTTTGATTTGCAGCAGACTGAGCCCTAGACACCACAGCATCTAAAAGATGATCAGTATCTGTTGCCGTGAAAATGCTATTGCCTGCTGGTTCATTAACTGTGAAAATATCAGAACTTGCTTCCTGCATATTAATAGAGGTTGAAGTATCTTTGCTCATATTTTGTGCATTCAAACCATCTGAGAATGAACTTTTCCAATTGCCATTGAGTAACTTGGTTTTAAAATCCACACCCAAAATATCATACAAGTCATCCCCAGATGGACAGTGCACAGTCGAACCCTCATAAGCAGCATCTGCATGAAGGGCATTCTGATTTCCAGCTGCATAGTTCAGGCAATCAAGATCAGTACCAGAAATGTGCTCGGCCAAGGACAGACACTCATCTAGGTGAGTTGATGGGATTCTAAATGCCTGAAACAAATCATTATCTGGTTTAACTTTAACATCAATTAGCTCATCCGTCATATGCTTGAAGCCTGAGCAGAGATTGTTATATAAGGAGCCGTCAGAATTCATCTGACTACAGCTCACTTGAGCAACCGGATTGGATGAGAGAAATTCTTCTGCCTTTGACGAATTAACATTTTGTGGCCCAATCTCATGGAGATATGAAGCAATCAACTTTTCTGGATTTAAATGAGTGTAAGGAACTGAAGATAGCTGCATATGACCACCATCTTTGTTTAGTAAGTCTCCACTAGATATAACTGAACCTTCAAGGGGATTACAAAGGGGTCTTTCATTTGTCCTTGTTTGAGGCAAGGATCTATGTGATGCAACTCTATTGTTACCAATGTGATTGCTAACAGCATCTGACGAGATCTGCCGTTGCAATGATTTTGCGATGATATTTGCGGTGACAGATTGGTTGTTAGCAGGTTGATAACTAAATCCAGCCACTGAATTGTTTGAAGTGTCATGACAGTTTGGCCATGCATCAGAATTTGAGGGGATTAATTCAGCGTCAACAATGTTTTCTAGGGAACCTTTGAAAGTGCCCCCTGACTTCATCGATAATCTACTTTTTACTTCGGAGTGGCCTTTGTGAGAGTTAGGCAGAAGATTCGTCGTACAAGGAATGTTATATGTCAACATTGTTGATCGTGCAATATCCAAACTCTGTATAGATTGAGAATGACAAGGTTGAACAACAAAATTTGAAGCCTGAACTGAGATGCTTCGGTGACTGGATCCTTCAGGCGACATAGGAGTAGAGTTCATCAAGTGCATGGAAGCAGACAATCCATGAGAAATGGGCACCCCAACTCTTTCAATTGATTCTTTTGTTGAATGGTTACCCGGCAGAAGAGCCCCAGGGATGCATCCTAGTTGCAGGATCAAACTCTTTACATTATTCACGAAGCCCATGTTCTCTGTAATCTAGAAAATACAAATAAATGGATTAGAAAACAACAAACTGCTTCAGGAAAATATGAAGCATGAAAGGAACACTATTGCAGCAGTAGTGCTAGAAAGTGATCATATAGCACATGATAGCAATCATGTTGCATGTGGGGGTAACCTAAGAATCTCCAAGAGAAAATAGGATCAAAAGAAATGCTTAAAATTCATTGATAATAATGCCTGCATTGATATTGGATGTTACAAATGCATTCCAATGTGAAGATAAGCCGAAATCTTCTGTTACGAACAGTTGTAGACTAAAAACTACTGCTTGAATAAACTCAAAACCTTAAAACTACATGATATCCTTACAGGATCATACAATGCCTGATGAATAATATCAAGATAGGAAAGGGGGGAACAATATACTTACTACTGACTTGTTATATATCCAGTTACTTGGCAAATAGATGTAACTGAATAGGCCAACCAAAGCAGAAAGCTTTGACTTAGTCGGAAAGACTTCATAGATAGGCATGTATATACACCATTGAATGAAAGCAAATCAGTAGCAAAAACAAAACACTTTCACACTAACACATTTTAACTTGAATCCAGGATCCTTTATAAGAACAATGATAGAAAAACAAAAACAATGTGATTGGAACTCTCAAACCAGCTATTGACAAGGCGTACAAAATGCAATATGTCCTTAACATTTTGAGAAACATAGGAAAAAATACTTACAGCCAACAAAGAACCAAGTTGAACAACACCATGAGGAAAAACAGGAATAACTGCAACCGTCTGCAACAAAGATGCTATATCAAATAGCAGGTTAGGAATATATGAAAAAGACACAAATGGAAAGCTATCAAACCTGCATGCCTGCTGAAAATTGGTCATGTAGCTCATTCAATACCTAAAATAAACAGCAGATATTGGAAGTTATATAAAGCATAGGCACTTATAAATAAGAAATATGTTTTTATTTCAAATGTAAATGCCCATCCTTGCAATAAATTCATAATGCAGTGCAATTATTTGAAAACAACCACATCAGGGTTTTAGAGGATGAATCCTTTCTTACACAGGTGATAAATATTTGTCATACTACAATTGAAAGCAGGCAAATAAAGAGGATTGCATTTTCAACAGACTCAACAAGACAAAATTTATCGTCCAATAAGTTCTCTGAATGTGTCAATATTTTTAACAATTATGGGCTTCTGGCCAAGAGTCGGTTAGAATACCTCTGGTGGATGGACATTTCCAATGTCCTTGTTTGCAAGGATCCAATAATGTTTCCCTGTAAATGCAGCTCGTCCAACTATTCTGGAAACAAGAAAAACGCAGAGTTCATGAACTTAAGATACAAAAAGGAAAGAACTAATGACATAAAGCTCAAAAATAAAGTAACCAACAAGAAGTTGCAAAAGGGAAATACCCTTCGCCAACTACATTGACTTGATAATTTAGCATCATTTTGTTAATAAGCACATGGACCGCATCCTTCGCTTGAAAACAACGATTTGGGAAATGAGTATCAGAACTCCAGTATCCTTGTTCCGTGAAATGCAGTCCTGAGTTCTCATTCCCACAGTTGACTGGAGGAATCGAACTTGAGGTTGGTGTGTAGTAGCATTCTTCCCAAATCAACAACCTGCAAATTCAAAATTACACATTGGACTATTAGATGCATTTACAGAACGAGTTTGAAAAATCCAAAAACTAATAGAAGTGCAAGGATTAAAAAGAACGAGTATTTCTGTATCCTACTGGAGGCACAAAAGAATTTTATGATCAAAAAAGGGCCAGTAAAAGAACACAAAACTTTGATGCCCATGTTCTAAACTAATTCTTTTTTTCCTTCAGTTATGCAATAGAAATTGCAGAAGCAAAACAGAGAATACAAAAAAAAAGGAACATATCAGCAGAATCTTCAAATAACGTACAAAGCCCAAATTCTCCTTTATCCTAAGAATCGAGAGAACAAGATGGAATAGAATCAAATGAAAAAGGACAAACTCCGAACCAGTAGATTTGAGACCCAAAAATAGGTCCAAAACAGATATAGTTGAGTCAAACACATGCATCAACTTTCTACTAAGATTCCTAAAGACAAAGCACAAAGAACCACAATACAAGGTTCCAAAAACAATAAAAGGTCTACCTGATAACAAATCGTACAAAAGACAAACAATCCCCAATGAGATCCTAATCTGCCATTCATGGACCAAACTAACCCCAACTCTACTCTCTTCCATCTGCTTCGCCAAGAAAATGCAGAGAATGTGACGAGGACAGATGGTTTGGCCCATTCAAGAAAAATAGCCCTCCACAAAACCAAGTAAAAAAAAAGGCAAACTTTTTCTTCAAATCAGCACCCAATAATAAAAAAGAAATGAGAATAGTTGTAATTTGAAACGATGAAAACTTAAGAATTAGGGTATTTCAGCAGTTAGAGAAAACAAATTTGGCTGTGTTCCTGGAGATTCCAGCTCCTAAAAGCACAAAAACAAAATTAACCCCTCATAGAATAAAACGTCATTTTCTTTAGTTTACTTTTTCCTTCATTTTCCGGTCAACTAACAGAACCTTCTTGAGAGAAACTAGAAAACAACACCTCAAACTAAATATTCAAAGTAGCGGCAGCCCACTTTAGCCAGGCTGCATACACTTCCACGCAAGAAAATGCAAAAATTTTGAAAAGGAAAGGAAGGAAACAACGATGTTGAAGATGATGTAGAAGAGAAGTTACTTGGGATTCTGGCAACCGATCTTCCAAAACACGGAATAACACCACTGGTTAACACCACAGAACGTCCTCAAGAGTTCTCTCAATAAATTACTCATTACTGATCACCTTCTTCAATCAAATAACAAGAACAAAATACTAAATTCTAACAAACATGCACCAACAACGACACACGACTCCAGGTTAAAAAGACTCTGCTGCACATTTCCAAGTGGGTTCACACGCTAACTTCCGCGACATGACCCTCTCCCGGCCTGCTTTGTCCTAAGACCGCCGCTTCTCTTCCTGTCTGGATCCAAGTTTTCGACGGTCAACATCCTCTTCCGGCAACCCATCCCCACCCTCCCCCCAAACCAAAGCAAAAGTCAGACACAAGCAGAAGACAAGTGAAGAGCAGTAACAGCAGTAGCAATAGTGTTGTTTAATTAGCTAGATGATTCCACAAGGCTCTAACTTGAAGCTGACCATGATTAGCTCCATTTTCAGATTACCCAAAACAGAACAGACAGACGAACAGAAAAAAACAAGCTTTAGTCAAGGAAGAGCTAATAGAAATGGGTTTCGATGGTTGTTCTTGTTGTTTTGTTGTTAGTGGTAATTTGCACTAGAAGTGGCGAAAGCTTTGAGCTTTGAAGATGGGCAGCAAGCGAAGGTGCTTTAGCTCTGTGTCTCTGTTTGTGTGAGTCTTCTGCTCTTTTTTCCTTTCGTGTTTTTAAAGTGCGACTTCTCTCTTTAGAACATATACAAAAGCAGCTTCAGCTGAGAAAAGTGGGGCAGTCCGAAATTTGGTTTGGGGGAAAGGGCTTTGAGTTTAAGAGAATTACGCCGACTGCCACTACGGAATTGAGATACGAGGAGGTATTTCGGTTCCGTTTCTTTTATTACAAAAAGGAGTTCTTGGTTAGTGCGGGTTGCTGTCGTGCTGACGTTAGATCAGTATGCCACTCTTTTCCTTCTTAATGAAATTACCAAAAGGGGTTCCATCTAAACAATAAAGTTCCAGAATTGGGTTCTGCAAGGGAAAGGTGGAGGAGCAGAAGAAGAATGATGATGGCGGGCGTGGAGAGAGATATCAGAGAATGGGAATGTTAGTGATGAAGTTATCAAGTCCAGAGGAAAAGGTAAATGATTAGAGTATTTTGACCTCTTCCATTATTATCTCTAATTATTTTATAACACCGAAACTTGTATTCGATGTTTTTATTGGTTTAGTAATAATAACAATGACATTAGTAAAAAATTTATGTTTCAAAATCCTCCGAAAATATAAAAATTACGCTGAAATGCGATATTTAAAAAATTATTTTGGGCTTACATGCCAAGAAATCATTAAATACTAATGAATAGTCATTTTGTTCTTTAAGGTTCTGTGTATTAGATTTTTTAATACAAAGAGAGTGTAGAGTTTATTAATAATAATTACAACTAGTCGTTTAGATAGTTGACCCTTACCACTTATAAACCTTTTAACATTTTTATATTTGGTCAAATATGGGATACTCTATCACTCCATCTCAAGTGCAACTGAAACTAGACATCTAATTGTCACTTGAAATAAACGCAGTAGTAATCAGATCAGGCCGTTGAGACTGGACATCTAGACGAACAACTAGAAAACTAATAATCCGAACCAAAAATGCTCTGATATCATATTAGAATTTTTAACATAAACAAAGTCTAAAGTCCACTAATAATAATTAAGCTTGGGTCAACCATTGTCAAAATGACTAGAACTAGTCATTTAGATAATTGACCTTTGCCACTTATAGACCCTTTAACATTTTCATATTTGGTCAATATGAGATATTCTAACATCGTGAGTTCTAATAAATTAGATCTTATGAAATTTAGTTCTTAGTAACCAATAATAAATCAAACCAAACCAAATCAAACAAACTCAAATTTTCGCCTAAGCAGGGTATGGGGAGGGTAAGATGTACGCAGTTATGCCTGCATCTCCGATAGAGATACAGAGACTGTTTCCTTATAGATCCTTGGCTAAAGTAAGAGCAAAACAAATACCAACAAACAAACAAGACACAAACAAACAAATACATACAACAAAAAACAGGCACAAAAACAAACATAAACACACAGAACAAATAGACCAGACTAATGTAAGGACAATCCCTGTATAAGTATAACAATATATGTATATGCATAGAGACTATATCCGATAGAATGCATATGAAAATGAAATTATATAAATACATAAAAACATGAAGAAGAAAATAGGTGAGCAGACATAAGCATAGCAGGGATAGAAAAAGATTATAATCAATAAAAAATAATAAAATAATAAAATAAAATAAAATTTTACCTTCTGCTATCTATTATAGCAGAGGTAAAACTTCGTCATCTCTTATATGAGACTCTAATCCTACCCTAAACGTTTTTTGCTTATTCTAGGTAACCAATAATAAAAAGGTAGAAATGGAAATGCAATATTTAATCCTTAAGTTTTATTTTTTAGTTATATAAAACAAGAAATAATAAAATTAGAATGAATTTTAAATAATCATAAATTTTTATTCTTAAGAGAGTGTGGGAATCAAATATTAGGAATAAGAGATAAGAAATATTATTAGGTTATTTTCAAGACGTAAATTACATATTACATCTTTTGTAATAATTTCTTGAACAATTCTATTATTTTATTTCTTACTTTTATTGTTATCATAAAATTATTTATAATTATTTAAAAATTGATAATTTTATAGATCATTGAACAAAATTTACTAGTTATTTATAAAATGTAAAATATTATATTTACAAAATAACTGATATAATAATTAAATATGAATTAAAATTTTCTCTTTGTCATTATAATATTAAATACTAAATATTAACATAATTATTAACTTTATTTAATGTCACACTAAATAGCAAATATGCATAAATATTGAAAGTTTTATCAGGGAAATTTACTGCAATGGTACGATATGTGAGTGAAGTATGAGCTCAAACGCCGTAGCTCTAAGGACATAACATTTCCGAGCTCGAACATAGTGTGAACCAACTGACGTTGATGGGCTGCAAAATGCAAAAATTATGTCTCATGATCTCAGACAAGGGTTTGACAAGTCATTTTCTCTACTCTCTTCGACAATGAGACTGCTGCTTGGAGGTTTGTATGAACCTGAAATTACCCCAACCACCTCTGGGAAAAAGGTGAGAAAAGCTTTTCCCCACCCTATTAACAAAGACGGTCGGGCCAGTTCAGACTTCAGAATACAAGGAATGATCCCATAATGCAAAAATCCTCTGTAGCATTCCACAATATATGTCTGAACATCACATGTATGGAATTTTTCCTAAGATAAAGAAGCTCTTCTCTTCTTGCATTTGCATTTTAGAAAAAAGAAAAGAATCTTTAAAGACATTTTAAAGTTCCAACAAATGTCTTATAACTGATTGATTGATATGCTGGAGACCATAAAACGTCTTATACAGTTCTCGACCGCCGAATCATTTTTCACTCACAAGTCCCCAAGCCAAGCCAGTTAAGGATAAAAAGATTCTAACTTTATAACCAGTGTTACCATTTACCAAATGGTTTTTGTTGAGCCCATAACCTTCACTTTGCCACTTCCTAGAAAGTGGTTGGCTTTTACCCTTCTATGTAATGTAGGGTTTTCGAAGACATTGCCTACCTCCTTTGTCTTTCTCTTCATTTGGTGCAAATGTTGTTGGGGACCATTCTCTCAAGTCCCTCCTCCCTCTGACTCTTATGGTTTCTGCGCCGTTCAAGTGGGTTCATGATGCACCTATGTCATCCTAACGGTTAGGCTCACACTGTAATATATTAGTTATTTCCTCAATATCCAACACAAGAGACTCCCAAAGAGTAAAACAAGGTTTTTCACTAAAAAACATACAAGGGGATAAAAGCTTAAATGATTTGTTCGAAACGTATAATTTATAGATATTATTATATACATTTGATGATTTATCAGGTACTAACTAAACCATAACTGCAAGACTACATTTTTTTTCTCTTAGAGACTGTTTATGATGAAGAACAAAGTACTCCTCACTTCCGGCATTGTTTATAGTTTTTACAAGTCTGCTTGTTCTGTTGTTTCTATCATTTTTTTCTTGTTCTTTGGGGAAGTTTTTCTTATATGGTTAGGTTGGCTGACAAGCCAGCTTTATGTCTCAACCTTTTTATTTATGTTATTATTATAAGAAATTCACAAACTTTCTTGGTTGTGACTTGTGAGAGGCTTCTATTCTACATACCCTTCCCTTTAAAATTTCTGAAAACTGCCGAAGACTGATGGATTGTAATATTTAAACCCAGCACATGGTGAGTGGGTTGATAATAAGCATTGGGTTGGGGTCAAGTAAGATCTAGCCCTTGATTATGATATCTTAACCATTGATTAAATGTTATGTTACAGTTAAGAAAAGAATAGAATTGGTGGGGCATAACAGACATGAAAAAGCTGGTGAGGATTGTGCAGTTCTTCTTCTTTCTTTATGTTTTTCTATTGGGTTTTGAGGAATAAAGAAGAGAGTGAAGAAGGGCATAAAAAGGAGGAGCAATAGTTGGAGACACATGTGGGAAGGAGAGGATATTGTTTCTTTTTGTGTCTGTAAAATGCTTTCCCAGTTTATTACTATTAGTTTATGTGGTAAAAGATTCCAGTTCAAAGGAAAGGAATATGAGTGTGTCCTTTTCTGTAGTGTTATATATATTCTTTTATTTATTTTAAATAGCCAACTTGTTATATATAGCAATACTTGCACAATACGGAATCGTTTTTGGTCTTCCATTGCAATTTGAGTGTCTCAACATATATTGCATTGGCATGTCAAAACCCTAATGGGTAGACTTTGTTGGCTTTATGAATTTTTAGTTGTTCTAATTATAATGTAGTATTTGAACCAACTTAAATTATTGCAAGTCCCCTCTTTAACTTCATTTCATCTTAAAACAAGTATGATCAGGTCCGGCCTTAAGCAAGAGTAGGAAGGGCACCTGCTTAAGGTCAACTCTTATCTTGCCCTATTTTGTCTTATTTTATTTTCTATGAAGACTCACTTTTGACAATCATAAAAAATAAAAAGAAGTAAAATAGAGATTCTTTTTTTACTTTGTCCAGGACTTATAAAACATTAGGAACGAATGTGGGTATGGTATATGCATGTGCTTAGTATTCTACATTCTTGCCATTTTATAACTACTTAAAGACATATTTAAACCCTACATCATCTCACCTTTCATCCATTAATAAAGATTTAAGTCATGGTCTAAAGTGTCAATTGCACGTGATGAAGCAAAATCCTTACTTGCAATGATTACTATTTTGTTTTATAAAATCTCAAATAATTTAAAACAAAAAACAAGTTTTATTTTAATTAAAATTTTAAAGTTTCATAACCTAAATTATAATAAATTTAGTATAAATTAACTATTGTGATTCCTACTTTTTACTAAAAAAGTGAGAGAAAAAAGATATTGCTTTAGAATAAGGAAGATTTTGTAAAGATACATTTTACGTTTAAATTTTTGTCGATCCACTAAGATACACTTTGTCCAACTAATAATCAATCAAAATGATAGAATAGCACAAGATGTGGGTCTAGAGTGAAAGGATGTGAATATAAGTATGGACCCTACAACCTTTAACCAAAGTCAAAATCACTTGAAATCTTGACAAATGCAATTAGGGTTTTGCACACATCCATCCATCCATATGCGTAGAAGTGCTCCACCACATCACATCATTTCCTGAAGAATATTTACACATATGACGGAAAGCCAGAAGAAGAAAGACTTTTCTTTTGTGTGTATACACAGTAGTCTTGCGTAGAGAAAGGATAAAAGGCATTTAGAGACAAAAACAGTGTGGGAATATTGACCACTTGAACGTTACATATTACTACCAAATATTTCACTAAATCCAATTCTGATTGTGAATCTTACGTTTTGTCCTTACGTATGACAAAATCCTGTCCACGCTTTATACTCTTTTCTTCTCATTTGTTGTAAAGAAGGCATTATGATGATTTGGTATTTCATAAATGAAATAAAGGGGTATTCTACTTACGATATCATAGAATAAGAGTTGTTTCATTTTACCTTATAGTTGCAATATTATAGTTACCTGGTAAACTATGCACCGAAAGAAAAATTAAATAGTTGTTATCTATGCATGTATATGTATCTTGACTTCGACGCAAAGTAACAAGAAAAGCAATCAAAACTTAAGATATGCAAAAGTAGGTTCTTTTTTCTATAGTAAAAGGATCCATTATAAGTCATATGTAAGGCCTCAAATTATACCCTAGTTGAAATATTACATGTTTATGAAGGCATATGTGATAGGTGTTAAATTGTGACATGATTGTAAGTTGTATATGTTTTGAATTTTGGTTTGATCTTGAATTTTGGTTTAATGGCTCACACTTAGTTATCTGGAATTAATTGATATCATTAAAAAATTAAAGTACTAAAATATACATTTGGACAAGGAAAAATTGTAAAGTGGCAAAACAAGTTGGTACATGAAAAATTAGAATGACTAAGCCTATGAATTAGTGATATTTGGCATGAAAAATTAGGAAATAAATGGCATGGTTAATGAATTGACAAGTGGCATCAATAAATGAGTGACAAGTGACAAATGGGATACATGCAATGGTGACAAATGCCATATTGTGAGAGTGACACCTAGCCACTTAGGTGTTAACCTTACTTCTATGCAGCTTTCATCGAAGCATCTCCACCGAAACCATTCATTCTCTCTCTTTGCTCTGAAATTTACTTCAATTTTGATGTGCTATAACACTAAACTCCTTGCTGTATACTGCATCAAGAAGCTACCTCAAGGTATCCTTTGTGCTGCTATCTTTTGGGTGTTAAGGTCATCCTACACCTACCTAGATTTTGGAAGTGTATTGGTTGCATGAAAGGCTAGTTTGGTTAGTTCTTTGAAGAAAGAACTTGAAGGTAATTAGGTAAGGGAATTCTAAACTTGACAGCCTATATTATTATAAGTTTGATGATAATTGAATTGCCATGAAGTTTGTGTTATGATGTTGATAATTAGGTGTTGGAAAAATGATCTTTGTATGATAATTTCTGGTTTGGTTTTGATGTGTGGAAGATACTGATTTGTAAGTTACTTAATAAATGACTTTTGAATTGGTTCTAGACATGTAATTGACGTGTAATTGAGGCATGAATAAGGTGGAATTGATGAACTATGATGAAGGGGCGTTGAAGGTATAAGATGTGAGTTAATTGTAGTGGTTTCACTAAACATGTTTCACTGAATAGCCATTAATATTTTGGCCATAACTTAACCTGTAGATATCCAAATGGGGTGATTTTAAGTGTAGATTAAACTAAATACATATGTCTACAATTTTCATGAAGGAATAGAATTTTAGTTCTGTCTCGAAGAGTTTTGAAATTTGACTTAAAGCTGAGTTTTGGATTCTGTCACTGTTTGAAAACAATCTGTAATATTTTGGGGATAACTTTAAAAATAATGAACCAAATTGTATTAACTTTAGTTCATTAGAAACTTAAGACATAAAAAAACTTTTTTTAGAAGAACATATAGCCTAAAAACCTCAGTTTCTATATCAAAATGGCCATACAAATGAAAATTTGGAAAAAGTGCACAAAAAGGATAGGCCACGATCGTGGCACCCATCCCACTGTCGTGGACAGATGTAGTAGCTCCTGTCACGATCGTTGGGAGGTACCCCACGATCATGGGCAGGGTTTTTACATGGTAAATGTTGATTTGTGCAATTGTTGAACCATATGAGGACAAGTCTCTCTAATGTGCTGTTATTAGACATTATTAAGGCTTGAAAATGAACCTAGATGATGTTAGATTAATTGACTAAAAGTTAGTTAAAGGTTTAAAAAATTTTGGATTTTTAATTGAAGTAATAACTTAGAAAGGTGTTATTAGATATCAAAGTACCTAATTTTGGAACTTAGAAGGTATTAAAAGAATGAAGCCTACTTATGAATGCTAATATGATTTAAAGAACAAGAGTAATGTGTTAGTTGTGATTGTTTGTAAATTGGGAACTTGTGTGACTACATGTAATGTGTAATTACTTAATGTATTCATTGGTCCATTATTACAAATGTTTATGTTCACAAGGCATGTTAAGTTTGATTAAATGTTAATGATTATATCTTATGTGAGCGAAATGGAATAAGTCATATGACATGTATTATATCTTTTACATATGATTCTCAAATCCGAAATTGTTTTAAAACTTTTAAGTCCTAGTCGTGGGTAAATAGGCATGCTTAAAAGGGTCTGTAGTTGCTCTTGTAATTAGACACTAAGGTGTCTTCTGTGTCAGACACTCCGGTGTCTTCAGATTTTAGACACTTTTGTGTCTTCTAGATCTGTTTCAGAGACTTAAGTCTATTCTGTTTCAGATACCAAACATGGTATCTTCTGTTCTGGTCCCATTATCCGCTTCTGTAAAAAGGATTAGTAGGCTAACTTGTTTTATATTCTGTTAAATGCTCAATTCTGATATAATCAAGCTTTGTTCTGAAATAATTAAGTTCTGTTTTGATATAATTAGATACTGTTTTGATACAGTCAAGTTTTGTTCTGGTACTTTAAAGTTCGGTTCTGATGTTATGGTATTCTGTTCTGATATATACTTGTAAGTTTTGCTCTGAAGCAAATATATCCTATTTTGATATGTTATATTCTATTCTGAGATACATATTGTTTGGATTGCGCTTTAATATGAACAATTAAAGATTGTTTGAAATGTGATATAATTCTGTATATGTAAATGTTAGACGATTGTTAGAAATTGTCACCAAATTATATCTTGTTTAGTTATTCTCACTAAGCTTTACGCTTGACATGGTGGTTTTGCCTTTGTGTAGATTCTGATAAGAAAATTTAAAGATTGGGACAAAAACTTCCGCAGTGGCCAAGAAAAATGTGTTCTATTTTAGAAATTGTTTTGTTTGAATTTTTGAGTTGTTTTTTAGTTATGTTAAATGTAATGAGAAATATTGTATTTCGATGTAAATGGTTTTTAATAACCTTAATACAGGTTGGCTTTTGAATTTATGGCATGTATTTTGATAAGTAGAGTATGTTTTGTTTATAAAATAACATCTAATGATATGTAATGGAAGTTTTCTTGAGTTTCTGTAAATGCATGTAAGGGATTGTTTAGTATATTTTAAATTATTTTTGTTTTGTTTTGTGTAACATCTACATATCCTTTCACGAAGTATGTGGGTGTTACATCATAGGAGAAGAAAATTTTGTGCATGTTTTCGGTTATCTCAGGCGACACCAAGTTTTGGTTTCATATGGTTTGAATAAATTGAAATTCCTAAACTTTTTAGATGACTTTAGCATCAGTTGACTATAAGACTTTTAGTGGTAATAATACAAACTTAAGTTGTGACCAAAAAGTTACATGTTCAAATCACGAAAACAGTTTCTTTATAAGAAAATACAAAAGAAAATTGCGTGTCTTCAAACTCTCAGAGAAGTTCTGTGCATTGAGTTTATGTACAGTTTGATTGTTAAATTACACAGTATAGATTCTTTAACCACTCTCAACGCTAAGTTGTAGAGTAGCATAATCACCGGAAGACATTGTTAATTTGCAGATTCACTGATCAAAAGCATACTCCACACGTTATTATGACTTGTTGAGCTTTAGGTATCTCATTCATCAATGTTAATTAATGATGATATCCTCATATTCTATTTTTTATGTCAATTTTTTAATTGTTATTACCTTTTTAAATGTGTATTAAATATACGTAATAATAATAATAATAAATCATTTAGTCTACTAGTTAGACCACTACGCTACACCTAGACGGTTAGACCCTTACAAACTGATGCAGACAAGAATATATGGTAAATGAATAATGCCTTCTGTTAATTTTTAGACAAACAAAACGAAGTGTGTCTTCAAGGGCTCCCTCTAGCTTATCTATGTTAAGCAAAAAAGAGGCTAAAATCTAAATCGTGCATTATCATATCATATCACATCATATCATATGATTTTGCAAAATTTTGTGGTGCCTTATGATACCGTTGTCTGGTGCAGATGTAGGCAAAAGGATGAGTGTTGTTTGTTGTTAACAGATGCTTGCTAGTGTCCACCAATTGTTTGTTTTTTCTGTATGTGATGCATAATAAAGAGGAAAGATTTTCTTTCTTGGTTCGTTATGATTTTGCTTCTACATGTCGCGAAATAATAAATACATAGGAAGATTATGTTTTTGCACCAATTGATTACATTCCTGATGTGTTTACTTTTTACTGTTCTTTTTCTTGATTTCATTTTAACCAATGATTCGGTAATTTTCTTTCCCCATTTCTGGTTTTAAACGTAGACGATAAATTAAACGGTTCAATGGAGAATAATGAATGATTTGCAGTTTTAATGTATAAACTAACATTGTAGTAGCCAAGTAGAAGACCATGAATTGGACAAGAAAGGAGGCGTCTTTTCGTTGGTGTAATTAAAGAACATGGATTGGATTCGCTTGAATGGGATACGTTGTTTAGATGGATCCATCGACAAGACAAAAGGGCTTCCAACTTGTCTTTCAATTTGTGGCTGCCATCTTGCCGTTTCCCAGCTTAGATTAGATCAGATTAAAAATGGATACCCACAAGCTACATACTTATCCAATTAGTAGAATCAGTTCTTTTAGTAATTGGAGGTGATAAAAAGTGATTCTTTTGATCCTAAATTAACAGCTCAAATGCAGTTTAATCAAATTGAAATTTGAGGTTAAGTTTTTTTCCAACCCAATCAATTATAAAAATTCGGATTAAATTTGAAAAAAAAATTAAGATAAACTCAACCCAATTCTCAACTGTCTACCGCCACACATAGCTTAATGCCTGTATGAAAGAGTATGTATCAAAGAACTCACTTCACGCTACCACTGCCACACCAGATGTACGGCCAATCTTAGACTATTAGGTGGACCCTTTCAGCCCTCAATCAGGTGAAGGTAAATATAGATGAAACGTAGGAGAGCGCGACGAGCATCGTGAGCGCAGCAGGTGTATTTCGCAGCACGGATAGTGCTTGGTTGATCGGCTATAACCGGTTTCTCGATATTAGCTCAATAATAAATGCAAAATTTTGGGCCATTTTTTATGGACTCCAACGGAGTTGTGATTTCCGTAATCTCGTCTTGGAATGCGACAATAGTGGTATTGTCAAAATGGTGAACAAACGAAATAATGCTTCGTCATCGAACAGGCTTATTCGTACCATTGATGACTACCTCAAGCATGACTAGAGTGTCCGCCTTGTCCATAGACATAGGGAAGCTAACAGGGTAGCGGATCATTTGGCTAAGTTGGCCCTTGTTGACACACGAGGCCTCTAACAGTTCGAGAACAATCCAAGTCGATGCAGCAGATCGTAGTTGATGATTTAGAGAGTCACGCCCGATAGCGTGCCAATACTATTCGACCGATGACTTAATTTTAATTTAAGGGCTTGCCTTCACTGTTCAAAAAAAAACTTTATAAGTCGGCTGATTTATTTATTTATTTATTTTTGAAAGGATGATTTATCTTTATTTTAGAGGCGATTCGGTTGATTGATTGTTCAGGCTATGTTTGCCAAAAGTTAAATGCTACATTCTCAGGTACCAACTTGGTCGTTAGACATTAATCAATTGTGATCAAGCGCTTTTTTTTGTGTGGGTTTTGACGTTTACATGTAAGAAACGTGTCAGAGTTACTCATGAAACTTCCTCTTAATGGCACTGAAAACACGCAAAAGGACCACCAACAGACACAGAAAGTATTGTTTTTCTTTGGCCAAATTAAAAAAGTGTTTCCAGGTCACTTCAGGGATTGACATTATGGATCACTCTCCACCCACTACCATGGATATAAAATTGTAGCGGCCAGAACCAGAAATTAGAGCCAGTGCAAAGATTTCATTCAACAATGGCTGTTGATACTAACATCATCATCTCTGCATTTTCTTTTCCTTGTTCTTGTTATCGTGTTGAATGTTGGGTCGAAGAAAAAAAAAAAGGATTAAGAACCTTCCTTTATCAAGTCTAAATGTTGAATTATAGTCTCAGATTAAATAAAGCCTTCACAACTCTCAGCCTCCACAGGGTTACATAAAACTCATATATTTCATTCCTGGTGATTCCGTCTTCAGGTTAAATTATTCATGTAAAGGGCCTCGATTTGGTGACCCTTTCAACTTTTGAAAGAATCAATTGGTAAATGAACAGTAACTTACTACTCCGGATAGGAATCTGACCATTTTCAGGTAGAACAGGACTCGATCGTAGGAAACATTTTCTCTAGAATGCAGACAAGAGCTTCTCCGGCCTGAATCCTGAATAGCGATGAACATATCAGATTGAACTTAAATTCCTGCATGATACCGTAAGGTTTTTTCACTTGTTCCTGAACTTAGCAGACAAATCCATAGCTGATATGATCCCTTCTGGTTTCTCGATGATGATATGAAGGGACATTATCATTACCAAATTGGAAGATGCAAGTAAACCGTATATTATTCAATCAGAAAGGATTCAAGAACAAAAATGTGAAGTAGCTAATCTAATCTAGAAGGTAAGAAACACTAAAAAAGATAAATAAAAAGAAAAAAAGTTCCAAGGTGTGGAAAACAATATACATTTGCTGAGATAGATTCAAAAATAGGATCATCAGTATCCAATATATATTTTATGAAGATAGAAGAACAAATGTTGTATTTATCATCCTCTAGTTTGTAACATGAATCCTATCAAATCTACGAGTTGAGTTCTGAATCCCGGTATTCCACTACATCCAGTCAACATCATTCTCTTAAAAGTAAAAGCAACACCAGAGTAGGTATCATCAGCATCCTCAAATGGGAACTAAGCCAAACTTGAGCTCTCAGATGCTGTACCAATGCACACCAAAATAGGAAAGACAATAAGACAGCATGGTCAGCAGAATTAGTGAAAATTTGCTTTAAGTTGTGCCAAAATTTGCAGTAAGTCGTAATCACAACAAAAGGAATATATTTCAATAATTTGAACATAATGCAAGTAGAAAAAAGAAGAAGATAAAGATGGTAAATTCGGCAGGAGTACAGCGGAATAGTTGCATAGTGAAGAGTTCAGTGACTGACTTCCCTTCAACAACTGTATCTAAAACTATATCTCAGTAACTTCACAAGGGAACATAGGTTCAGATTAAAGAGAGTAAAACCCGAAAAACAGAAGAGCTAACAAGGTTGGAGACTTTCTATTATATAACAGGGAGACATTTAAGTCAAAGTGCAGTAATCAATGCTGAATACTTCACTATTTGAAGTCTCTGGTCCACAGTCCTATGAATGATGGAGACCGGGGAGCCAGAAAAACAAAGTTGGTTGCTCGGGTTCAGATGAGCAGTTTAAGAGAGCTGATGTCTAGCCATTTGAAGGTGGGGAATATAAGGAAATTTAAGAAAAACTTTCACAAAGGATTACTAATCTTGGCAGCATATATTCTCTTGGAAGAAAGCAGAGATTTGACATTCTATTATAAAAATCTTTCAGACAATATGTCCTATAAACATTAATTCTGGTTTGCAAGTTTCCTAGCACTTGATAGGCTTCGCGTGAACACTCATTGAACCTTTCAAGAACACCAGAAACTTAATTTGGCAGGATAAACAAGCACAACCAGCAAGTTCATGACACTGACACAGAAAGGGAAGAAACAGACGGATTCATTTATATAGTTTCCTTGGGACTACGATTTCATATCGTCTGAAAGAATCGAGTGCTTGAAGGGAGTTCGACATAATAAGCTGTCCTTATCTGGATAGCTTGCCATCCAAAAGGGTACTTAATCTGTTAAGAAGCCTCATACCTTCAGGAGCAGTGGAGCCGCAGATGAAGATTTAAGTCCACGAAACCCAATATCATAAGAAATGCTCCCATCAGCCTTGAACAAACCATAGTTCCTCTCAGAAGTTGGCCCAGGCTTCGAATTCTCATTGAATACTGCAAAAATGTAAGCCTTAACCACATATTTTGGCCTGAGAGGAGTGCCTTTCTTCTTTGCAAGCCTCTTGCGGAGGTTATAGTTGTATGTTCTTGCATTTTCAGAAGTTGCTGCAGCTTCATTATCATCTCCACGAGAAGCCCAACCTGTCTCTGTAACTATAACTTCCATCTTTTTGTATCCAGCATTTTCTAATGCAGCATAGGCTGCATCAATCTGAGCATCAAGCATGTTATCATAGTGCAGATCAGTTTTTTCATCATAAATCCCCTGAGTTTTCTGGAATAGAGCATAGTTGATATCAATGTTCTCAGGATCGCTCATGTAGGCCAGGAAAGGATAGGCATTTAAACAGAAAGGAGAGCCAATTTGATTAAAGAACTGTAAGAGAGGCTTCATGAATTGAACAACATTGTCTCTAAAGACACAAGAAGAGGGTGGGTAGGAATTAGCAAAAACAGCTTGTGAATGTGCAGTGGTCACTTGAACTACATCAGCTAAATTAAGCTTCTTTAAGGAATTGTAAACATTCTTCATTGCACCTAAAAGCACACCCCAGAGTTCATAGTTATTTCCTCCTAAAACTTCATTCCCCACTGCAATCCCACAAACACTGGTCTCTGGAAGGAAGGCCTGCACATTTTCCTTAACCCAACTCAGGGCATGGCTCTCATTACTACTCATGTCTTTCAAATACTCATTAGGAAGCCCGACCACAAGTTTTAGTCCAGTGCCACTAAATGCCTTGAGGACGCTATGGTCGGCATCATATATCCGAACATTCCTTATTTTTGCCGCCCTGAGCAATGTTACAACTTTATCAGGTGATGGGATGTTATCTGCAATTCGTCCATAATTTATTCCGTAGGTTCCAATGAATGGCTGTGCTCTCAGAGTTGCTGCACAGGAAACCAAAAATAAACGAGACGTTTCAATCAACTCCTTAATCACTTGTTTCCAGCTTAAACGAATTGCAAGAAGTAAACAAAAGAATAATTCAGTTTGCTGTAGCCAATGACACCTAATTCAATTACTCACATATAGGAAGAGAGAAGACACTAAAGTTCTTGACCAACCATCCAAAGAAAAAGCTTCTTGAAGCACTAAATTTATTATTGGATATGGATAATCAGTTGCACATACATGGCAAGTATTAAAAGCTATCTAGTTATTTGCAGAAAAACCACACAGCTTTCATAAGCCAAGGAATTGAGTCACCTTATTATCATTATTATTAATATCATTGGAAAAAGTAGGAATTAGCTCATATAGAACACTGAGAAACCAAGAAATTTAAAAATCATATCGGATGAATAATAAAATAAAGTAAAATAAAATATTAATCTTCCTTTTTAGTAAACAACTTTAGTCCATGAAAAACTAAGAGCATCCCGAGAGAATTCCTCATAAAGAACACACAACCACAGTAGTAAGAAAAGCCAGAAGAAACAAAACAAAGAAGTACTGATCAAAGTCTCGTCCGATTAGCAGAGAAAAAAACAGAAATAGAACCAAAAAGCATACAAATGAATTCAATTAGCAGAACATAAGTAAGAAGAAGAGAAGAAAGTACCAAAACGATCAAAGAAGAGCAACAATAGCAACAGTAACGACTGGTGGCTCTTCATTGCTTTAGCAAAAGAAGAATCAACAGTGACTGATTCTTCCATGTAAATGACAACGCTTCTTCTTCTACCTCAGCTGACAGCCTATCACACACCAAAAAAGATTCCTTCTTTACCTTCTACACCTACTCCAAACAATATAAAGATGACAACTTTAACTTCTGCACCATCATATTGACTTGTGCCAAGATCAAAACTTCAAAACCAAGTTCAAATCTTTCAATCAGAAACGCATATCTTTCGATGAGATTTCTGGGCCTGTATGAAAAAGAGGATTGGCGGCCAAGAGGGCATGTCTTGTTTTGGCGGTCGTTTTCCGCAATGAGTCACAGTGATTGAGAGAGGGGCTAAAGGTTTTGATGATTCATTGAACTATATAAAACTTTCTTCTGTTCATGACAACTCGTTTCTTTTCATTTATTTATTTTTAATTTGCAAATGTTTTTTATAAGAGTTAATACATAGGCTCTCTTGTGGTCGGTGCTGCCCCGAAGTCGTAATTTTTCCCTTTTGTTTCACTCGCCCAAGCGCGTCCTTCCATCCACGCGCCAATAAAGGAAGGAATACTATTTTAGATTAATCATATAAATTGTGGTGTTTCATTACCAATTAAATTAAGATATTTCTTTTATTGGAGAGATTATTATTCTAAGAACCGTACAAGATTTACTAAAAACCTCATATATATTAACTTAAATGATGTGTAACTCCATCTCTTTAAATATTTTTAAATGATCTCCTAAATAATAATACTATTATTTCCTCTTTATGTAAAATGTAACAAGCATTAAGACATATTAATGCTTAAAAATAAGAGATTATTATTTAATTTTATTTAATAAAATATAAACTTCTCATATTATTATAGATATTTCCTAAACATTATCAATTTTAAAAAATCATTTAAAAATAGTCTCCTTACTAGTTAAGGGTAAGGTTATGTACTATTAGATCTCTTCAGACATCACTTATCAGCGAGATTTATATTAAGTGTTGTTGTTGTTGTTGTTGTTGTTGTTGTTGTTATTATCAGTTTTTTAAAAAATTATTTTTAAAATCATATTATTATTTAATTTTTATGTAATAAAATAGTAACTTCTCATATTATTATAAATATTTTTTAAAAGCTACTAATTTTAAATTTTTTATTGAGATTGAATATCAAGATTTCATTTCTTAAAATTAAAAGAAAAAAGCTTAAAGTTATATGCATAGACATTGTGATACCTTATTTTATTTAGTATTTTAGTAATATATATTTTCCTATAATATATCACAACTGCATCACAATGTCTAATTTGCGCGTGGGGAAATGAATCTCCTTTGATCAGAAGAATTTTCCTCTTTTTGACTATGCCTCGCAATGTTTGCCGAGTGTCTTACGCGTATAGTTGAAAATATAATTATAAATTTTGATTTTTATTGTTATTTTTATAAAAATAAACATGATATAATTTTTATTTAATTACTATAGACATATATAATGAATTGGTAAAGTGAGACTACGAGGTTACAAGGTCGTGTGTTTAAATTTTTCTATTTATATTTTTTCGATTGAGCTTGTTGTATATGACTTGTCTAGTGTAAAGTATCCAATTGACGTGATTTATAAACTATTACTATAATTCGAAAATTTATTCAATACACATTTAAAAGATAGTGGTTACAGATACTTCCGTCTCAAAAAAAAAATGTGACCAAGGGGGCTTAGTGATCAATTGAATACAAAACGTATTGTCCTTTTCTGCTTTAATGTATCAATTGGTGCATGTTTGACGCGTAATCCCGTGTAGTCCTAGACATAATGTCATTCAATGTAAATAAAGATTTGATTAAATTAAGGAATAAAAATAGACTTGTCTAATAAATAAAAATCCTATCTTTATAATGATAAAGATGTGATTTTTTTTAATTACTCAGCAAGCAATCATTGCTTTATCTGCTAATGCAATTGAGTTGTTTAGATTAATCATTAAACAAGTTCATTATTTAGGACATATAATGATGTCTTAGAACACAAGACTCCAGTTAGTTTCAACTAATAATTTAGAACATTCTGGTTTTGGTTGCTGGGAAAGCAATAGTCTTTTCTTTTTTTGGACATGAAAGCTCAGTCAATCATGAAATTAGGCAAGAAACTGATTTCTTTTTATGAAGAAATTAAAAATTAGACCTTTTTTTTTCTCAACATTATGTTAAAAGAATTTGTCAACCAAAATGGTAAATATTCGTTTGATATCAGATTGGGTTGCCCTTAAAAAGTGAAGAGAAAAGCTGAGTTCTAAAGGCAATGGGAACATGTGTTACGTTATTGTCTCTTTGTACTAGTTGAAAGAGATGCCATAAGCCTGATTAGAAAGGAGCTTATTTTAGAGCTGGCTTCTGGAGTTGGTACTTAGTTATTAAGGTAAGGAGGAGGAGGAGGATGTACAAAAAGTTATAAATGGTGGAACTTTAAGCTATTCTATAGGGCAAGTGTTGTAAAGGAATCGACTTTTACGATCGTGGGTTCTCTTTCAAATGCAAGAATCTACAGGGTAGAACCAAGAATAAATGAAGATTCCTCAGGCTTTAAGGTACCAACTCAAGTTCCGAAGCTAAACTTGGACTAGTCACTGCAAGTTTTAGTTTCATTTGGTCATAACAGAAATGGACCTTTTTATCGCTATTGTTGAAGGTTACATTTTGGAAAGTGATTGGATCAGGTTGCAGAGTCCAGAAACCTTATCTTGGATGCCTCTTGTTTTTCTTTTCCCACCAGGAAGGCAGAAACAAAAGCAGGACTTGAAGATCAAGAAATGGCCACTCCAACACCATCTTATTTATCTTCTCCAGCAACAACATCAAATGCTAAGAGACAGTCGATAATGTGCAAAGGTCGTTACCATTCAACAAAAGTTGCAACCAGAAGGAGCCTCTCACTTTGCTTCATCACTACCATTGCATTTCCATTGGTCAGCAATGCAGCTGTACTAGAAGCTGATGACGACCTACAGTTGTTGGAGAAGCTTAAAAGCTTCTATGCATAATTTGGATGGAGTTCAGAAGAATTCTGATTGTTCCACTGTGTGTTCTTGTTCTGGAGTTTACCATTGCTAATATATGATGTGTTAATTCAGCAATCAACCTTTCCTTGGAAAAAATTTCATTGATCATTGTTTGGTTGAGCTCTTTCAATACCAACAATAATAGAATTGACCAAACTTTATGGTAAACGAGCTCATGCTAGCAGTCTTGAGCTGATATAGGTGTCGTATGCAGGCCAAGACCTCAGCCTGAGGGCAGAGTTGAGTCCTGGTTGATCTACAGAAAGGTGTAGGATTTTTTCCCCGAAAACATGGGATATTTTACTGTTTAAAATCTGGTCCATTTTAATGGTTTAACCCATTAATCGCGCAAACACCTATATACCATCATTTTTCATCTTTTGTGATGGGCACAGATGATGAAGCGATGAAAAAATATATATTTTTGGGTCTTTATCTTCGACTTCACGCAACAAAAGCAAGACACCATCAGCTTGTGGAGTTCAGAGGCTAGAAGATTTAAAAAATTTCTCATTTCAGTCGTGAGACGTTGCTCCACAAAGCTTGTAAGCAATGGCTGGAGGAATATTAATGTTTTTGTTATGCTTCCTCTTGCTGAATATTCTTTCATTTACCATGGATGTAGTTGATCATACGTAATGAATTTTGTGTTTAAGATGCATGCTTTAGTTTATCATTTAGTATCAGAGCTACCATGCCAAGTTATTTGAGAAATGCTCCTCTGCTATGCTTTGTTTCTCATTTTTATTTCTGTCGTGTAAGTTTAGCATGTGTTGTTGATAAAATTCAACGTCTGTCTGCATGATGGACGACGGAATTGTGTTTTGCCACTCCATGTTGCACCCACTGGTGATAGGACGATGAAGGGAGGAGGAACGACGATGACGGTGCATGGCGACCTTCGGATGTCGCCAACCATCCAACTTCACATGATTTGGTTTTTCTGGCGTGTCACGTTCGTCGGCTCATCGTCATCTTCTCGTCACTGCACTCCTCTTCTTTCCAGCGACTGTTGCGTGCTTGGTTGCTTTCGGGTTGGAGCTGGGTTGGAGGTTGAAGACGATGTTTCCCTTTTTTAATAAATAAATAAATAATTAATTAATTCAATTAATGTTAGTAATTGTTGAGTTAATTAAGCACCTAAACCATTTTGTTTGTAATTTTAATTATAAAATCATTTTTGGTATTAATATTTTATGAATATTAATTTTAATTTGTATGTTTAATATTTGAATTAAATTTGACATGTAAGTTATAATTGTTTAACCATTTGCACAAATTATATGTGATTAATTGAAAATTATGTGTATAAATTTATGATCATTATACATGCAAAATTAGATTAAATAAATTTTGTGCATTATTATTTGATTTATTTGCATTATTAATTACTTGCTACAAATATTTAGCCTTTATTTAAGCTTAAAGTAATGTAAGTTATGATTTTAATTAATTGGAAGTAGCCACAGCATCTCTGATTAATCAGGATTATGTATTTAGTTTTAAGATCACATTAAAACATTAATTGTAATTAATCATACGTGATTTGATAAAAATCTACCTACAAGAATTTTTTTATATTTGTATGATTAATTAGGATGAAGTATCATATTATATTTCTTAATCTACCCACATGAATTAAAAAAAGGAATATAATTCAATAATTTTGTCACACAGTTATAGATAAATCTAATTGACTAAATTCATGTATTAAATGCGTGATTTACATTGGTAAATCATGAATTATTATTGTCTCAAATTATAAATAGGAAGCACGTATGTTTGAACTTGCAGTTACTCAGACTGTGAATATTTTTTATATTAAGTGTGAAATTCCCGAATTGAGGGGTGACAACTATAAGGTGTGGAAGGAGAGAATTCTACTTCATTTGGACTGGATAGATATAAATTATGCTATTAGGAAAGATGAACTACCGAGTATAATTGAAACCAACACTCCAGATGCTGTTGTTATTTATGAAAAATGGGAAAGATCTAATCGCCTCTCTGTGATGTTCATAAAGCACCAAAATATCTGTCGGTATTTGTAATTCTGTCAAACAACATAATAAAGTCAAGGATCTATTGAAGGTTATTGATGGGCAATTCTCTACATCTGATAAGACCCTTGTCAACACCTTGATTATTCAATTGTCATCCATGAAGCTCACTGGGATAAGGGGCTTACGTGATCATATCATGCGTATGAGGGATATAGTGGCTCAGCTGAAAGCCTTGGAGGTTACTATGTCAGAATCTTTCCTGGTACATTGCATTCTATGCAATTTGCCCCAACAATACGATCCTTTCAAAATCTCTTATAACATGCATAAGGACAAGTGATCGATTAATGAACTGTTGACCATGTGTGTGTAAGAAGAGGAAAGGTTGTTGATGGAAGAGGGTGAATGGGTGAAATTGACTGTTTCTGGGAAAAAAAGACAGGATGATGTCAAAAACAAGGGAAAAGGCAAAAATCTTCCTCAGTTCGATATAAAGAAACCATCGAAGTGTTTCTTCTACAAGAAGAAGGGACACATGAAGAAAGATTGCGCTAAATTTAAGAATTGACTCGAAAAGAAAGGAACTCCATTTTCATTTGTTTATGAATCTAATATGTTAATGTTAATCATATCACATGGTGAATTGATCCTGGTTCTACAATCTATGTTTCAAATACTTTGTAGGGTATGCAAAACCTAAGGAAGCCGATGGGAAGTGAACAATACATCTATTCAGGAAGCAAGACGAGTTCACATGTAGAAGCCATTGACATTTGCAATTTAGTTTTAAGTGGTGATTTTATTTTGTGTTTGGAAAAGACATTTTATGTTCCAAATTTCTCTAAAAGTTTGATTTATGTATCAAGACTTGTACCTTTAGATTTTTCCTTTAATTTTTCAGATTCTAGTTTCAGTTTATGTAATGGATCTAAAGTTATTAGTTATGGTACATTATTTGGTCTTTATTTCATTCAATTTTAAAATGATGTTGCCTATAATTCGATGCATGTTATTGTTGGGTTAAAATGACGTGTTGTGAATAAGGAATCATCTATGTTATGATATTGTAGATTATGACATATCTCTATTGAGAGAATTAAGAGATTAGTAAATGAAGGAGTGCTTAGTACTTTAAATTTTGATGATTTTGAGACTTATGTGGATTGCATTAAGGGTAAGCAAACTAACAAGTCTAAAAAGGGTGCAAAGAGGGGCACAAACCTATTAAAAATCATACATACAATATTTGTTGTCCAGATATGGACGTAAATCGTTTGAAATACTTTATCACTTTCATAGATGATTATTTGCGATATATGTATGTCTACTTACTTTGTTCTAAAGATAAAGCTTTGGATGCCTTTAAAGTTTTTAAGGCTAAAGTAGAGAATCAATGTGAAAAACTAATTAAAATCGTGAGGTCAGATAGAGGTGGAGAGTAATATGGTAGATACATAGAGAATGGACAAGCAACTGGTCCTTTTGTGAAGTTTCTTCAGGAACACGGGATTGTTGGCTAGTGCATTATACCTAATTCTCTGGATCAGAATGATGTGACAAAAAGAAGAAACTGAACTTTAATGGACATGGTGAGAAGTATGAGGAGTAACACAAAACTTCCTCAGTTCCTGTGGACTAAAGCCCTAAAGATGGTTGCATATATATTAAATCGAGTTCCAAGCAAGGTTGTCTCAAAGACACCTTTTGAGTTATTTAAGCATTGGAAACTAAGTTTGAGGAATATACGCGTTTAGAAATACCTGTCTGAAGTGATAATTTATAATTCACAAGAGAAGAAGCCAGACCCAAAAACCATTAGTGGTATTTCATTATATATACTAAAAGATCCTAGGGGTATAGATTATATTGTCCATTTCACAGCACTAGGATTGTGGAATCAAGAACTACAAAATTTCTTAAGAATGATTTGATCAGTAGGAGTGGTCAATTTCAAGATAGTTTTCGAAACTCAATCATCTGGTTTAAAAGATAGATTGATTGTCATTCACACCCCTCAAGTTGAAACGGTTGTTAGACAACCAGTTACTAAAGTTCCACAAGCTATTAATACCAATCTAGTATATCGAGTTGTAAATAAGGAACAGCAGGAAATTGTTGAGCAACTGGTTGAACAACAAGTTGAGCAATAAGTTCTTCGAGAGGATAATGATACAACATTGAGGAAATCTACTAGATTTAGAAGGTCAGCAATTCCTAGTGATTATATAATGTATCTATAAGAGTTAGACTATAACATTAGAGCCGAAAATGATCTTGAAACATTTTCACAGGCCATGAGTTCTAAGGAATCAGACCTGTGGTACAATGCTATGAAAGATGAGATGGATTCTATAGCATCTAATCAAGTTTGGGATCTTGTTGAGTTGCCCCATCGTGTGAAAGTCATTGGATGTAAATAGGTATTTAAGACAAAGAAAGACTTACGAGGCAACATTGAGAGACATAATGTAGCACCCCAATCCCGCAAGACCCTAACCCGATATCGATGGGTGATGTCTGAGCTCGTGCCCTGCGAGGGTAGTGTGCTAGAGCACTCAATCACTCAGAAATTGGTATAAATTTTTTTCTTTTATTTTAAACCACAAACATAAAGTGCAGAAATCCCTTGTAACACCCACATAATACCCCCTGGAGGATATGTGGATGCCACACAAGACAGTACAAACAAACAAAAAACATTT
>JAOTAY010000007.1:30371812-30400769 GCA_025629805.1 Erythroxylum baracoense | reverse complement strand
TTTTTGTATGTACAGATTGTACAGTATGACGATGTATAAACTGTTGATTTTGAGTAATGAAAAGAGGAAGAGTTTGGCTTTAAAAATCTTGTGAATTACGATTACTGTTTTAATTATTCAATTGTTATGATGCCATGTGGAGTATTGTAGTAATTGCACGTAGCGCTCTCTTATCATAGGATATGTATCGGAATGACCTACGGGCGTTCCGGTGCGTACCTTACGGTGAGGGGGTGTTACAATAAACCTAAGAACATGCAAAATTCGTAACTATTGATCACAAATTAATCAAAAGCATCACAAATAAGCAAAAACCCATAACATAAACCATTAAACATTCAAATACCACTAATTTCATATCTAAAAAGAAATCACATAAATAAACTCAAACAACCAAGATTAAGGCTGGAAAATTGAAGGAATAAAACATCAATTGATCTGACATAAAGGTTCATTACAAAGTTTATGAATTTTAACTATAAAATCTATTAAACATTCATTCTAAATATTCCAGAACATGTAAAACATGATTAACAATAAGAAATCTTTAAACCAATGGAATGAATATTAAGAAATTCAGACATATGAAAACAAATCAGTGAAATCGAAAGAAAATAGTTACTTATGGAGAGTAACCAATAAACAACCGAATATAGCTAAAAACCAATGAAATAGCTAAGGCAAAATTAAATGAAGAAAACATTGTAGTTGTCTTTACAGTAGAGAGCCTCTCCTGGAAAACTAGCTCCAAGCCACCACCTTGTCAAAAAAAGTTAAAGCCGTAACCATCATTTTTCTACTCTTCTCCTCGCTACCGCTACTTCTCTCTCCACTCTACTACTATTGCTCTCTCTCTTTTTTCTCTGCCCTGCTACTGTTCTATTTATCCTATTTATTTGTTGGTCCACCTCTACTACTCACGTTACTTGTTACTGTGCTTTTTTGTTAAAACACATCTGCACTGCATATTGAACGTATGCGTTTCACCTTCTACTTTATCCTTCTGCACTGCGTTTTTGGTTCATGCCTCCAGCTATTGTTTTGTCGTTTTTGTTCAACGTGTGTGAGTGCATGAAACACACACACGTTGTTTGCATGTTGGCCTAACTTTGTTGTCTTCTGCTGGCATTTTGTTCTCACTGTACTCCTATTTTCTGCTCCTTGCCTCCTAGCTGGTGCGTTGAGCTTGTGATCTTTTTCTTCTGCCCTATCCCACGTTGCTGTTCTATGATTTTATGAATTAGTTTTTGGTCCACCTATAGTTCATGCACTTATCCACGCCTGCCTCTCTCCACGCCACTGCTCTCTTCAACCACGCTACTGTTCACTGATGTGATGAATTTCACTCTTCTTTTAAAGCAGATGCGTTTATTAAACGTCTGATTTTTCTGTTTTAAAAAAAACTCCTTATGTTTGATGCTGCGTCTTTTCAACCTTCGTGTGCTTATGTGTTGTTGCATCGTTTCAGCCTCTATGTGTCTTGATTTTGTGAAATAATTTTCGGTCCGTCTATAGTACTTTTAAAACCTGCGCTCCTGTTCTTCAGAACTTCTGCATTTCTCTCCTTTGGACTGTGCATTTTGGTGCTTTAGCTTGGACTGCTACTGTGTTGTGTTGCTGGAGTGGACTACTCCTTTATCCATTAAACTCTACCATCCATCATCCTCTGTTGTGCTACCATTAAATCACATTCTTGCATGCAAAAACATGCATGTAAGTGATGAATTTCTACTTCCTTATGCCTCCAACATGTGTTGTCCATTAAGTATGTTGTCAATTAAATCACTGTCTTGCATGGATGTCGTGAGTGAGTGATTCCTCTTCCTTTTCGCATATATTTGTGTTTAATCTTTTAATATATATGTAAACTAAAATTAACACAAATTAAGTATTTAAGCATAACAATAGGATTGAAAAGACGTTGAAATGCATAAGAAAATATAAGATAATTCAATCCTATCAGTATATATATTGGATTCACACATTTGTGTTTTGCAAATTGATATATTGTGTTGTGTTTTGCAAATTGGTATATTATGTTGGATTGGTTTATTTTTGTTTTGTAAGTTGGCATATTGTGTTAGAATGTTAACAAAATTGTAATTTGTGTTATGTTTTACAAATTTGGTATATTATGTTAGATTGATTAATTTTTGTTTTGTAAATTGATATATTATTGTGTGTTTTGCAAATACCATTGTGTTGTCTTTTGCAAATTGATATATTGTATTGCAATTTTAACAATTAAGGCATATGTCATAATGCATCTTCATAGCTCATAAGGACTTATGACCCAATTGTATTTTAACAAATATTTATAAATCCATTCAATGCTCTCAAAATACATAACTAAAAGTTTCGGTAACATGAATATAAACTAATAAAATATAAGCTAACAAAAGCTTTTCTCAAAGAATGATGCATCAAATGCCCTCAATAAATAATCAAATGGAACCTACAAAATGAAAATAAAAACTTATATCAAACTTATGTAAGATTTTGAAATGCTTATGAATTGCTAGATAAACTCACCTCTTTTGCGTAACAATGAATCTTGCATATAAAAGTCTTACCCCATCGTACAAAAGATGTCTGGAAAATTTTTTAATAATAACAAAACGTCAACTCTTTGACCAATACAACATTATACAAGACACTTACAATTTGAATGATCATTATTCAATCGGATAACACTAACATCATATAAGTTAAAGTTGAAATAATCATAATGAATTAATAAAAATATAAGGGCAATATTCCCATTTGTATTATGGCATTGATATCTATAACTTCATCTTGTTATTAAGTTGGGACAATCAATATAGGGAACATGAAAATTTACTTAGAATAATGATGTCCATATTATATACTAAATATAATAACAAAAGTTACCAATCTTATTTTACCATTGAACATAATCCCTTCTCTTGGCAAAATTGAGAGTACTTCCTTTCACTTTTTATTAAATTGTCGAAACAATAATAAATAACATTCTTGAACCCACCAACTACACCTTCACACTCTTCCTATATGAAGTATACACTAAGAGCATATGCAACAAAAGCCATGTTCATTTTATTTGCAGTTTATTTTTTTATAATACACACAATGTAGTTAAATATAATTAACACAATATGGTTAAACTTTGTTTCAATAAAGTACTAAGCATATTCGGATAATCAGTGATTGTTCTAGAAACATGATTTCTTAATTTCTTATAGCTTTGTAGGCTTTTAGCTTGTAATTAAACTTTTGTTACTTGCTTTATTTTTAACCTTTTACATTTATATGTGCACATTTAATCATGGGATAATGAATAAACAATCAATATAGCATATAAAATATTAGTTGAGTACTAACTATACTCAGAAAGAATTCCTAATTCATATATATCTTGTTCCTGAAACTCCTTCTCACCCTCCTACATCAAATGGATTATAAATATGATTGAAAATAAACAAACAAAATTAGTAGACCAATATTAGTCATCAAATATACATGTTCATGCACACAACATATCAAATGGCAAAGTTCCTATTAGCGATGAACTTCTATCTTTTATATCAATACATTTCCTGTCATTTACTTCTGAAACTAATTTATATTCCTATACAGCCTAAGCTCAATCCCAAACCCAATTAAAATTATGAGTAAAATATAGGCGCAAGAACAAACAAAGTAAGATGATAGGGCCAAAATAATGCATTTTAAAGGAAAAAGCAAATTAAAATGTGTGGATATAATGCATCAAATGGCAATATACATCAGATTAAAGAAAGTAAGAATTAAGTTATAAGAAAGCTAAGGATGAAGCAACGACAAAATGATTGATGTAACACAGAAAATGACCTTATTTATACTTGTTTATCTTTTTTTTTTAGTAACAAACTGAGTTTATTAGATAAAAGAAAAAGGAGAATCAATGGTTTGAAACAATTGAAGGAATTAACTTTCAACTGCTTCAATAGTTTACCATATTATGTTATGAGAGGAATATCAAACTCTATATTATTAAGCACAGTAATATCAACTTGTACACCCAAGTTATCTTATAAAAATAATAAGCGACAATAAGCTTAGAATTATTGAACAAATGAAGGAAATAATAAGCCTAATAAAAACCATTGAAAAATGAAGAAACACCTATAATTACATGAAAAAACTAGGCAACTGTAGTAGGAGCTCCACAATCAATAAGGAAGGAAGCAAAAATATAAAATGTACCATTGAAGAACAAGCAATCGCAATTCAAAATGTAACAAGGTAGAGTAAATGTATTAAAGCATACTACAACAGAAGCAAAGCATGACAGACCAACGGAGGAGGTAGAAACAAAAAATGTACCTGGGAATAACAAGCAATTGCAATCATAATAAACATACCGAAGCAACGACCGGAAGGGAAGCAACAAAAGAACCTTGATTGAAGAAATATCAGTTAGAGATCCACAATCAATGGTGAATCTAGCAAAAAAAACCCAGATAATGTTGGGCTAATTTCATTGGTCCAAAGGTTATTATTTTTCTTATAAAGCCCATTTAGTAACTAATGTGTGGCGGACCACATTTTTGGACGAACAAAGGGTCTAGACTCGGACTCGCTAATGCCAAGTGTAATTAGAAAAAACACTTGTGATGTGGTATAGAGTATCTTCTTTTATTTCACGGTAAGAATGATTGTAATAATAATTGACCGCAAGTTTTCTCTTATTGAAAAATAAAATCGTGGAAAAGAACTAGAGCAATTCCGATTTCTTTTAATTTTCGATATGGAATACCAACAGGTAAGGTAAAATTACTTGTACAGCCTCATGGGTAAACATTTTAGTTTTACAAGAATATACCTTTTAACTTAAAGTGGCCTTATTTTTTAATTATTTCATTTCTGACATTTGCTCTATCCTTTTTATCCTAGGGCTAGAAAAATGATAAAAAGCAAGTGCGGCATTCATTTGACAGTGAACGACAAGTACAAATCCTTCCTACCTTTCCCATTGCTTATCGAGCTAATCCACGTGTAAATCACACCATTTAGTATTTACCACCAATCTTATTCTCAACATATCATTGTCACTTTCTACTTCTAAACATTACAGCACGTCATAATCTTTTCTTCTAAAAGATCTCAATAACATATAAAAATTTTCTTAGCCACTCAGTGATAGTGTGTAGGTGGATTTTCAGGATTGGCACCCAGTCCAGCTCATCCAACAGAAAATCCCCCAATGCCGCCCGACCTAATATTTAAGTAAATATTATAAAAACCCAATCAAAATTCAAAAAGCTGCCCCAGAACTTGTTTATTTTAATTTTATGATGCCAGAGTCTTCACGTGACCCACTCCACACAGACAAATTTCCTCCACGAGTCCGACACGCTCCCACACCCACCCCTCAATCTTTACCGTCAACGTGTCTTCAAATCGTATGGCCCACACACACACTTGCAGTCGATTATATCTTCACTTCCCTATCACCTGCAGCTTAACTCATTGCCCCTCTGTTTCCCTTCGTTGAGGATTCTAGAAAAAGAGTCAATTATCTTTTTTACACCAGCAGTGCCAACGTTTCCCTGACGATGTTAATCAAGGCAGCGCCGGCTTTCTCTATCTTGTGTTCTCAAGGTCATGGAGATGCAAGGAGGCCCCTGTTCTCCTCGTCTTCGTCTGTCAATCAACATCTTATCTCTTCTCCGATGATTCGGTCAAAAACTGGGGCTGGGTTTGTTGCATGTGCTTCCAAGGGAGCCAACAGTAAACCATTAACTGGTGTGGTTTTCGAGCCGTTTGAAGAGGTCAAGAAGGAGCTCAATCTTGTGCCCACTGTCCCGGAAGCTTCCCTTGCAAGGCAGAGATATGTTGATGAGTGCGAAGCTGCTGTTAATGAACAGATCAAGTGGGTTTCTTTTGTGTTAATGAACAAATCCTGCTTTTCTTTTACTTCTTTTTGGGGGAAAGGTGTGTTGGGTTTATCATTTATGACCTATTTCCTCTGGTTTTCTAAATTCAGTATGGGTTGATTACAAAAGGTGCTTTTTTGGCAATGGGTTTTCATTCTTGTATTACGATAAAATTTATAGCTTATTATGTATTTAACTATTTACTCATATTGAATATTTATTTTAGGATTATAATATTATTTAACTTTTTTATATGTTTTAATATTTGTTTTTCATATTTATTTTATTTTCTACAAGAAAATGAGACATCTCTTTAAATAATTTCCTACAAGATGGTATCTAAAATTTCCTACAAGATGGTTATCCAAGAAATAGGTAACCGTAAATATAATATATTGTACTTTGCATATTGTTTAGTATACTTTAAATATTATTTAAAAGTACAAATACTTTTATTATAAAATAAAATAAAATTAAAATTAATAAAAATGTTTTTTATTTTTATGTTGCCAAATAGTCTACTATATGAAGCTCTTTTTAAAAAGTTGTTTTTTTAATTGACAGCTAAACAGTCAATTGGTTTTTTTAGAAAAGCTCTTTTCAAAAAAATTCTCTGACAAAAACTTTACTGATATAAGATCGTCCAAACAGAAAATTAGCCTAAATACATAAGCGTCAAGAATTATGAAACTCTGACAGATGATATAGGAAGCGATGCATAAACTTCCACTAATCCTCAAAGTGACAATATCACCTCATCAACCCTATCATTTGGAAAATTTTCAGCTTTCTTCTGAGATAGGGATGGTACTGATGATGACTCTTATTTCCAAAAACTTAATTTGAATTATTGGTCCTCCCGAGTCCTAAACAGACTACTTAGCAGACAATATGTGTTATTGTTGTTTGAGATTAGATAGTCTTGAGGTATACAATTTTCTTTGGAAAATGGGGTCCAGAATCTAGGCTGATTGGAATATCCCATATTGTCGAGTATGAGTATCAGTTTCTTAATTAATAGTCGAAACTGATATTTCGACAATAAGTAGCCTTAAATTCCAGGCCGGCAGATAATGTCATTAATGTGGGTAGCTTTATTTAACTAGATTATGCACGCAGAATATTTCAAGACCAGCATCTGATTAGTTCACAAATATCAAGTAATAGGAACAGGTTTCTGTGGTCCTGGAATTTGGCAAGGCCCTAAAAGGACGTATCAAGTTCCAAGTGGGTGGGGAGGTCCCAATACACCGTAGAAACTTGGTTCATAGAAGACTGAGCTGCATAGTTAGTGACATGTTCTGCTTCCAAGCTCAGAAGCACTCCCTTAAGGGCCATTAGTTAAAAGTTATGAACTGTAAGATGATCCCAGGTCCAAGATTAGTACATCAGATGAAATTCCTGTATTGTAATTCCTATGTTCGATGGAAAGTCTCTGTGTCAGCAGTTGGAATGACAGAAGCATTTGACCATAGAAGCTCGAATACCCTTTTAACAACGGATTTTCAGCGGTTAAATCCAACCAAGAATGGACCCTTGAACAGTCACATGACCTGGATTATGAAGGTAGGTAATAGTACTTTATATACAATCAATAGCATGCACTCATGTCAATCTTCGTTGAGGACAAAGGGAAATTGGTATCGCAGGGAACTCACATATTACATTTGCATTTCCTGTGAAGAAGATCCTGATCACCCATGAAATCGTCGCAAGTTTGGATCCATCACCATCTGCTTGAGCTTCTGATGCATATATCTTCATTCTTCACTAGTGTTAATCAATCTAAATACTCTAATAAGCTTCTTGGAGGGCTTGCAGCTCTTGACACTCTAGTGGAAGACAAAAGATATCCGACCAAAGATGATCGCGTTGGTTTATGATCTGATATCATGGGACGACCATGGTGTCCTAATGCAGGACAAAGGGAATAGAGCGGTCCAGGGCTATTAGAGAGATCACTTTAAGTACTAATATTACATTTATATATAAATAAATAAAAAACTATCACCTACAATTGACAAGTCCAAGCTTTAAACAAGAGAAATCGTGCACTGAATGTCCTTGTTGCTTGAACTAATTATGAAATCCTAAAATGAAAATTGAATACATGGTAGTTGGTACACGGTAAAGCACATTAATATCATAGGCTGAACTGATATAACCAAAAAGAAAGTTGTCTTTTGGGGCTCAAAAGAGAGATTTTCATTTTAATATTGAAAGAGTATATATCTAATCAACTCTCATTCTGTAGGTGATAAGATTGGAACTTGACAGATAAGGATGGACTCCTATTTGTCTGTCACTAAACTATAATACCCTGGTGAGACTTGGGTTGGTTGGTATGAAAGTCTAAAGCTGTGCTTAGATTGCAGAGAGAGTTGACAATTCATGACAAGCAAGCAAGAACCAAGCTACAACATTTAGTTTCTTTTTCAACACTCCCCACGTTGATTAACTTGTAAAACCAAAAAGATTGCCACTTTCCATTGGAGGAACTACCCAAATCAAGATACCCACAAAAAAGATTTGACCATAAAAATTTGAGAAACACTCCACATGTGGGTTTCTCTCCCCCACCTCTCTCTCTCTCTCTCTCTCTCTCTTTCTCTTTGACATTATGTGGCTGTTGCTATTTGTTGTTAGCCTTGTACTATTAGACTCCAGAAAGATGGAGAGAACACCATAGGTAACTTTAAAAGGTACCACAGGCAGACCTTTCACTTGGGAGATGGGACAAAGACAGCTACTTTCAGCTAGTCCTCATAAAAAAGAAGGAAAATTCATGCTCCAAAGTCCATAATCTAAGAGGAAGAGAGAGAATTCTTCCAGATATGACAGATGAAAGAGCAAGATGGCTCTTGACAGACCGGCAAAAATTCCTCTTAACATGAAAGAAAAGTTACAAACTTTGGAAGAAGTTAATTTGATATGCATCAGTAACTAGATTGGTTGCTCCGAAGTGAAGTCTTTTTCGCTTATTAATGGAGAAAAAGAGGGGGAAAAAAAGTGTGGTAATTCCTAAAGAGTCTGGCAAGTAGACGAGTACTAGCTAGGTTTTGGCCGTGGGTAGTACTTGCCGTGCCACCTACTTACTCTCTCTCTTTATTTATGTATATGTATATATAGTTGCAGGCATTTGCTTCATACTCAGGTACATGCGAAGCAGAAAAAGTGTTTCACACTTCTCTAGATTTCCATTTTCAACATTTGCCCTCTATACATCTTTTTGTTTCTTGCTGGTTTTCAATTTCTTTTCCTTATTGGTATTGTATTCTGTTCCAAATACGTTGATTTGGCTCATCACATTTACCAATTTTCACCTTTTTTCCGGTTTTTGGTGAAAGAGATGATTATCACAACTAGAGAAAAAAACATAATCCACCAAAAATAAAACAGATTATTAACTAAACTTCTGACTGATAACTCGGTTACCACAATCTATGAAAACGGTCAAATTAGTTTTTTTTAGATCCAAATCCCAAGAATAATAGCACTATCTTGGCTGTTTGTGAATTACTGGATTCCATGATTTTGTGGGTTAGAGAGAAAGAAAAGTTGACATGTAGGACACGAGAGAAGTAATTCTGATGAGGGAGGGTTATTTTCTCAGCAGGAAGTGACTTCCTAGATTTCCCATTGACCTGCTGCTTATGCTCATTGTCCAATCAATTCATGTTCTCATTGTTTCTTTATAAATATAAGTAATATTAGTAAATTATATATTCCGAATAATTTATTCAATGATAATACATGAAAGTACTTAAGAAATTAAATTGCATGTTAATGAGACAATAATTTTAATTTAGATTCAAATGTCAGTTTTAGTCTGCCTTAATCTTAATCAATTAATTACAAGGTTTTATGTAATGGTTTATGGATAATCTTAAATAAAATTTTATAATTCATGAAATGACACAAGTATTTATTAATTATGTTATAACATCAAATAACATTATAAAATCATCATAATGATTAATACCCATCTCTTCTATTTTCGATAAATCTCTGCTTTTATGGTCAATTATAGGCTTGCAAGTTGAAACAATCATCTAGTATATCCAAAACTTAGTGGTAACAAGTTTACTCCTTTCCTTACATATCTAGTTCTGATTGTTTAAAGTTTTTCACGATGAAACCAACCATATTCATTACACAAAATCGACTTTGGTGTGATCCTTTACCATGTAAAACAAGAAGGAGAATAGTTCAGTGAGTCTGCAGAATATGTATACATACATATATGTGCATATAAGTGGTTCATAAACACAAGAAGAAGGGTAATAAGTGCAAGATGAATAGATCACTGAAAAGTATGTAAAAAAGGGTTTCTGGATCGCCCCTCTCGTCCGCTGTAGAGAAGCAGAAGTAGGGTTCACAGGAGTGGTCACATTCACCTAAATAATAACACCACCTAAGCTATTCCAGAGCTCATCTTCTCAGAACTGAACAGATTATATTATATTATACATAAGCTGCCAAAAGCTATTGCTTTTGTATCCATACATCCTCAAAACCCTAACCCTTGTTAGGTCTGTTTTGGTTCCACTCATCAAATCCTTTAGCCTTTTCACAGTAGTAAAATTTTAAGTATCTAACCATTTCCTTTCTTTTTAGAGCTAATAATGGTATTGGGTTTAATTACCTTATACCTGACTCATCCTCCTCCTATATCTCTCCTTTACCACTGTAAAGTGCTTCTCTTTTCTCTCTTTTCTTTTTTTCTTCCTTCAAATGAATTCCTATATAAATGGGCCATACATGTTTCTGTTGTGATACAATACATATACCTATAGCCAAAGCAAAGAGAGAGTTGTGTGAGTGAGTGAGAGAGAATATAAAGCTTTTGCTTTCTCCTTCCTTCGTCCCTCTGTGTGTTGTCTTAGCAATTTGCAAGAGCTAATCTATATATCTCGCTTCTTCGTCTATTTAACCATCTATACCCTTCTCTTCTTTTTCTTAAGGAGCTAAGTTAATTAAGGTTCCGATTTTGTTTTGCTTGGAAGAGATGTCGAGCTGCGTCGATGTTGTGCCTGAGCAACTCTGCTACATCCCTTGCAACTTCTGCAATATTGTTCTTGCGGTATCTAATGATATCTTCTTTGATGGGATCTGCTATATCTTCTGAATATAGTATTATAAATATATATTATCTGGTTATGTTCATAATTTTTCTATAATCATTCTCAGTTGCAAATCTATGGAAAGGAACGTTTTAGACCTGATTAAGATAATAGCCATGGCCTGCAAAACTTGTTCTAGTTATCGGGCTCCACTGCTAACTAATCATTATATGGAATTAACTGTATAGTGCACATCTGCTAATTTTGTTTCTGGGATTTCTTTGTTTCTGTTTAGCAGTAGTCAGGTCTCCATCGTTGGACTTTTCTTTTCCTTCTCCCTTTGCAGTCAATGAAAAGTCAGAGCCGAAGGTCCTCTATAGCTGCGGCTACAGACCGGAGGAAGATTATAAAAAAATGATTGTTTTGGTTATTGGAGTGTTGTTTTCGTGAATATGAGTGTCATTTTTTACGTCCAACAAAGCATTTGCAGATAAACTGATGATGAAGACAACTCCTTCCCAACTTCCTGATTTTATCTCTCTAGTTTGTCTTTACTTTGCTAATAAAATATTGAAGTCTGCAACTCAGCAGCAGAAGGCTTCTAAGTTCTAACCCAGAAAAAAAAACAAATTAAAAAAGAAAGTTTTTTTTCATTTCAGCTATTTTTCCCCTTGAAAGTTAATGAAAGATCTCAACTTGAGCTGTTTCTCCATGAAAATTTGAAGTTCAAGCATCTAGAGAACACTAAATATTCAATCTTTTGCCGAGAAAAATCCGCAGATTCTGCAGAAACCACCATATTTAATCTAACCTTCATCCTGCATTAGAAGTTCTCCACGATTGTATGCACACTATCAAAGAAGATCTCTTCTTCTTTGTTCTGCTGTTTCCTTATATTTTTTCTTAGTACGGTAGCATAACACACACACACATATATATATACTCGAAGAGATAATTGAAGCAATTGAACATAGGGTTGTGGAAAGATTTTTTCTTTTTTTTTTTCACTGTTGTGAGCTAGTTTCATTGCTTATGGATCCAAGAAGTGGAAATCCATGGATTTGACATAATAAATGGCGATCTGCAGGTGAGTGTCCCTTGCAGCAGCTTGTTCGATATCGTGACCGTTCGATGTGGGCACTGCACTAACCTATGGTCCGTGAACATGGCAGCTGCATTCCAGTCACTGTCATGGCAAGATGTTCAGGTGACATTGGTTTACACAAGTTCAGCTTATTTCCAGGGGGAGTTGTTGCCCGTAGATACTAGATATAGCCCTCTGAAATCTAGGGCTTATCCACTGTCCTTTGCTTCTTTTGAGGAAATCCAAGCCCTTCATCTTCAAGAGCTGTTTTTTCTTATAGGGATCGAGTCTTTCAAAGCATTTCAGCCTCATTTCTCTGTTGGGTATCTTCAGTACTGAGAATCTAGCAGTAGCCGTCACTGAATCAGAAAAAAAACCTATTCTTTTCGCTTTATGTAGATAACAGGGGTGCTGGTTTTGGCTGCTAACACCAGCTGCCTAACGTTTAGGGCCTATAGATCTCTACGGCTTCTTTGTTCTTGAGCCGTTTTCTTAGATAAGTCTGAACATGATTGATTTGATAGATGGATATCTCTGATAGGGTTCTTCAGTTCAATGATTTCTTCTTATGATCTTTGTCCTTTACACGACTAGACAAGACAGGTTAACATGAAACTTTAAGAACCAACCAGAAAAAACCCTTAATCATGCACTCTATGTCACTTATTCTCTTGATGTTGTTCCTCCATTCTTTTGTTACTTAATCTCTGACATCTGCTCTTCAGGCACAACCCTATAGCTCGCCTGATTACCGAATCGACATGGGTTCTTCTTCCAAAAGCAACAATAAGTTCTCTTCAATGAGACCCTTCAGCAACAATGTCCCTGAACAAAGGGTTGTTAATCGCCGTGAGTAATATTTAACTAAGCACACAGTTCTTCTTCACTTTCCAGCTTCCTTTGTTCTGCTGACATACCAAGTTCTTATGCATACCCACTTTTCTTTTGAACCACTCATCTTTTTTTTTTTGTTTTTTTGCGTTGCATTTATGTACTTTCATTTCATGTATGCAACTCAGTGTATTGATGTGCTGTTATTTTCCATTTCCAGCTCCCGAGAAGAGGCAGCGAGTACCTTCTGCATATAATCAGTTCATAAAGTACTGATCATACCAATTCTCTTCAATTTATAATTTTCTTTCACTTCAAAACACTTTACTTTCCTTCGTTTCTTTTCTTTCCCCCTTTTTTTTTCCTTCTCTCCTGATTGTGTTATGATTTCCTGGAACAAAAATCCTATGTGATAAGTAGGGAGGAGATTCAGAGGATCAAGGCCAATAATCCTGATATAAGCCATAGAGAAGCATTTAGTACTGCAGCCAAAAACGTAAGTCAAGAACAAGCAAACATTTTTTTTTTGTGCATCAGAAATCATTGTACTTCACTTCTTCAGTAATATCTCACCGGTATTGATCAAAATCTCAAAATTTTTTGGTTTCCTAGTGGGCTCACTTCCCTCACATTCACTTCGGGTTGATGTTGGAGGGCAACAACCAAGCTAAGCTGGATAATGTACGTAAGTATGTATAGTCCTTTCCATATTAATATAAGGACAAATGGACACTTTGACAAAACATGGAAATCGTTGTAAATGCATTTACACCAGGAAATAGACACTTCTCTAACCTACCTGCTCATCTAGCTGGACAAGGCAATGAAATCTCCTGGAGAAGAAGAGATCATATAAAGTACCATTAAAATACACATTAGTGAGAACTCGACTCTCAGAAAACAATCTGTTATTTGTTCAGTTGCTTTAGCAACTACAAGAACGAGTCTGAGATCGACCTATTAAACCTGAAACATTCAAAGTCACTGTCTCAAATTCAGATCAATCTCTAACATTGACAATTGATAATAAGTTCTTAATCGTATGTTACTTTTTCGTGCAGGCCCCTGAGAAGCGTATAATGTCAAGGACTGCGCTACTTAACAAGTGATGGTTATGATTTCTCATGACTATTTCACGCTGTTGGAGTGAACAAAGCTTGTGTTCTTAAGGGCATGGAATCTATCTATTTCTTCTTCTTCAATGTATCTGTTTGGCAGACTCTATTTACTTAAATTAAACTAAGCTTCTTTTCTTTGTGTCATCTGTATGAGATATCGACCTTTTAAGTAAAGAATACGAGTGATGATTCATAATCCGAAATGGTTTTTGCTTTGAAGCTAGAGTTATTCTTCCTTTAAATTAAGTTCATGATCAATTAGCAGACACTTATGTTAAGAGTTTCTCAGTGAAATTAAATATAGAATAACAACAATAACAACACTTATTAGAAATCCCGAGAAGCGAGATCTGAGAGGTCCAGTAATACATTGTCTTATTCCTAAATAAGTTTATGTTTAGTTGGACGTAAGGTAAGGTTTTTAATATAATGAAATGAAATATAATATAAATGGATGTAATATTAAAAAATTATTATTTGAGAAAGATGAAATGATTAATAATATAATATGGCGAAATATTGTTTGGATGAAGAGTTTACAATGTAATATAGTTTAAAGTTGTTTATTATTTTACATTTCATTTTAAAACTTTTAAATGAGAGGATTTTCATTTGTACTGTTTATGATAAAATGAGATATAATATGAAACTCTCCTCTTCTATTCCATTTTATTATAAACCCTTCTTCTAAACGATAGAATAATATTACATTCTATTTTATTTCACTAATAAACCTCCAACTAAACATAGCCTAACAGAGAGGTTATTTCTAATTAACTCACATAAAATTAAATATAGTATGAGAAATAGAAACAATTATTTGTTAAGTTCTTGAAGTGCAAAAGGTGATTTTTAGGTCAAAAGTTGATCAATTGCTAGAAAGAAAAGAAATTAGAAAAAAATCACTCATTATTATTTATTAATAATGAAGAATGAAGATTAATCCACGAAATTAAGGACTACAAGGGTTCCTCATAATTAGAAATCAAATATAAATTAATAGGAAAAGTGAGCAACTTACAAACACAAGAAAAATTACTTAATTAATCAATTGTTATTGGTAGGCATAACTATTAGAAATTCTAATTTAGAATGATATTTTAATCAAAATATGTAAATATATATAACTCAACAGTCATTTATGTATTTATTTATCAAGCTTACAACTCCTTTATGAAATAATATTCAGGTTAATAATGATGGTTAGCTAGTTTCAAAGGAGTAGAATTTATCTTTTTCATGAATTTAAAAATGCACAAAATGAATCTTATTTCCTTTTTTGTTTGGATATGTTAGAAATTTACAAATAGGATAACAAATTAAATCATGTCTAACTTTTTATAATTTTTTCAATTCAGTAGTAAAATTTTTCAATTTAGTAATTAACTTTTAAAAACTTATATAAATCAGATCAAAAGTTAAATAGAAACAACGTTTTGAATTGATTTGGACGAATTTTGAAAAATTAATGATTAAATTAAAAATTTTAGAAAGTTTGATACTAAATTCTAAATTTTCAAAAAGTTATATACTTTTAAATATGTTATCTCTTTATAAATTAACAAAGAATGTTTTCTTTTGTCATGATTTAACGAAAATTTTCATATAATATGATATTCTTTCTAATGTTTAGTACATCACAAACTTGCAACTAGTTTTCTTAGTAACTTGCAAAACTTGTGCACTATCGTGTAGTGATCATGTTTTGTGTTATTAGACAAGAAGAAACATGATTGATATCATTTTTTGTGGCTAGCTACACGTAACAATTAATCTCTTGAGTCGCATATGATCGAGAGAACCAAAACTAGTTGCTTTAACTTGGAATCCTTATCCTCATACATAATAATCATGCTTCTTTGTAGATGTTAAGCTTATAACATATTCGAGACAAGACGCACTTTCACTTGATTCTACCTCTAGTGGTGTTATCTTTGTTGTGTCCTATTCGAAAACGTCACAGTAAGCAATTCTTTCTTCAATGGAAAGAAATCTTAGAGATTCTTACAACACAATGAACATTTCACTGACAATCTTTTGATGTTCTAAGAATTTTTGTTTCAATAAGATATTCCACTCAAATTTTAGATTACAACATTTAGGAATCATTATAAGAGTGATAGTAAAGCTTTTTAGTAACAATGTAGGTTAGAAATATTGGTATGATAACTATATTTATGCAACTGTATTACGAGGTTTGGTACTATAACTCGTGCTTTGTGAAGATATTGTTACATTGTGAGAGTTTTAGGACTATTATAAGTCACAAACTAGGAATTGAGTCAATTGATTGTATCGAATAAAGTGATAGGATGCATTGAATTTATAACGTCTAAAATGAATTGCTGGTCATTATATATCCAACTTTCAAGTTGTCTAAACCAAATTTTTCTTTGACTAATTGTCATCATCATGTAAACCTTAATTGTTAATCACAATGCAAGTAAATGTGTAATCATAAGCCATCTTCAAATAACAATCTATTGTTGAGAAAATGTTGGTGTCAAGTAAAATTTCCTAAGAATGGGATATTAAAGAAAGGAAAGTGAGTTGTATGTATGAGAAACATTACCAAGCTTATCAGGTAGCTGCACAAGGAAAAGCTCCTGTAGCTTTAGATTAGCAATTACCATTCCTATGTCTTCTCTTTCTCATTATGTCTTTTTCTTTCTATGGTATGGTATGTGCATAATTGGAAGTGACATGGGTGAAAAAAAGCTGTTCCCTTTCTCTTGCGAAAGTAGATATCTAAGAAAAGACTTAGTCTGTCTACCACTTATAATCCATAGAATTGAGTCGATGACACATTTGAAAATGAACTCCGAGGACCACCATTTTTGGCTCCTAGCAGAGAATCCTTAGCAAAAGCATTAAAGATACGGGAAACACTTTTACAGTTCATGAATTGCTTCAACTTTTTATTTCATTCAATCCTTGACTGCTAAAGCTTTACACGGTCAAAGTTTACTGTTACTGTCACAGAATTCCCCTTGGAAAATCGAAAAAAGAGAAGAAACCAATAAAATATATATAAATATTAAATAAACCTTTTCAAAATAAGGCTCCCCTACCATTCCAGGAGGTTGTTAAGGGAAACTGTCGAGTATAAGGAGATAAGAACAAGAATCTAAAATGTGCAGTTTCTTGTACACCTTCTGGTTGTTTGATCACCGAAAACTCACTGAATTATGCCTTATATGGTAAAGGGCAACGTTCATCTTCTTTCATAATCTCTTCTATATATGATGATTCTTCCTAGATGGAATTTTCATCATAACATGCTGTGATGGTTCTGCGAAAGTTAGTCTGACAGTAAACAACTAAACAGGAATGTAAGGAACCAACGAAAGCTTTTAAGTGAGTGACCATACTTCTAATTTTATAAACAAAATGAGAAGTTTTAAAAGGGTTTTTCTCTTCTCAAGTTAAAAATGAAAATAACAACAAAATGGATCAGAAAAAAATAAGTAAATGAGTAATGATTGAGTGTCCTCGGGATCTTCAAGTGGATTGTATTGGACGTAGTCGTAGTATATTGCAAGCTGGCAAATGTGTTTTGTTTTTTAATTTGTCCTTGAAGCAAATGATAAAATATATAAAAAAAAAAAGAGGAGAATTTTATAGGAGATGAGAATGAGATGAAGATGTATTAAATAAAAAACAGGTAAGAGGTGGTGGCTTTAGGCTCGTAAAACAACTGTAGCCTTCCTGCTCTGATGGCCATGGGACTGCAAATTCTGACACCTAGAATCTGAAACGTCAATGTCATGTCTGTCAAACGCATTCATTTCATTTCCCATGTCATTTCACCTCTGACCACTTCTCACCCACAACCCCCTTCCCTTCCGCATCCACTTTGATTGTTTGGTACACTTACTCACTACTTTGGAGTTTGTACTTTTTTTGTTCTTTGTTCTTCAATTTCCTAACAAGTTATAGCCTTTTTTTTTTTTCCTAACTAAGAAAATTCGGACTAAAGGTATTGCTATTTACTCTCCCTCCTCACTAGTTTAATGCAATTCGAACTTGTGAGATTATTGTAAAAAAGCATATGTACTTGATCATTATTAAGTCAAGACTTTTGAAGTGTAGTTTGGACTTTGGACTCTTTCTCTTTTTTCTTGGAATGTTGGATTCCTTTGGTGGTTTTCTCATGTCTTGTCTAAAGATTGGACCACTTGTCCCTTTTGTAACCCATGTTATGTATTTCTATATCATTCTTTTGCACCCTCAAGCATATCATAAAGAAACCAAAAGGGTAATATAAACCATCCACGTAAAGAGAAAAGAGAAGAAGAAAAAAAATGGTGGCATGAGGTGACGGCTCTCTAGCTAAGCTGAGAAGGGATAAGTTCTTATTGTAATGAAGATGGGAGCAACATGTGATTCCTATGGCATCATGTTCTACACTCAAGATTTAGCTTTGATCTATAAAAAGTTCTTACAATTGTGTGATAGGAATTTGTTCCACGCGTAGTTTCAATCTTCCTGCTGATCCGGATCACATTACACACAGGACCTGCACTGACCCACCTTTGCCTGCCAGAACAGACTCCATCAGTATGTGCAGTAACTACTACTGTGAAATCATCTCCTATGGGCCTCAATGGGTTATTATAACAGGATTTTTCAGACTCTAAATACCCTTAAGTTGTGCAACTCCAACTGTTACCCTCATTGTAAGGTGACCCTACATCGAGTTCTTAGCTGTTTCTTGTTTAAACAAGCTTTCCCGTATCAACCTAGCAACATGTGATCAGTTTCTCTACAAGACATTGAAGATGAGCACCATTGGAACCAAAAAGAAAAAGAAAAAGAAAAAGAAAATAAAAAGAGCAGAACTCGTAAAGTAGGAGATGAGTGGAAACCATTTCTGGCCATTGTCTCCTAGAAATAGGTATTTAAGGTTGATTTACATTAAAATCTTCGAATCCACCAGCCACATAAGGATAAAGCTCCAGGAACTATAGTTTCATATGAGCCAATCTTTAAAATGTTTTTATTAAGAGAAGCCGATAAAGAGAGTGAACATGCCATTTTCGTAATCAATAACAAATGGCATCTTTTCCTATAGAACTAAAGGAAATCCTAGTTGTTTTACCCGACCCAAAGTTGAACTTCAAGTCTGGTGAATCGCCATGGAAAGGGGCATTGCTTGTTGAAGGGAAAGAAAACATGAGTGCAGAAGAAGACTTTTTTGACCCAAAAGTGTATGATGGTACAGAAGGGCCGTCGTTAAGTTGATGACGACCCCCCATTGCAGCAGATGGCATGACAGATGGTGTTGGCAAGTCAGAGAAAGCCGCAGAAGATGCAGAGACGGGAAAAGAAAATCCCAAGCTACCATCAGCAGAAGCAGTCCACCTCCGGTCATGCTTGCCTACGGCTATTGAAGGCAAAACAGGTTTAGTCCCTGACAAAAGAGATGGAGGCTTCTTCTGTGAATTTAGAGCCATTGAGCCGCCAGCATCATGCCCAGCTTTTGTAGTATCCTGCACATTTATTGTCACTGGATCAGTACAACGTAAATCAATGACCATAGAACACATTCGTATATAAGCTTTCAGAAAATAAGTTACTCCTGATTTTCTATGCTATACCTGTCTCAACAATTTACTATTAAGTATTGCCTTACACAACGAAGCACTACGCTATGCACTTGTGTTTCAAATGGTGTGCCATCTAGGGAAGAAATAAGTTGAAATGTACCATCTCTCAGAGAAGCATGATAACAAACTTATCCCAACTTAAATCTCTTGCATCTCTCCCCACCCAAAGCAAGGTCCATTAGGCATTGCCAAGAGATTGTGGAAGCAAATCTTCTCCAAAAGCTTAGGCGCTAGAGCAAGAAGGGCATCCACAGGACCCATTACTTTAACCAGTTGACCCAGACTCACAATGGTGCAGCAGAAACTTGACTCGTCAAAGTTAAAAGAACACATACCTCACGTCTACTTGGGACTTTGGAGTTGTGAGATTCCAAAAATCGAACTGAAGGCCGGCCTAATGTCATAACAGTACTGTCCATCTTTATCCCTGAGGCTGAAGGGCCGTTGTTGTTGACATCTTTACTATCATTGGCAACCTCTCTAGGAGAAAGCTTTATAAGAGTGTTCCCATTTTCACTCTGATATACAGGGCTATTGCTTTGTACTTGATCTGATTTATCCGAAATAAGACCTCCCCAGGGAGTTGAGCTTTTATTTTTGTTTAGCGAGATGGTAGTTATATCAGAAGACTGAGGTTTCTTCCAGAAAGTCGCTAGCTTTAACTCAGTAGACTTGTCTCTTGGTGTAGGCACATTTCTATCAAGTTGCTCCAATATTTTCCGAGCCATCTGACTAGAGTGTGCTGGAACTGTAGGAACTTTAGCATCTGAAATTTGTGGCATGTCAGGCGTCTGAAATCTTGAAAAGTTATTTATCCCTCTTTCCAAATTCATCTTAAAAGCAGAACGGGAGCCTTCAGAAACATTGACTTCTGCCACCTCTGGACTGCTTTGAAATGAATTGAAAGAAACAGATTGTCTAGGAGTTTCAGCAACATCACTATGTCGCATTCGACGGACGGGTCCAACAGATCCATGCCTGTCATCCAACAAATTACCCCTTGAGCTTACCTGCCAATCAAGAGCATATCAACTATACTGAGAAATTCATTAAGAATACACCCACTGATTCAAAGTTAGTGGTTCAAGAATGATATGTCAAAAAGATAAAAACCCATTTCAGATCATGTTACACCCTCTCACAAGGGAACACATACAAACATCAAAACCCACAACGGTATCAACTGAGACTTACACAAATTCATAGCACAGCTGAATACAACATTCCCAACTAACTGCATACAGTAACACTCTTTTAAGAAAAACACAGCATCAAAGGTCCAACCCACACCACCCTCCCCCTCCGCAACTCCAAAATACTTCCTTTCAGCCCAAAGAGTATTTTCATGTGCAAAAAATAGACCAAGATCGGCAGGTGGAAGATTTCACTTGGGAGAAAGTAGTTAAAGTCATTTTCTAGTACTTATTACCAGCACTTTGTGATTGAATCAACAGATCATGGGTCAAAAGCATAAAAATATGATACCAGCAGCATTAATTTTAGGATAAAATTAGTTGAACCTCTGTGGATTGACATATTATCAATGTACCTCCTGACTATTAAAAACTATCAATAACCCCTTTATAATTTTAATTTTATAACACGTCCTCTTGCCGTCAACTTCTGTTACAAACCCTAACTGCAAACTTTAAAATGATGTCATGTAATGCCACGTGTAATGTCACACGTAGTGCAACAGGTTGAAAACAATGTCGTTTTGAAATCTACAGTTAGAATTTTTATTGGAAGTTAATGGCAGGGGGGTCGGGTGTTATAACACTAAAATTATAGGAGGATTATTGATAGTTTTAAAAGTCAGGGAGCACACTGATAATATGTCAAACCACAAGGGGTCCAACGAATTTAACCCTTAATTTTAACTTTTTGAAAGCATTATACCATATACCTTTGAGTTAGACTCGGAGAATATACTCCTTGCATAAGGGGTACGGGCGAATGAACGAAGGCCAAGTTTTCCGCTTTGAGTCTGGGGGGTCATATACGCATGCCTGTCCTTTACTGTTGCACCTGGCCAGCATATGGACGACTTAGGAGAACTAAGCAGATCAAATGGTTTTGTTGCAAGGTCATAGTTCTGGTGTGTTACACCTTCATCTCTCGGAGAAAAACTCTTATGGCCATAGTCTAGTTTTGGTGTTCGATTTTCCATATAAGCCCTTGCAATTTCAACTGGCGAAGCACCAACATCTAGCAGCTGCAAAATTGCAGATGCTGTCAGACTATCTAGAGAAATAACCACAGATAAAAAGGAATCATAAGAAATGTCTGTTCATCTTACCGACGGCTAACTCACCAGAATGTGCAGAAATCAACCTTTTGGGCCATTATTATTTAATAAATTTTGAGATATTGAATACTTAAAAGATATACATCAGATGTCACAAATCTACTTTGTAGCAATTCCCCTGTTTTTTACATTTTTGGGTTGCACTTCAATCATGCTTTTTAAAATCTATTCAATTCAGCTATTATTTTCAAAATTCTGTGTGCTGCAAACTTCTTCCAAATAAACGTAGGTGCATTATCGCATGAACATGGAAAGACTAATGCCACACATGAGAGTCATTCACTGATAACAATGCTCACATAAACAACGGTCAATATGAAAAATACACTAATTAATTGCATGGGATTCCAAAGTTTAAATCCACATGGAAGATGCAAATTAGCAATTGTGGTAATCAACTCACAGTTGACTTCAGGGGGGTCAAGTTCTCCCACATAGCTCCATTCCAGTTTTGGGGCTTTTCGTCGATCGTCTTCCTTGAATTTTCATAGGCCACTATATGTCCCCTATCATCTTCTGTAATCACTCTTGAAAATCTCTTTTCTTGATCATTTGATGTTCCACCAATATGCTTCACTTCATTAGACTTTCCTACATACCCTGCCACCAATGAATTTTTTCCATCATCTCCAACAATCACACCTGAAATTTTCTTTTCCTGCTCAACTGCAGGAGGATCAACAGCTCTTGAATGTATTATCTTCAGCAGATGATCAATTTCCGCCCTACATAAATGGAGAAAACTAAGAAAAAAAATTGCATTTAACCTAATGCAAACCAAGTATAGATTAGCAACTGTCACCCAGAATCCCACTGTAGCATCATATTCTTACAGGATCATGGTACAGTATACCATATATTGATCACACAGGCTTGGAAATCTATCTGCATATGTAGTGTGTTCATGCACTTCTTGCTGCACCTATAAAACATAACCATTTACCTGGAAAGGTTTTTCTGCTTGATGAGCTGTTCAATTTCAGGAAGCCCACTGTGCTCAGACATCTCAACTTTCTGGAGATTTTCATGCCCATCAAAATCTGGACTACATAGTGGATTATCTGTTTCTGTGCCTGTACCAGCTGCACCAGTTGACTGAGGGGCAATATGCCGCATAAATCAACTCTTTATTATTAGACTAATGTGTTGGTAGATGAAGCTAAAATTGCAGTACAATTAAAATTGTGCAAATTAACCATTTAAAACTTTCCATAAAATAACCAATCAATGTATAAGGTACATCATGCTTCCACTAACCTCCAGACATACCAACAAAGGATAATATGGAAATGACCATATTTTGAACCAATCGGAATCTAAAACAAGTAAGGGAACAGGTTCTTCCCATAAAGTAGTAGCTAACTCTACAAATGATAGAAACTATATATAGGTTGCATGGCGTAACAGATAACCAAATTGGAAACATAATATGTGAAGGAAATAAACCTTCATCTGCACGGATTGAAGACAGAAGAACTGTGTGAAAATTCAGCAGGAAATGCGAAAAGAAGACAGTATTGTAGGAAAAGGAAATTAAAGCAAGAATCTGGACACAATTTATGAAAACAAGCATGATATTACACTACAAGACCCAATAAGTAACTTCATAAACTGCCCGATATAACTTGTTAATCTAGACCATGAAAACCAAAACGCTAAGTTTTGTAAACAATAGAATCAAAGTTCTTACATTTGAGGCGTTAATTCCATCGTCACCACCTGCATCTTGTTCTCCTTCAGTCCTGAAATTGTCTGATCAAAACGAAAAAAGAAAATCCAAAATGTCCCAAAGCAATCCCGTAAGTAACCCACTTGAATATTGTTATTAAAAAAGTTAGTTAATAATAAAGATACGCTGTCTACTACTCCGCAAATATTCGTCCCTATACACATTTCAACTTTCTCTATAAACTAAATGCATTTGAATATTAATTGAACACCATCAATTTACAAACCCTAATCAATAATTCAGCACAATAGTTAGACAAAGTTCCAGTTACGAACTACCGTTGCCGTCGTTGGTTGGCTCAGATTTCGACAAGAAGGACGGCAAGAATAGGTTGGCGCCGCCGGCGATAAGACGGTAAGCCGGATCCACCAACTTAGAGAGCCACCGGCTGCGGCGGGCTTGGTTCTGGTGAGCCGGAGGCTGTGGACGGGCGTAAGGAGTAGTTGGAGGTCTCCTCGACGAAGGTTTCCTGTACTTCCCTCCAGCGCCGCGCTCCTCCACTTCCAGTGTCTGCCCTTTCGACGTCGTTGCCTCCATCTGTCTCTCACACTAACTAGGCACTCGTGCTAGTGATCGCGACCAAAGTCGTATAACGGAGACGGTTAAGGTGACGGCGAGACCTCTTCAGCGTTGATTGGGAAGCAGGAGTTCGAGAGATTTTCTCCGTCGTGTAGTGGCGCCGTTAGCCCAGAAAGTTTAATAAATATGTCAACCAGAATGAGATCAACGGGAACTTGCCACGTCACTAATTCAACTGCCTTTTTCCATTATTAGATTTTAATTAAATGTCAGATAACTAAAATCTTATTTAATTAGGTTTTTTAAATTATTAAAATTTATAAAAATAAGTTATAGTAGGAAAGCTATGGGCATTTTGTACGTATGTATCTAATGAACATGTAAGCAGATACCATAGAAGCTCGGCAATAGCTTATGAGACTAAACCTTATTCTTTGTCATCACAAGGACTTTCTTTAGAGAACATCAAAATATGTGTGAAGCCAAGGTTCAATCATCTTCTAATCGATTGCATCGACTGTGGGTTGCTTTTTTGGCTTGGAATAGAATCCATATCCAATATCAGACGAGTCCTTGCCATTCAAAATTCCACCATCTTAGCTGCTTGCACGATGGTGGGCTGCTGATAGTTCAGCTGTCAACACAACCAGAAAGTAAAACAAAAGTTTTGGGATGAAAGGATAGAAAGGAAAGTGGGGAATAATTGTAGCTGGTTAGCGGATCGTGAAAATGTCAAAAATGGGGTGTATCAGAGCTCTAGAGTGAACATCTCTTTGACATGTGAAGGAAGGCATCGAGTTCTCGCATGCCAAGCAACCGACTGAATTCCTCCCACCAAAACGACTGCTTCCTTTGATCTTTATGGCACCAAATTTGAAAGGACTGATGGGATTGTACCGAACCCATTTTGGGAATAATCAGAGAAAGGCACCATCAGTCTGAAAGGTAATGCCTTGAGTTTATTTATGATCTATATACGCAGTTCATACTTCATTAGTGATTCTTTCCTGTTGCATGCAGTGAGTGAGTGTATGAAGTTTCAGGAAAATATCAGAAGATGTTCTTTAATGTCGACCGGTCATAACACTTGAAATGGAACCAATAATGGTTCCCAAGTTCCAACTCATGATTATGTAAGTACTAACTAATTGGTCCTGAAAGATTCTGACTAGCTCGACAATGCCAGCGAGCTTTGCCCATGTCATGTACAACACCACAATGTACTTCTAACACCACCCATCAGTTGTTGTCCCCACAGTGCACCAACTTTCAACTTGCGTTAACCTCACTGATTCCATAACCGGCACATCAATCAAATCCCAAGCACACCAAATAGAGCTGTCAATAAGCCTGACTGGCTCATACTAACCATTTAAGATGATTCAGTCTTGGTAACAACCTTCCCAACCCTAGAAGGTTTTGGCATGTAGATATGAGCTATTGTATAGACGTAGGTACCTGGCCGTCAGAGAATATGTTCCTTCAGCCTAGCTCTTTTATGCTTTTCTAGTCAACAGCAGTATATAATGTTCAGTTTGCACTTATAAGAAGCTCAAAAACCAAGCAAGAGGTTCAGAAATTTATGCTAGAAGCATGCAGAAAATGGACATCGAAAAGGAGCCAAGAGATCAATCTGAGCCAAAAGACCCTTTGAAGATTGGTTATATCATCCATTTTCTTCTTGGTGCTGGCAATTTGCTACCATGGAACACATATATCACAGCTATTGATTACTTTGGTTATCTCTATCCGACGAAGCACATTGAGAAAGTCTTCTCCGTTGCTTACATGAGTTCTTCAGTACTATTTTTAGTTATTGTCATGACTTGGGGTGGCTGGAGCAAGAAATTGAGTTACAGGGTAAGAATGAACTTGGGATTTTGTATGTTTGTACTCTCTCTAATGGCAGCACCAACAATAGACTGGGCTTGGAGCATTAATGCGTCAAAAGGGAGACCAACTGGAGCCTATGCGGTAACAGTTGCCTCAGTCGTGGTTTGTGGTCTAGCTGATGGATTGATCGGAGGGAGTTTGATAGGATCAGCAGGAAAGCTCCCAAAACAGTACATGCAGGCTGTTTTTGCTGGAACTGCTTCTTCAGGTACTAGTAATTAGTATGGTGCATTTCAACTTTTCTTTTTAGTATAGCGCATTTCAACTTTTCTCTTTTTCTCAAGTTTGCAAAGTCAAACGGGTCATGTTAAAGTATGACGAATAAGACGTTCTGTACTTAAAACTGGTCAAGAAGCTATTAAGAAAAGGCTGATCTTTCCCTCTGAATACATCTCCAGTCCTGGAAAGAATTTAGATTCCTAGAATCTGTAAATGGCCTAAGTTATACCGTTAAATGAGAAACAACATTCTTAGAAAACCACTTTTCAGTAGAATGCTAACCATATTACATAAACATGGAAACCACTGAGTGTGGTGAACATATAGGGAATCCTCCAATGCCTACAAGAATCACTCTTTCCTAGCCGATGGGAGAGTTCATGTTTTTCAGACACATCCTCCAGCTTGTGTGCAACTAAGTGACTGTACATAGTTTCTCTAGGAGTTGGTGTAAAACCTAAATCACGGACTGTGTCATGTTAATACTGGTCTCCAAGTTCTTTGCGAGATAAACTCTTTATTCTGCTAAAAGTCCCTTGTTCAACTGCAGGTGTACTTGTCTCCGTCTTGAGGATAATAACAAAAGCCTCACTCCCTCAAAACTCACAAGGTCTCCGAACAAGTGCCCACTTCTATTTCCTAGTTAGCATAAGTGTTCTGCTATGCTGCACTGTCTGCTGCAACGTGCTGCACAAATTACCTCTGATGGAACATCAGCAAAACTTTCTTCTGGTGAATACTCTTTACTCGAGGCCAAACTTTTGGACACTAGCCAGAAAGATTCACTGGCCTGCTTTCGGGATTATGACTATCTACGTCGTGACTCTGTCGATATTCCCAGGATTCATTGCTGAAAATCTTTCATCTGAGTTAATGAAAGACTGGTATCCAGTGTTGCTAATAACAGTGTACAATGTGTCTGATTTTCTAGGGAAGTCCTTGACAGCGGTATATCTACTTAAGAGCATTAAGAAGGCAACATGGGGTTGCATACTCAGGTTATTGTTCTATCCACTTTTCGCAGCATGCCTAAACGGACCAAAGTGGCTAAAAACTGAAGCACCAGTCGTAGTTTTGACATTTTTGCTCGGAGCAACTAATGGATATCTAACAAGTGTGATCATGATCCTCGCTCCCAAGTCCGTCCCAGTATCAGAAGCAGAGTTATCAGCTATTGTAATGACTGTTTTCCTTGGCTTTGGCTTGGTGGGGGGTTCAGTCCTTGGATGGTTTTGGATCATAGGAACCACCTGAGCTACCAGAGTGAAAATGAAATAAAATGACATGCATTTCTGGAAACAGATTTCGTCACTTCAAGATAAACATTTTGGAAGAACACCACCTAGATTCCTTTTAGATATGTACTAGCATCTTCAGACCTGCAATTTCCATATCAGCTATTTTGCTGAAACCTATAAAATGCATGTTACTTACTTGAAAATTTAATCTGTGTATCCTCCTACAGGACAAGAAGAATCAATCAAAATGATCAAACCGAGCCGATCAAATACAAGAACACCCCCAGAGAGGCAAATTTCATTTCATCCATTATTATTCTTTCTACATAACATGGCTCCAAGAGCAGGAAAACTGCTTATCACAAACTTATCTCAGCTTGGGGGAAAAAAATGTACAAAAAATGGTAAAGAAACCCCAGTATAAACAAAGGTCAGTGCAGTTAACTAATCTATGATACAAGAGATCGGGAAAGAGGGAATCAGCTAAGAAGCAGCAGCTAATGGGGGAGAAACACCGTGAAACAAAACTGGTGGTGACAGTATGCTCATATCTTCTCCCTTTTTTCCTTTTGCCTCCCCTTCTTCTTCTTCTTCTTCATCTTCTTCGGCATCCCAAAGAAACCGAGCATATGATGCATGAACATAACTGTACAATCAAAGGAAGACCATCTCTTTAACTCAGAGAATCGAAAGTTAAGTAACATCTGAAGCTACTGCATCAACATGAAAATCACTATTAAGTCAGACATTTCTACATGAACCAGATAAGAAACAGAGATTCTTACCAATCATCAGGTGCAGCTTTAACAGCTCGATCAAAATAATCCTCAGCTCGAGAAGCATCCTTATGACCCTGCCATATCAAATCCCCATACAGAGACAGAGCATTTCCATCATTTGGATTCTCAAGAATTGCTCTCCCACAATACTCCTCAGCTTTTTCATAATCCAGCTGAACCTGTTCAGTTTAAGACATTAACTTGTTAAGAATGTGTTAAAGTAACTTGTTGACTAAACCATTATTTAACAACTAAATCTTAGTTAATGAGAATAAGATGTCAAGAAAAGACTGAAACTTTTAGAAAAGACAAAAGAATCAGTCTTTCAAGATCATGAAAAGCATCGATTATCTTTAACATTCCCATTTTACAGTAATTTTAGGACATAGCACATTACGTTGTACCAACTTCCCATATTTGAGGAGTTCAAAACCCAGCAAGGAAAACTTTTAACCAACGCAACGACCTTTACATGCATATGTATGTTTACCTCTTTCAAGAACTTAGCATAATTGCTAAGAAGAAGCGAATTCCCTGGATTCTCAGCAATCAGCTTTTGATAGTAAACATCAGTACTATAACTCCCGTGTAATACCCCACTCCCGCTGAACCCGAACCCGATATCGACAGTGATACCCGGATCCGTGCCCCGCGAGGGTGGCGTGTCACA
>JAOTAY010000007.1:30346055-30371712 GCA_025629805.1 Erythroxylum baracoense | reverse complement strand
GCATGAGATGTGTCGATTTACCACACTTGGACCCGTTTCTCTGGTCCGACCCGTTCTCTGGAAACGGGATGTTACATCCCGTGATTCGGATCCCAAAACTCGGAACTTTCCTCACCATTATCTCCATCGTCAGATCTACCACCGCCACCGCCACTGCCACCTCCACTGTGGATCTTCCCACCAGCACCACCAACACCATCACCCACAAAAAGCCTCACCGATCCATTATCTCTCCCCTCAACTTCACATTCCTCGTACAAACCATTAGCCCCCAAAATCAACCCACACTCAAACGCCGAGATTTCATCTTTCTCCTCCCCCTCCTCTTCCACAGCGATCACGCTCGTCATTTCGTCGGAAACCTTCTTCTTTGGACCCACCATCACTGAAAGGTCTCTCAGATCAGTCTCCGATAACGCTCTCGTCATCTTCTTCGTCGAACTGTCACTAGAGGAGATGGAAGGTGATGGTGAGAACGACGGACTCGAAAAGCAAGCCGTTAGAGAAACATGTCGGTTTCTGGGGACCCGGTGGATTATTTCGGGTCCGGGTGAGCCCTCTTTGTAGTGGTGTATCCATGACTTGAGTATTGGGGTGGATGCGCTTCGTAAAAGCATATCTAAAGAAAAGAAAAAAAAGCGGAAATTTGGTTCAGGCCAGTCACGGTGGGAGTAGCTGTGGGTGAGTGAATAAGTGAGTGAATGAGGAGGGGGACGAAGGCGGTTGGGGTTGCTTTATAGCTGGAGGGAATCAGTGAGCGGAATAGATCCTGGCCGTTGATAGGGTTTGGAGGGATGAGATATACGTTGCTCGCAGTCGCACTATGATTGACTTGATGGTTTTGGTCAACCGAACACGGCATAACAGCTTGATGAATTGTACTCACCTTATATGCATTGGAAGTGGACAGGTTCATTACACGGTTGACAATCAACGATGTAGACCCCACCTTCATGTGAAATTGGACCTATCAGAGCGGTCGATTTTACGACTCAAAGACTTCAACGCTCCAGATTAAAAGTTACAAAAAACTGCTGGCAACTCTGGAAGTGAAGCCGCAGGATTTTTCCGCGGTTTCCAGCGATATGATCAATATTACGAGTCTGTCGCTCGCTCAATTTAGTAGCTGGCCTTCAGTTTTGTGGGCCCACCATTCAACTTGACGGCGGCGTTTGGCACCTGCGATGGGGCCCATGGCGGGTTTGAACGGTGGAGCTGCTCTTTTCGTGGCTATTACGTCGCAGTAGTTGCAATGACACACGTGGGTCCCTTTAGATGCTATTTAGTTTGCCAAGTTGAACGAGTTAAGGGGTATGATGGTCAATGCACGTAAGCCAATAATGTCTGGATATATTTATTTAGAGGCTTTTCAAAAAATCATCATTCGCTTTTTAGTACTTCCTAAGAGATGATATGATTCAAATTTTGTACTTTAAAATATTTTTTAAATATTATTAAAAAACAATATTTTGATTCAATGAGCGGTCGAGGCGTACGTAAGCCGATGTGCTGACTCTATTAAATTATTGTTTTTTTCTTTTTTTTCTTCTTAGCCTACGAGATCGGTTAGGAGAGTCTTTATTATAGGAAGACATTTTTAAGTTGTCTACACTCAGACTAATCTTTATTAGTAACAAGTCAACCTGCAAGATATAAAATATTGGTCAAACAAGTTTCTCCATTTTCAGAACTCGAACTTAAGATTTCTAGTTAAGGGATGAGAGTGCTTAACTACTCGCATCAATCATATTTAGTTTTGTTTTTTTATTTTTAATACATTGACAATGAGTACCTTCTAGGTTTAATAAACCCTGTTTTTATTAGGTTATTTTAATTCTGTATTATTTAATTTTGTCTATATATTTATATGGACCTTATGTGAATAAAATTTAATAAAATAAGTGCTATTATATTTTTTCCTTGCATTATTAATGTTTCTGGTGGTTAGAGATACCATTCATTCCTTTAAACTACTAATAAGTTCAAACAACTAGCAATAATTTGTAGGTGGGAATATTAAAAGAAACATGAGTTGTGCATGCATTCTACAAAACTCATATACAATAACTAGGCTTATTAATGAATTGAATTAGATCGGACATATTTTATTCAGTTCAATCCAACCCTTTACAGGTTGGTTCGAGATTTGATTCTTAATATTAGAACAATAACAATAACATTTTAATAAAAATTTCGCTAAAACGTAAAGTCTTAAAAAGGTCCACTATAACATATCTTCACCTCTAACCTTAATAGTAATATCTTAAAATTGATAAGGACTATCTCAGATAAATTTCAGCCAAGAACATGATTGTCAAGACAAAAAATGAATGTAAGGAGGTTCAAATCCCTTCTCTAATGAAACAAACATTACGAGAAGAAACAAAAGGAAAGAAGAGAATATTTCCATCCGTATAAAGCTAATGATAGGTATGGAGATGGTGAGAATTTCATTTTGAATTGGTAATGTTATTATGTTGGACCACTGGTTGAGAGAGATGGGGATATACGAGCTAAAACAAAGAGTCGTGTGAAGGAGATTGTTATAGGCAACTTAATACAGACCTCAAGAAGTATTTTCATTGCCTAAGTAGAGACATTGCCAGTTAGTATCAACTCTTGACCATTTTGAAATATCATTTTCACTTGTTTCTTACTTTACACTGATTTGATATCTCATATAATAAGAAGTTAAAATTAGTATCGAAATCAATCTGAAGGAAGCATTATTTCTTGTTCCTTTCTATTTCCATCAACGTGTTGCTCTGATTAGAGAAAGCAACATGTTAGATGGTCAATAGTGATATGTTTGTCCTTGCCTAAAGTGGCTGTCTCAATAATACATTGTTTTGTCCACACATTTCGAAACTTTCAAACAAAGATGGCAAGTCAAGTCCGTGTGAAATTAATAGGGTTCTGATATGACAAATTGAAGGGCTTAAACTGAACTGACAAAAGATTCTTTTAAAAAGTCGGCCGACTAAGTAATAAATCAGTCGATTTTAAAAAAAAAATTGGTTATTTTTTTAATAGTAAAAAAATTAAAATTTTATAAAAAAGGGAAAATAAATTTATATTCTTTATTTATCTTTTCATATTTTAATCAAAATTTTTGTTTTAAATTATTATCGTTAAAAAATATATTATTATTTGCATCCTTAAAAAAATACTAAATTTGTTTAATTTTACTAATAAATTAGGCTTGTCAAATTATAAATACTTTATTTATCTCTTTATACTTTAATTGAATTTTTTAATTATTTTTGTTAAAAACTAATTATTATTTTTATCATGAATTTGTTTAATAAATTGAATTAGTAATTAGTGTATATAAATAATTTTGCTTAAGATAATTTAAGAATATGTTAAAAATAATATTTAAACTATACATAAATATGTTTAAAGTACATTAAAAAGGAAGCTCGAATAAAATTACAGTCATTTCCATTGACATTTTGAGGTTACTTTGATTTTTGTGAGTATTTAAATAAATGATAATATAGAAATAAATTTTTATTTTAAATTTTATGTTAGATTCAATCTTATTTTAAATTATTAGATTTATCATTCGTTTAATATATATTAACAGGCATTATTAGTGATTTTTTTATTTTAGTGAAGTATTTTATTGTATTCTATATTTTTACTTATTTTATAATTTATGCTTTTTTTATTATATACCGATTTTATAACGACTTAATATCATATGAATTTTTAAATCTTAAACAATTTTTTTGACCTTTTTGATGTCTAATCCTGTTTTAAAAACATTGATTAGTATGTAAATTGTTATCGGTAGTCGGATCAAATGATTCAAATGAATAACACAAAATAATACCTTTAAAATTATATAGTTTTGAACAATTCAAATAAGTTTACATCTCACACTTAAAATCTCAAATTTCAAATCAAAACCAGATTAGACCAACAATAAGTCCTGGTACGTTACCTTTTTTTTATAGAAGAGAGGTATTCGCAGCTGTTATCCTTTGGATGGATATTGGGTAAATTTTCGGATTGACGCAATAGCCTGCAAATCATGCCAACTAGGTATTCAACACTTGACAAGCTAGATCGAGAAAGTGTAAGTAAGGGATTCAAACATAGAATCTTTTGATTTCATACCCCCACTTTATTAACTCGATCACCCTTAAGGCCCCCTGGTATGTTACCATCTTTACTTTAAGGCCATATTTAATAACAAGTTTTTAATTATGAGTTATGACCCCAATTATAACTACAAAATTATGATTGCAATTGAATTTGTGTCATAATTTATGTATTTATAATATTAGTAATTAAGTACCAAAAAAAATGGGTTTTACTTAATTCAATATTTGAATCTGATCATAACTTAATTAAAAATTTCAAACTTAATCAATTAATATATTGTTTTGAATATATTAACCGAATTAGGGCCGTTTTAGCGTAAGACAAGACAACCTTAAGCCTTACTTTAAGGATTCAGCCTTTTCCAGCCCGTAACCTCCTGGACTCTATCAGTAGGCTCTATGTCCTAAACCATACAAATGCTTGCCAATGTCGTTTCAACCCATTCAAAGCAACAATCATGAAGTTGGTTAGTACTCTAAGTGACATAATTAACTTTATCATGAATTTTTGAACATCAGGGATTGAGAGAGTGATTGCTAAAAACAAAGATATAATAAATTTTAAGATAAAAGATAAATATTTATTTTTTTAACATTTTCAAAAAAACTCCTTTTAATTTTCATTTTTTGTAAAAAGACCCTTTTTGTTAAACTTCAAATAAATAACAAAATATATAGTACAAACTATCAAGCGTAGACGAATTAAATGCTATTTATACAACGATTCAACATAGTTCTTAATTTCAAAATAAAATCATTAAATCCGAAATGAATAAATACTCTTATTACAATCATCTTTAATTATTAATTTAAGTCAAATTTAATTTATTCGATTTAAAAGTTAAGTTGAGTCATCATATTAATGACAATTTATTAGTTTGGGTTTAATATTTATCTTATACGTATTTCGTCGTTATTTTTCAATCGAAATATAAAAGAAAGAGTTTTTTTAATTGAAAACACTAGGATTTTTTTTTGAAAATTTTAAAGATTGAGGAATTTATCAAATATTGAATTATTAGACAACAAAGAAGATTTAAATATTGTTTAAACAAACTTTGTTGAACTTAAAATTCAAACTACTTATTCCTTTTTTTAAGAAAAACAAAGAAATTATCGGCATTTGTATTTAAGGATGATAACGAGTCAAGTCGGGCTGAAATTATACTTATTATTTTAAAAAAATTCAAATTGACATCCGTTTGTCATTATTTGTTGGGCTTTGAGTTGAGAAAATTGATCTCGAGACTCAACCCAAGGCCCAATTAACCTAAATCTACCAAAACTGATCTTGAGACTCAACCCAAGGCCCAATTAACGTAAATCTAGCATTTTGATTTTGAGCCAGGCCGAACATCGGCCCAATTGCCAAGCCTCGTGTTCGTTTTCTTTTAAAGGGGTCATTTCAATAAATGACTCAGTGGTATTAATAAGACAGTGTACTTATCTTCAACCTAAAGTCGACTCTATACTTACGCGGCTGATCTTATCAAGTCACCTTCATACCCTTTCCCTGCAACTAAAAATCTATTATTCGTGGTGGGGACTGGGGGTTACGATTCATGGGCTTGGTTTTGGTGTTCAAAAGTTAATTCCCAACACTATTGCCTTTGAAAAGGTCCGATGTATGTTTGGATGAACTTATATTGGTAGAGTTTTTTTAAGAAATTAGTTGATTGTTTGACTGTTATTTAAAAAAAAAAATTTTAAAAAAAGATTCATACAATAAATTATTTGATAACATAAAAATAAAAAGTACTTTTAATTTTAACTATATTTTATTTTGTAAAAAAATATTTATGCATATAAGAATTATTTAAAAAATATAAAATAATATGCAAATCACAATATATTAATTATTATATAATTTTAAACTATATGAAACATAAATGAAAATATATCTAACCAAACTTTTTGTATGGATTATAACCTAGTAAAATTAATATAAAAATAAATATTAAAATATATAAAAAAGTCAAATAATATTATATAAATATCAAAATAAACGTGAAGATGTGTTTGTGAATATTGTGTGAATTATGTGTAAAAAGAACTAAAAAATAAGTTCATTAAATGATTTGAAAATTTTACCTAAAAAATTTTTTTTTGAAGTTCCAAATTTAAACTTTTAAAAAAGTTATATTTTAACTGCTAAAAAAATATCTATTAAAAATATTTTTTTATTTTACAGCGAAATATTTATTTTTTAAAAAAATATTTGCCCTGAAAAATCACTTTCCAAAAACTCAAACAAACATTCACTGAATATACGATGGTTGGTATGTTGGTCCCAAACACTGTGATTTTTTCAAATAAAAAGGAAAATATGGTTGACTTTTCTACAGTTGATTTGATGTGTTCTTTTTGTACACCACATGCTCCAAATGATATTTGATAGTATCCAATGTCGACGTGAGGGCTCAATAGTTTATACATTAATCAAAAATTTTTTATTATATGATCTTTACGGCTCCATATCAACCGCACGTTTGGTGATTCCGCAAGTGAATTATTTCCCATATGCGGTGGCTATTTAAAAAAAAAAGTAAGATTGTGGTTGCGTTTGAATCTGCTATATAGCGTGAACAAGTAAAGTATTTATTTATTATAGTTTTTAAATACGATCACATGTTTAAATTTGTAGGCGAACAATTAGAGATTAGAGAAAAGAGCGGTATTACTGTAGCAATCAATAAGCAAAAAAAGTGTTGCGATAGGAAAGTATTTCTACAATAAAAATTCTACTTTTCATTAATAACATTATGATAATTATTATTTTCCATTGTACCCTTAACTAATAGAAAACAAGTCAAACATATTTATAATTTATATGATTAATAATATATTTTTAATGAAATATTTTATTTACTAAATTTATTTTATTTATATTTTTCTTATTTTAATTTAATAATTTATCATTTATAATTTTAAATTTATATGACTAATAATATATTTTTTTAATTTTTTATACAACAGTTAATAGTTTATTAAATCAATGAATTTTTTAGTCATTTTATCTCTTTTCAGTAACCGTAATTGCACTTGCCAAACACCTATTTTCATGTTTCAACAATTACTAAAACAACAATCTCAAACACATATTTACTTATTTAGAATAAGTACTTATCATTTTAGCAGGTTATCAATCGCTACTGCTCCTTCAAACTAAGCTTATAATATTTGAAATCAAAATGACGTGTAACAACCATTTTGATAACAAAATATGACTAAACCTAAGATTTAAGTACGACTTTGTCTACAAATTGAACAAGCGATGGCAATTTACTTAATCAAGTTTGGTTTAGTCATTAATAAATTAATTTAATTAAACATTATTTATTCATTATTAAAATAAAAAAGTACATTCAATGGGGTCACGGTAATGTATGTACGTGAGACGCAACTTGGAGGTTACTTGATATTCACAGCCTAATATCTTCAACTTGTCATATATATATATATATATATATATATATTTTAAAATTGTGGTACGATAATAAATTATTATTTTCAATAAAATATCAGTTATATTTAACAATTTTAAAACACTTATCCTTATAAAAATAATTATTAAGTGTGAATTAAATTTAAATAATTTGAATTGATAAATACAAGTTGGACCATCTTCTTCACCAACAACTTGTCGTAACTTAATTTTATATGCAAAGATATGTTAAATTAGCTATCATGAAAATGAACTTCTTTCTAAACGCTGTCTATTTTCGATTTCAACTTGAGATGACTTTTGGTTTTTTACTAGATTGGCAGTGTTCTTGATTCGAATCAAGTATAAAACGCACTGTCTACTCATAAGGTGGCAATAAATTTGACTGCTAAATCAATTACAGATTTAGCAGATACCAATTGAGATAAGCTCAACGTACCTCATTGCTCTGTGTCAGTGTGTGTGTGTCTGCGTCGGTTCATTGGCAAGAAGCTCCGCCGACACTAAGTTCCCGCTAAATCTGATTCCGGAATTATTGATTTTTGTTCCCTGTAAGGTTCTTGATGTGGTGTTATCAGGAATGTTCTTGACTTGCTTTGTTAGATTGGTTACAATTGCATTTGCTCTTATCTGATTCTCTAAAAAGGAATCCGATGTTTTCTTTTGCCTGAATCACTTCCTTGTGCTTGTTTCTTGAGAAAGTGATGCGCAATTTCACGTGTTTCTTGATGGGATTTCTGGGTTTGCCTGCTTTTTAAAATTGTCGTGTTAAAGTTCTGTTCTTTTTTCGTTTTTGTTTTGAGATCGCTAGTTTGCTATTTGTTCTGGTTAAGACTTTCAACAGTTTCTTTTAGGGGTGTTGATGCGAGAGATGAGATTAAAGGAATCATGAAAAAGGTAACGAGCAGGGTTGGTAAGTATGAGCTGGGTCGTACCATTGGCGAAGGGACCTTTGCCAAGGTTAAGTTTGCCCAAAACACTGAAACAGGAGAGGATGTGGCCATCAAAATTCTGGCTAAAACCACCATTCTCAAGCACAAAATGGTTGATCAGGTAAGTACTTGATGCATTTATAAATACATATGAGTTAGATGATGTCTAATGTAAATGAAACTTGTTCATTTAAGTAACTTTAGGCATATATATGCAACTATTCGTTGCATATGCAACTCCGAGCATGAAGTGCAAGTGCTGTGGTAAAGGGATGGTTTATGTACACGTGAGAGAGTTCATGGATGGAATTCTTGTTTGTAACTGATTTACGCATGGTTGTGTTTCATGATACATTAGTAAAGTTGTTCTTCAAATCATAGCTCTATATGCAGACAGAATTCAAAGTTCTTTTTGTTTGGTAGGCTTGAAAGGATATGATTTGTTCTGAACACAAACTTTTTTTGGGTTTGGTTCATGTTTTCTTCCTCCCTGAATGACATGGCTAACTCTTGTTTCCCAGATTAAAAGAGAGATATCCATCATGAAGATTGTCCGACATCCTAACATAGTGAGACTTCACGAGGTATTCTTTCACCATTTATCATGCATCTCGTGACTTTTAACGATTCAGCTTTGCTGGTGCTTTGTGTTTTTTGTTCCTCAAGTAATCATATTGATTATTGACATGTATCTTTACTCCTTTTTTCCTGGTTGGATTTCAAGGTTTTGTCAAGCCAGATGAAGGTATATATTGTTCTCGAGTTTGTTACTGGAGGAGAATTGTTTGATAGAATTGTAAGTTTCTAGTATCTTTTGCTTCATCCTAGCTTTTTCATGGAATTGAAAGTTAAAGCCTGTGCATCCTCAAGATATTGTTATTCATGTTCCAAAGTTGCTAGTCCTTATTCAGTCGTAGCTGACATTTATCCCAACTTGGCTGAATATACAGGTCCAGGGAAGATTGCCAGAAAATGAAGCAAGGAGGTATTTTCAACAGCTTATAGATGCAGTTTCACATTGTCATAGTAAGGGTGTGTACCACAGAGACCTGAAGGTAAACCCTTATGGTTTAACACTTGACTTCTTTGATTACACGATCTCATGCTTTGATCATGACTTTATCCTTTCCTTATGTAGCCTGAAAACCTTCTACTAGATTCTAATGAAAATCTGAAGGTTTCTGATTTTGGACTGAGTGCACTACCCCAACAGGTAAGAATGTGTTCTCCCGTTTACCTTAGTTGACGTCAAAGATCACACATACATGTACATACAAATCCTAGATATGTATGTGCATGTTCCACTTGTTATCTGTGCCTCCTCCATCTCCCTTTCTTCCTTCCTCTCTCTGCCTTTCTCTCTTGGTTTTTCTGTTTGTTTGATGTGTTTGGTTCTATTTCATGTGCAGGGGGTTGGACTCCTTCATACCACGTGTGGAACCCCAAATTATGTTGCACCTGAGGTACAATCTTAGCAAATGGAAACATTATGATCTGAATTTCTCATACCTAACTTTTTATGATGTATGTAGAATGTAGGCTTTGGTTTTTGTGTTAGCCTAAGCATGTCAAATTTGGCAACTTTCTTGCATATTTTTGCTTTACGTTATTAATATGTTCCGACTTTTTAAATGAGGAGTGTTTCTCAGGTTCTTGGCCACCAAGGTTATGATGGTGCAGCTGCTGATGTATGGTCATGTGGTGTTATCCTTTATGTTCTAATGGCTGGATATCTTCCATTTGAGGAGACAGACCTCCCAACTTTGTACCAAAAGGTTCTTTCCTTAAAGTGATACGTTACAGGTTTACTTTTTGAACTTACAATATCGTGAGCAATACACTAATGTACTTCCTCATTCTTATACTACGACATATAGACTTCTGCTTATTATCTCAAGTAGTTAACTTTTCCCATTATGTAGCCCCTCTTTTTTGGGTATTTAGGTAGGGCACTATATCTCTTATCTCTCCATTTGGTCCTTTTTTTGGTACTGATGCCCTTTCCTCATCTAAAATGCACATAGAGTTTTTGGGATTTCATTTTTAGTTGAAAACATGCCAGGTGCCCCTTTAATGTTTCATGATGGAAGAGGGGTCACAAAGACCTTCCTCTTTCCTTTGCCAATTTCACGAGGGACTTTTTCTTATTGGGTTAAATTTCTATGCTGTAGGAATTTATAATCTCACCATTATGTTTTGGAATATGTAATGTTCTTTTTGTTGGTTGACTTCCAGATAAATGCTGCACAGTATGCTTGTCCATTTTGGTTTTCCCCTGGGGCAAAGGCATTGATAGATAAGATACTTGACCCCAATCCTAAAACAGTGAGTACTCTCATTCATTCACCTCATTGTTGGGTGTTTTAGAATTGATTTCTGATTCGGAACTTACCATAGTTCCATATTGTACTTTTTCATTGGCCTGAATCAAACATTAGTGGCAACTGATTTTAGCCACTGCATTTGGTTATATTTTGTGCAACTGATTAAAGGTTTTGCACAGTCATGAAATACGTTAGTTCATATTTGATTGAGGTCCTGTTACGTTGAAATTTGAAATCTAATCATAAAATCAAACTATATAGCTGAATCCACCACTCTGTGGTTTTATGTAGGACAGTACTGGATGTAGTTTCAAGCTGAGCGATTTTAGCCATATCATTATGCATTTGCTTCGTACTTATAAATATAATAACATAACTTGCTTATTCTCTTCTAAAATTGTTTCACCTTTAATGCAGCGCATAAAAATAGAAAGAATCAAAAGAGATCACTGGTTTTGTAAAAATTACGTGCATGTCAGACATAATGAGGAAGAGGAAGTCAACTTGGACGATGTTTGTGCTGTTTTTGATGACATTGAGGTGGGCTATTCATGCCATTATTATGGTCTCTAACACTGAAGTTGACATTGGTGATTAACTCATGGGTCTGCTGATCTATGAATGCCTGTCCTTTTAACTTGTTCTTGACCATCAAAACATTGAACTACCTCTTCTCTGTTTGCATTCTTTTGAACTCAGATCCATTTTTCAACTGGCAATTATTTCCCATGCAGGACCGATATGTGGATGAGCACTTGAAAGCTAGAGAAGGAGGTCCTTTAATAATGAATGCATTTGAAATGATTACCCTATCCCAGGGGTTGAATCTGTCTGCATTATTTGACAGAAGACAGGTATTGATGCAATGGCAAACTGTAGAAACCTTGTACTGTCCTTCCCTCCCATCCTCTCCCTTCTCTTTTCTTGATTGTTTTTCCTATAGCTTTTATGATTGGTTAATTTCCTTGGCAAGATTCAGTTGTATCGTGTGAGATATGCCGCTATGTTGCCTGATTACATTCTTCTGCTCTTGCAGGACTATGTTAAACGACAAACACGTTTTGTATCCCGTAAACCAGCAAAACAGATCATTTCAACAATTGAAGCTGTTGCAGAATCGATGAGTCTGAAGGTTCATACCAGAAATTACAAGGTGCGGTTCTGAATGAACTAATAATCTAATAACTTTAGTTTACTGCCCATGTACTTGCAGATACAATCATGTTGCTTTACCCACATTTAGGTATCTACGAAGATCACCCAGTTGGATGCATAGATGAAACAATATTGTCACTCTAGTTTTTCTGCAACAATTAAACTTAAAGATGAAGCTCATTTTGGTGTTACTTGTGTAATCTTAATATTGGATACCATTAGGATTACAACTAGAACAATGGACGCGGGATTTATGTTTGAATGAGGAAATACAGATTAGGGCCAAGAGAAAGTAACTACATTTGTTGGTGCAACTACTGACAGCTCCTCATGAATCAGTGTTCATGCTATCCTGCAGCATATGAGATTCAGAGTGAATCATTTTATTGGTATTTTCACATCGCTATTGTCTTTAAAATGATCTTATTTCCGCAGACAAGACTGGAAGGAAAATCCGCAAACAAGGCTGTACAGTTTGCTGTTGTCCTGGAGGTAACTTCCTAAGGAAGAAGATCTATGCTTTAATGTCTTTCATTCTCTTGCTGTGAACAGCGTAATCCTAAAGTATGCAACCAACCCTGGCTTCAGGTTTAATATTACTAATTACTTTCCTCTTCTGAAATGGATAGATCTTTGAAGTTGCACCATCGCTTTTCATGATAGATGTCCGAAAAGCTGCGGGGGATACTCTACAATATCATAAGGTAGCTTCAGCAAAGTCTCGAACTTCAGAGTTTGCAATCGTCTAGGAAGGCTTTATTTTTCTCTGAATACTCAATTTGGCTATTTGATCACACCTACTTGTGTACTAATTATTAGTCAATACTCTCCTGATGTGAAATTTGGGATCAGTAAGGATTTATTCAATTTGCATGTTTTTTGATTTGTTAAGTGACTGGTACAAGATCATTTCTGCCCTTTTGGTTTACATGTTTCTCATTGGTGACACCTATTAACATCAAGAATCATTTCATGGACTTTCCCTCTGCAGTTCTACAAGGATTTCTGTGCTAAACTTGAAAATATCATCTGGATACCAAAAGAAGGTGCAAGGTCAAGCCTTTTCAGTGGGATGAATTGCTGATCTATCTTTATCAGTGTGAAGCAGATTTCTTAGCCAAAAAGCATATCAATGGATGAGTACAATGGTGTATGGCGCGTGTCCTAAGAAGTTAATTGTATGTGGAGAGGATCAGACTATGACGATCGGCATATCATAGTATTGTATATCACGTACCAAGATCCCGGCTTTGTATATGTGAATGCTTATGTAGGATATGTTTTTGTATATATATGAATTGGGAAAGTCCAACAAATGGGTTTCGACTTTTTCAGGCATTCCTGAATCTCAAATGGCATTTAGCCTTAAGAGTTCATTTATCTAAAGCTAATCAAGGTTGACTTCGGACTTGGACCGACCAAATTTTTTTAGATCGGGTTCAAGTCTAGAACCAACCCAACCCATTTTCATCCTAAATCTATACTTACCAAAAGGGAAAAGGTAGCATTTGGTGCAAGAATCAATCCTGGAGAAAAATGGATTAATCTTTATCCTTCTTCAAATCACTGCCATGGATTAATATTTGAATATGGTAGTTGTTAATTCTACTGATGCATGTAAGTTTATGAATTTGCAAAGGAATCTGTACTATAACTATTAACATTACCTCGTGAAATAGTCTTGTTTATAGTTTCTCAATATCAGATAAGTTAAAACAGGAAACGTAAGTAAAGATGGAACCTCCATACTTGTCCACTAAATAAGCAGAATTCTTAGAAATCAACGAATACCCTTGAATGTGATCACTGTAGTAGCATCACAGTTGGAAAAAGTCAAAAAGTTGACGAAGGAATGTTCCCAAAAATTTGATATCGATAACGAGAATCATTAACATCTACAAGCTGGACTCAGCATTTGTAGCTGATTCTAATATAGATGCAAACCTACTTAAAGTTTCCACATCGAGAGGGTCTAGAGAGACTAGCTTAGAGTAGGAAGCTTCTCTATGGTGCAGTGAACGTTTTAAACTCTTCCAGGGACTGGAGTTTTCAGTGGAGAGAAGGCGAAGAAAAATGAGTTTACAGGAATTAACTTTGAACAGGTTGCAGAAATAAATATTGAGTCTGCTGACAGAAGGATACGAATAGAAACCGACTTGTTGGTTTCTGGAAATTGGTGGTAGGGTGACATATCAGGATGTTTTAAGGCTGAAAGCACTTATCTGCACCTCCCAGGTCGAAGCTTTCATCTGTTGCTCTAGGACCGTACTTATGGTGGGAAGGAGCGACCAGAGCTGCCACGCAAGGTCTGAAACTCAAACATCTGTTCACACACTGAGGAGGTTTTGAACCCAACAAGGGCAGCACCATTTTCCTTTGGTTCACAATTTCATTTCTGGCAATCCAACTGCGCAAAAAGAACCAAGAGAAGCTGCTTTCTTTGTTTTTTTTTGATGCTGTACTTTTAACACTGCAATTTCCCCACTGACAGCGCAGGTGAGAGTTAATACTTTACAGGCATTCTTGTAAGTATTGAGTTAATCCTTATTTCCAAGCTCTTTTTCTCTGTTCATTTCAAGGTCTGATAACGTAGAGCTGTTCAGGGCCTGATAACTTCACTTCTTTTGTATTTGAGATCACAAACCCGGAATCGCTTATGCAGGGTTTGCTTGTAAGCAACATGACCACTTGTGCTTCCCAGTTGCAGCTCATTACATTGCCAATAAACCTGTTGCTATTGATATGCCAATTTTTTGAACGTTTTTCGTTATCGTAAGGTTACTAAAACCAAACCAGCTACTACCACCAGGAGCTTGATCTAGATAGAAGATTGCTTTCCTTGAAAGAATCAAAATAGAGTACGGGAACTAATACGATTCCTCTGAAGATTTTATAGGTGTTATTGAATGGGAAGGTAGGTCAGGTGGACTTTTTGAAGAACATGGGGCATTCACATAATTTTCGACCTATTATGGATCTAGTTCATTATCATCTTGATCACTAAGCAACCAAGTTCCTGGAAGCTGATCACTCAATCCGCTGTTTCAAGCCCCTACTTAACACTGTAACACAAGACTTGAATAACATTTTGTACGAGGCATTGCTACAAGCAAGAAACATAAGTCCAGTAGGCCCTCCTAAATGGATTTCTAAGTGTTGATAGCTCCAGTACATAGATTTGGTTTTACACTGAAATTTGAAGGGGAAGAGAAAATGATTGCAATTTTGAGAGAGAATATGTAGATGTGAAATCAATAGCAATATCACAACAACCAAGTAGAAAATTTTGACCATTGTGTCTTTCCTTTTCATTTTTCATATTTTCTGTCTAATTTCCAACTATTTACAGAATCCTGGAGCATAAAAATGAGGAGTTTTTAACAAAGTAGGGTTGAAGCAGTTTTTCCAATTCAGTTCTTCAATCAAACAAGCCTTCATGCTCCCATATGTCCACCAGAAAATCAACCATATCCTGTCAGACAAAACCCAAATCAACATTTCTGGTTATTTTCTTAATATGTTGGATTTGAGAAAAAGAAGAAAATGAAAGAAAGAAAGGAATTCGTAGCCAATATAACTGGTATATGGACACATACAGAGAGAGGGATAGGCTGGGGAAAAGGATTTTTTGTCCCAAGTAAGCTTTCATAGGATGTATTCCAGCTGTAAACATTAGAGTGAAAGGCAAGAATTAACAAAATTTAGAAAGAAGAATAACAAAATGATCGATTACAACTGATCATGCCAGCGAATTTGTAGAACCATGGATTATTTGTGAGGTAGATCAGGATTTCAATGAACTTCAGATAGAATGAAAACCACCTTAATCCATGCTCCCATCTTTTCTGAGTTCGATCCTTCTTTGGCACGTCAGTTCCAATCCACTGAAGTCTTGTTTGATTCCAGAGAAGAAGACCTTCAAGTAGCAAACAGGAAGATCATCATGTCATCTTATTGAATATTTTGAATGATGATATTCATGCAAGAACTCAAACCACAAAAAGATGGCCAAAATGTATCCATTAGCAACCTAACATATTCTGCATAGAATACAAAATACTCCGAGATCTCACCATGATTTACAAAGTCAGAATTGCTACTCGTACCACCAATTCCAGTAGTGGGATTTTGGTTCGATAAACTGGTTGATGAGATGCTCCTTTGAGATTGAATAGCACTGTTGTCCAAATCACAAGAGCTGGAACTCCAAAAGTCATCCGATATACTAGGTTTCTTTACAGTTCGCCCTTGTATCCGCAATCCCTTTGAAGGCTCATCCACAGCAATAATTGGTGTGGGTTTAGAGCAGCAACCAAAACAGCCACTGCTCTGTTGCAAACCAGGTTAAACCACATAATAGATATGCACCACATAAAAATAACAAATACTGAGTGAGACCATGGATATAGGATTTAACATTGATAATGCTTAACTTTAACTGGAACTTTCACTTGCACTGAGTTTCAACATTAAAAAATTTGTCTTTTGGTTTCGGTATTAACACCTATTAAGTAACAAAGCTCAAGTCTTTGAAAGACTTCCATAAGCTAATCCAAATCAAGTACAGCTTGGAATCTATCCCAAGTCACTCTAGATCGCAAGTACAAGACTTTGCAGGCTTTAGCTAGGCCAAGGACAGCAGTTTTCGAAACTTTTCTTTGATTTTGTTAGTCTGAGATACTCTGATGACAAACCCGCATAAACCATATTTTTTATTGGAAAAAGAAAGCATTCAAGAACATAAAGGAATCAAGAAACAGACCAGGCCAAGTTTGAATCTAGACCAAATCTTTCATCAAATGGTCTTGCTCAGAATAGTAAGAACCCTAGATAAATCTTATCTCACTCCAACCTCAGCTTCGAAATAACGCCGCATTTGTAATAAGACACTCCTTACTATAAATCCAGCAGTCAAACCCCATACTTTCCACACATCACAAGATATTCCTACGAGCAAAACAAGTCCAACCCATTACTGTACACAACTGTTCACTTCCCAGAAGACATTTTTCACGCTTTCAAAAACAACTTGAAAGCAACAAAACCCAAATATGATACAAACAAGAAAAGTAGGACATTGAAAAGGAAATTAGATAAGGGACTTACCCCATACAAGCAAGGAACTGGTCGATCCAGGCAGAAACGGAGCTGCACAGAGCCACCATTTGAAATTTAACTCACAAGACGTATTATAAGAAAATCAACACCATCCCAAGAATAAAAATTTCTTCTTTTTTGTTTCCAGTGACAGATAGGAAAGTTGCAAGCTTTCTTGTTTCAAATTATGCAAGTTGGGCTTGGTGGGTAGGTGGGTGGCTGAGAGATAATTATGTGTGTGATTAGTGAATGATAAGAAGAGAGAGAGAGAGAAGTTGAGACCGATCAGGTTATGGTGGAGCTGGTGGTGGTTGTGGTAGATGGTGGTGGTGAAGATCTTTTGGCTTGTGGATGGCATTTGGCGTTTAACGCTTTCACTTTATGATCTATTGCTGAGATTATTAAAAGAATGGAATATCATAAAATGAAACATTATTTTATCGTTTAAAAAAAGAGTTTATGATAAAATATAATATAGTGAGATAAAAAATGAGAGATTATATTACATCTTATTTTATTTTAAATAATAAAATTGAAACTTTTGATTTGAAAATTTTATCATAAAATGTAAAATATTAAATTTTTTATTATATTTTTAACCAACATTTTATTATATTACATCATATTTTATTATATTACATTGCAAATCATTTTATTATTTCAATAATTTCTTTTCAAGTAATATTATATTTTTGAAAAACTCTAAACCTTCCTGTGTAAATGATTGAATTTTTATATTTTTGTCTCAATTTAAAGAATAGTATATCACTATTTACCTTTTAAGATTACCGTGGTACAGCCCATTTTTCCTTAATCTGAAAGGGTCTCTTATGCGAAAAGGTAAAGCAAAATGTGTTTCTTGATGATTTGTTGCTTTTTATGCACCAACAAGAGCAACAATGTCACGATTGACCACGCATTATCCAATAAAATAATGATCATTGATGAAAGTTTGATGCTTTCTAGCAGATAAAAAGCAATTAAAGGTCGCACCAAAAAGCGCTTTACCAAGTAGCGATAGTTCTTTTTCTTTTAGTAATTTATAACAGAAGATAAAAAAGACATTGATCCCAACTTCAGGAAGATTTTTTATATCCCTGCCAAGGCCAGAAAGCTTGATCATGGCACATGGTTGCTGAAATCCATGTACCTGAAACAGTTGTAATGTAGCCCTTTTTCTTTCATCAAGCAACCAAGAAGACGGTAAGAACATTAAGAACAAGAAAATGTCAGTTCCATCTTCCCGTTGCTGCCAGAAAATAAAAACATGCACCCAATTTGTGAGGCACCCCCATGCTTATTTGATACAAACACTGTAACCCATAAGAAATTGTAAAAGCATAAGAAGAAGCAAAGGGACCCCAATCTCAAAAGTGATTCAAAGATGATTCTGCATTTGTATCAAAGCAACTTAAAAGTTCGAACTGCCTTGTGAGTGATAGATACTTGTTAATTTGATCGCTAATCTCAACGGCCTCAACCATTGCCTAACATTTTCTATGTCGAACTCCCCCGATTGAAGAGGATAGATGTAAGGCCCTTACTCCATCCAAATATCGACGATGTTTCTTGCCTTTTGGGTATGAGAGAAGCCAGACCAACCCCCGAGTTATGATGGGGTACAATACCCAGGTTCACATTTGTCTGCTCAGATCTGGAAACATATTCAAAAAATACATCATCCATTTTATTTGACATTCTTATACTTGAAACATTTTGAACCCATCACCTTTCACATAGTCTTAAGTACATAATATGCCTGAAAGCCAGATATTCGGTAAAGCAGTGACCATACGAGAAACTAAGAAAAATAGTGGAAGGATTTTGAATTTAAAACAAAGTTGGTTGAATTCATCCAAAACTTGTTAGAAAATTAGGAGTATAGCACAGAAGTCAGTGATACAATCTTAGGTGCTCAAGGAAAGGAATAAACGAAGCTCTACCTATATCATTATTTGCTGTCTAGGTCAGACTCCTATATTCAGAAACCATTATTGTCCTTGATATGTATGACGTCCTGTCCTTCAAATTGTTTATAATCAGCATCAATCCAACCAATTAGGAGCCTAGCAGCAAGTAGGAACTAAGGCCCGTGAATCGTGTCCAGACAATACCAAGAACTATCAAACAGTTAAGTCAATTAGATAGCTTTTCGCTTATAACCAACAAAACATGTATTTTCATTTCCATTTTTTCGGGCGTGACAAAGAAATACTCAAAACAATTTTCTATTTAAAGGGCAAACCAATCAGCCAGATGCTTTAATATCTAAAACAAGTCAATTTTGCTATTATTATGTACTAGTCGTAGTTTCATTTCCATCTCACTGAAGGTCGCCAACAAAGCACTTACATTTCTATCCAGGCAAGGTCACTAACAGTAAAGGTCTAGCATGGAATGATTGACCATGCCTATAGACTTGTTGGTTAAATCTAAAATGACAGCTCAAGGCATGATACGACCTAACACATATGGTACAGAATATACACTCTTTTGTCTTATTTTGATATTTCATGATCTCCACGAAAAACAGCACCAACATGTCTTCATCGACATTGTTTTTCGACTGGAAGACCAAATAACTTAACCTATCCGCATTATGCAGGAAGTTAGTATCTTTTTTAAGATAATATCATGTATTTGGATATACAGTGTCCTAACATGTTAGCAGTCAGTACAATAACACAAAGAACATAAATAAAAGGATGTGAAGCAAATAAGTAGGGCAGATAAGAGTATCATATTACACACATGAGCCCTTCAGATGCGAATGTTGCCATTCCCTGTCGTTGCTTGTGCTTAGGATTGGAAGAACAAATCACATATACCCGACCACGGCGTTTTACAATCTGGCAGAATTCACACATCTTCTTCACCGAAGATCGCACCTTCATGGCTACTGAAGATACGAAAGTAAAAGCAACAATCAAATTTGACATTTAAACATTAACAGGCAGAGCACAAATGCACCAGTTCCACTTTCAAATGGCAAATCAAAGAAGAGACGTACTATCTATGTAGCTCAAAGTTAATAATCTCAAAAGAGGTTCATAAAAACGATTCCTTTGATCATTTGCGGCACTAACACACCAAGAAAACGAATACAAATTGTTTGACCCACTGCGAAACATTCAACTACAACCCAATTACATAGAAAAACCAATCAATCTATCTAAGGACCCGAGATGGACAAGAACAGAACAACCCAATAAACATCAAACAACAACAATCCCAAGCTTACACATAAAAACGCGCCAAACAGGAGCAAGAGAGTAACAGAACTAACCGATTGTGAGTTGCGAAGCTTGGTGGCGAGGCTTTGCCCAGCTTAAAGGATATCTTGAACTCGACAAGGAACCGGGAATTGGTAATGAAAAGGAGTCGCAGATCATCGGGCACGATAATCGATTTAGGGTTTTGGTTACATTTAGTCCAATATGGGTGTGTACGGTCACATCCAATTCTAGGCTGTATGACCTGTACCCAGTCTGTTTGAGAAGAGTTCCAATCTCAATGGGCTTATATCTTAATGGGCTGGGCTCTCTCTCAAATACACTTATATGACATATAGTCAATTCAAATATACAACCATAATAGAAATTTCGCTAGTAGGTAGAGTTTATAAAGGTCCAATAATACATAATATTTATTTATAATTAGTAGAGATATTTTTTTGGATGATTAACATAAAAAAAATTTAAAATATAAATAAAATATGAAATAAGTAATAAACTAAATAATAATAATAATAACAAAGATGGTGACGGTGATGGTGATGGTGATGGTGATGTTGACGTTGATGTTGACGGTAAATGAAATTAGGGATGATAACACCGGCTCGGCCCCCTTTTCAGCCTGGGTTGATCGAGTCACGGGCAGGTCGTAGGTGGACCATGGTGGACTCAGGGGTTATTTTCAAAACGACATTGTTTTAGAAATTTTTTACTTAAAAAAATCAGTCCGTCCTGCTTGTAGCCAGTCAAGCCCCCGGCTCGGTCCATTGACATCCCTATGAATGATGATGATAATCAGCCAAATAAGAAAAAACTTAGGCTAAATCTCTAAGAAGTAAATACTACGTATTAAAAATTTAGGCTAAATACAAGGAAAAAACTAAAAGACCTGTGAAAATGACAAGGATTTTTTTATAAGAGATCCCTTATCTGTATCATAATACTCCAAATATGATCAGCCTAATCACTAAACGATAAAATTTACCTTTTAAGTTTGATAGGTATCTTTTTTAAATATAAATTATCAAGTATTAAATCACTTTCTCATATAAGAAAATAATCATAATATTTTATTAATTCAAACAAAAATACTCAATATTTTAAAAATAGTGATTACAAATCCTTTTCTTATATAAAAGTTATTAAAGTATGATTAAGTATTCGTTTATTATAATTATGGATGATAATTTAAATTTGATTTAGTTTAAATTGAGGAATTAGATCTAATTACTTAATTTTGGAATTGCTTTAATTCGAAAGGCGTGATCTGAGCTAACATCAGTGTTATGTAAGTGCAAGCCATTTGATATGGTAATGGGGTACTAAACATAGGCATATAATAAAATGATTAACGTCACTAATCCTTATCCACAAGGCCAAATTAGCGGAAGACATAGTCCACTAAGCCATCCAACCACCTCGAAAAAAGCAGAGATGTCGTCATTCCTTACACTTTGCTTTCTAGTAATTAACTACCTAATTAAGGTGTGGAGGCATGTCGCTTGACAAAATTAATGAAACATGTCGTCATTTGGTTGTTTTTGTTAATCAAAAGTATTATGTCTTCTTTAATGTATCGTAAATATATGTTATTTTAAATTAATTATTTGAATTGATATTCATAAATTTAAGTCTTCATTAATTATTTTTTAAGTTGAGATAAATTGTAATCATAACTCAAACTTTTATTTTTTATAATTTAAGAAAAAATTAAAACAGTAAATCTCATCGTTGTGTTAGGGTAGGGAATGACCTTTATTAGTTAGGATGTTCCTAAATTTAGGAATCAGATCCTCTGTACCTACTACGGTATATGTTTCACGCGATCTCAGCCACACAATATGTAGGACTCATGTGAGACTTATATAGGACCCATATATTTATATGGCTAAGATCGCGTGGAACAGAATAGATACACCATAATAGATACAGAAGATCTCAATTACTAAATTTATCCCAACTTGCTTCTTTTTGTAATGGTGCAATGCAACCACCAATTACATAGGTGGTTAGGTCACCCGGAGAATCTGGAACCATGACATTTGCCTGCGTCATGTACTTTCTTTTTCCTACTTAAATTTAATTTCCACTACTTTGCTTTATAATATTATATTTTAAGGTCTTGAAAATCAAAAGGTAGACAAATGGAAAATGACATTTTGCATTTATTTTTGAAGCTGCATGCTTCCTAATCCTCATTAGGTAGGAGATCATTAAACTGAGGATGTAGTTATTTATTAATATGTTTGTTTGCTGACTCAATTTGATTTGACAAATAAGAAACATCCGGAATTTAACTAATGTTACGAAAATTGAACCAGATTGAGTTCTGATAAAATACTGTACTAGTATCGATCCAGATATCGTTTCAGGTAAATTTTTAAATTTATAAAATAGTCCTTAAATTTTTTTACAAATTATAAAATAGTCCTTTATCATATTATACAGTTGTACTGTACATTTTTAACCTTGTCTCTAAAAATTAAAATAATAAATAATAATCACAATTAATATGAAATATCAATAATTTTCAGATATTTTACATATAAATAATAATCACAATTTATATGAAAAACAATCATTATTATACAAATATAAAATTAAGAACAATAGAAAATATTTAAAATATTACAATTTTAATTTTCATTATATAATAAATAATAATTACATCAAAACATCCAATAAAAAGAATAATAAATATCCTTAACTCTAAAATTATTATAATTTACAACAAGAGTTTAGAATAAGGAAACAACCAAATAGAATTAAAACATAAAATAAAAATATATATTATTTAATTTATTATCAATCAAATATATTATATATTTGATTAACTAAAATTAATTATTACTAAAATTATAAATATATTAATTTAATTTAATTTATAAAATTAATTTTGATAATTATTAATAAATATAATTAAATTTGAAAATATTTTTAAAATATATTTATTTCAAATAAAAGTTGATTTAATAATTAAAAATATATATAATAAATATTATTTTATAAATAATAATTTTTAAATTATTAATTTTTAAAAATTAAATATTTTTATTAACACTTGATTAATAAATATGACATAAAATATTAAAATAAATTTATTTTTTATTTATTTTTTATTTAATGTATAATTATTATTAGTAATAAAATATGTATTTTATTTTAAAAATAAAATTAAAAAATTACAATAAAATTTTAACTAAATAACAAATTAAAAATATTTGAAAAAAGCTGGTACGTAAATCTGGTACCGAAAGCCAATATTTCGTACAATTTTCTGGTGGTACGGTACGGATTCCATAAGCTTGGTTTTCAGTAATGAATTTTTATTAATATTCATTACTAAATATTGTATAAAATTAAAATAAATTTTTAACTAATTAATTTATCTCTAAATTTTATTTAATATTTAAAAACTATAAATAGTAAAAATTAATTATATTTACGTTAACGATCAAATAAGTTTTTATTTTGTATTTTAAAAAATAAAAACCTAAAATTACAATGAAAAAATTAAAGTAGAGCTAAACAATTTTTAAAATTTTAATATAGCTCGATCATGAAATTTATAACTATTCAAATAAACTTTTTTCTTTGTAATATACCTTATCTGAAAGAATATACTTCATCTTTGTCCTTATTTGTAAGGCATAATGATCGTTGGCAAAAATCTTCCTACATACTCATTTTAGGCTTGTTAGACGTAATTCTTATATTTTTCCCATAAACAAACTTGTTAATCTTGTTTGAAATGAGCACACCAACTTTGAAATGTTGAGTTTTTCCTTTTTAATAAAAAAGGGACATAGAGCTCCAATATAATTTAAAGGACATAACTCACAGGGGGGAGGGGTGTGGCGTGGAGGGTTTGAGTATTCATCAAATATTATACTATCATTTAATTTTTATAATTTACTACTACTTTAGCTTTATTTCTAATTGGTTCTACATGATTTCCAACTATACAAGTTGGGAAAGAATAAGAGGATTTGCTAGGGCTAATTATCTTTTGATTTTTTAATTCAAGAAGTTCTTTTCTAAATTCCTCTTAATCTTCTAAATTATATCTCATATTAGTAATTATAATAATTTTTTTATCTATCATTTCTAAGTTTGCTTTTTCTCTGTTTTTATCCCCAAAAAATAAGGGGTTATTAGAGTATTTTTTAATTATCTTTTGTTTTACTAATCCCAAAGTATACCTGCAACAAGACTCATTCATCTTAATATTAGAATAATCATAATCTATCTTTTTTGATAATCCACTTCATACATGATTAGAAGCATCAGTTTCAAGAATTAAATCATAAAATTTTGGCAATTTAATACATAGAATCTTAATTTTCTTTACATGTTCACTGAAATAGGTTGAAAATTCAAATCTTTGATTTTTCTTTAAAAACATTTGAAAAAGTGTTCTTATCTTGGTTAGATTTTGAATAAAATTTAAAGCATAATTTAATAGTCATGAAAAATTTTGAACTTATTTTTTTATCTATTATCTTATGCACTTATAAGGAAATTGTGAGATTGTTTTGAGAATATGAGGTTGAAGATTAAAACTATCTCCGTGCCAAGGAATTCTTCTTCAATCCAGCATATCATAATTATTTTCTCAGAGAGATCTAATCCATGTTGTTCACATAAATCTATAAATTTATTGATATGTATAATATGTTAAGCAATATTATTACTAGCTATTAAAATATCATCCAAATAAACATATATAAAATTATGATACTTAAAGATATTGTCCATTTTTCTTTGAAATATTTTTTGGGTATTTTTTAAAACCAAAAGGAATTAATCATTCGTAATGACCTTGTTAATAGGGATGATAGTTTTATCCCGGTCGGCTTGCCTCGGTCTAACTTTGGCCCTAATTGGCCGGGCCACAAACCAAAATTGCTTAGCTTGATAGGAAGGTACAAAATAACATCATTTTTAATTTTTAAAAATAACAAAATTAAGTGAGGCTAGCCTTGCCTATCTATGGCCCATCAGATTGGGGGCTGAGCAACCCGTGGTTGGATCAAGCCTCCGGCTTGGCCCGGCACATTGTGTAACACCCCACTCCCATTAGACCCGAACCCGATATCGATAGTGATATCCGAATCCGTGCCCCGCGAGGGTGGTGTGCCACATCACTTAACAATTTAAAAGTCGGTATAAATTTTTTTTAACCACAAACAAATCGATACAGAAAGTTGATAACCAAAACGGTTCACTTTGTTTTACAACCATTTGATACAAACAATGTAATCAAAAGAAACTTTTATTAACCGATTGGGCCCATTTCAAATTACAACAATACAATCATTTCCAGTTTCTCAAAATTATTACAAACTGTAATATTCAA
>JAOTAY010000007.1:30328336-30345955 GCA_025629805.1 Erythroxylum baracoense | reverse complement strand
TTAAAATTAATTATTACTAAAATTATAAATATCTTAATTTAATTTATAAAATTAATTTAATAATTATTAATAAATATGATTAAATTTAAAAATATATATTTCAAATAAAATTTGATTTAATAATTAAAAATATATAAAATAAATATTATTTTATATATAATAATTTTTAAATTATTCATTTTTAAAAATTAAAATTTTTATTAATGCTTTATTAATAAATATGATATAAAATATTAAAATAAATTAAATAAAAATTTTTAATTTTCTTTAATGTTTATTATTAGTAATAAAATATTTATTTTATTTTAAAAATAAAAAATTTAAAATTACAATAAAAGTTTTAACTAAATAACAAATTACAAAATATTTGAAAAATAAGGGGGGTGAGGAGGGGTGGCTGGAAATTTTAAAAAAATTTGAAAATTTTACAACTTAGTTCCTATATTTTTCAAAAATTTCGGTATTGATCAGTATATGGCTGGTATTTATAATATCGGCCGATACCGGCAAGTATTTAAATCTTGTACCAAAAACTAATATTTCGTATTATTTTCTAACTAATACTGGCCGGTATTTAAACCCGATATCAAAAATTAATATTTCGTATCGTTTTTCAACCGGTTAGGTACGGATTTCATACCCCTGAGTTTAACTCAATCTTACTTACATTTATATAAATCTTACTTATATATAAGATTTAGAGTTTGCAATCCATGTCGAGATGAGATTGAAATGGGTCTAGACAAATTTGGACACGAAGAGCTCCTGTTGAAGCTTTGTGGGAATAGGGACGTAGAAAAGGAAAGTTTCTGTACATTGATAGATAGATAAAGAAAGTGATCAAATTATTGGTGGAGTGTAGGGTCATCTTGATATCTTATCTTTGCAAGAAGTATGCAAAAGCTCAGCCAACACAAACACGCACACACACAGTTGTTGCTTCTGTTAAAGATTTCAATGGATAGGAGAGGAAAAGATAACTTTGATGTAAATGCTTATTTTCCTCTGAAATCATGATTGCTGGTATGTATTTGGTGCAAGAAAGGTAATGAAAAATGAGGTTGATCAGTCACTTCTATGATAAAACAAAAGATTACAGTGAAAATTTATTGGAATTCACTTCAATTATTGAAAGGTATAATTATATTTAGATTTATTAGTATCAAACTTGAATCTATAAATAAATAATTTATTCAAATTTATAAATTATTATTATGTATGACCAAATATAAAATAAATTGACACGTGATGTTATTACTTTAATAATGAAATGCACGTAATATAAAATAATCAAATGTCATTAGTATAATAACTCAATTTTGTTCTTAAACTTAGTCCGAGTTAATTAAAATTGACTTAAAATAATAATTTAAGATAATTATAATGAATTATTAGTTAGATCCAAATTTAATTAGTTAGGTTTGTATTTAAGAAATTTTAAAGATTAGACAGTTTTTTTATTTAAACTGCACAGAAGTCAATATTTTTTATTCTAAAGTTTATGTTGATCTTAAAATATTTAATTTTATAAAATAAATAAGTTATCTAAGAAATATTACATACATCCAATATAAAACAAAATAGCACATGGACAAATAGGAGTGACGTAATGGTTTCAACTATTTACTTAAGTTTTTTTTAGAAAGTCTTGAGTTCGAGTCACTAAAGCGAGGGAGAGGGGAATGCTCTTTAGTTGGATCAATTGCAGACGTCTCGCTTCCAGCGATGAGAGTATAAAATTACTGGAAATCTGAGGCTGATAGAAACTTGATATTAACTAGAAAAGCAGTGATCAATCAGTATGTGATGATTTCTTGTGTGCAGAAGTGTACAGACTATATAAGAACCTCAAAAAATTTTAAAAATCTAGATTTACCTCTTCTAAAACTTAAAAAGTAGGAAATTAAGAGGTTAAAATTAGCCCAATAAAACTAGAATAAATAGTGTATATCAAAATAGGACATGGACATGGACATGGTGTTGTCAGCTCACAAGGAGAATTTGAGCCCCCTCTGCATCTTTTTCATTGGCTGGGAATGTTTGGTCAGAACACTCCAAATGGTTGGTAGGTAGGGTTGGCTTCTGGAACTCTTTAACTAAAGTTCCTTAGAGAAAAAGGATTAACATAAGGTTCGGAATTCCGACGTACTGTGTAAATTTGAATCTTTTCCCTTAAAAAACAAAAAATATAAGGTTCGAAATTTATCAAATTGTCTGTTTCATTAACTCTGTTTTAACTTTATTTTATTAAATTTTATTTATATATTTATATAGAGTTTATATAAATATATTGAGAACATGATAAAAATACCATAATTAGTATAAGAGATCTGATCATAGTATAAAAGATTCCAAATTCACCATAAAGAAAAATATAACTCAAGACAAAGTAGGAAAATCCTCTCCAATCAAAAAATTCAGTTTGTTTTTTCTCCAACTGTCACCTACCAGCTGTCTCTTCTATACATTTTTGTCATACACACATATATTATATTTAGTCAAACAAATACTTATGAGATATATCTATTTTGATTTTTTCTGAAAGAATTTTTAAATTTTTCACTGCATAAATTTCAATTATAAATTATGTATTTTAAATAAATTATTTACCTAAAAATCCCAAAGTCACTATTCCAATTAGAGATTGGTGGAAAAAGGGAAACAAATAGGAATTACTTACATCCCTTGTTGATGTGGGCTCATGATCTCCTTCCAACATGTTACATTAGACAATATTGTTGAAACTAAAACAAATTATGTACAACAAGACTAAAAAAAGTTACATGAAGATGAGAAGTGAGAAAAAAGAAAAAGGAACATCATATACAAGAAGAAGAAGACGAAGAAGAATGAAATTAACTAAAAAGAGTGGGCCAATCTCTGAACCCCACGATCTCTGAGAATCCCATTGTAGAGGGCCACTCTGTTTGCAGGCATTTGTCTTTCTTTAGACTCAAAGCTGCCATTTTTATTCTTCACGTTTTGCGAAGAAGAAGAAGAAGAGCTTTTAGTAGCAAAAATGGCTGCTTGTTGTCTCCTAAACTCATCACCGTCACTTCTTGGATCGACTACGTCCTCTGCGAAGTGTACCCTTTTCTTCTTCTTCCTCATCTTCTTCTTTCTCTCTCTCTCTTAAAGAAACAAACCCAAAAAAAAAAAGGTACCCATCAGACCAAGAAACACAGAGTCAACGAGAAAAGATCAACAAAGGCAGATCAATGTGAATTATAACAATTTCAACCGTTAGTTGTCTCCCAAGTCCAACTCTTTAGTAAAAGAACTTTTAACACATGAAGAAACAACGTAGGAATATACAGAAAGCAGAGAGCTTTGTGTTCCTTTTCGCATATACATACCTGAGGAGATACATGACCGTAAAACTTGTTGAGAAGTGGAGGGAGGGATTTGGAGGATGGGGAATTCGGAAAGAGGGATAGACTTCTGGAGGCGAAGAGCGAGGAGGATTACGGTGCCGGAAACCGCCATAGCGGTGGCCAGAACTACACCTTGCGAGCACAGTATAGAGGACATGGTCATGGTTGGTTGGCGAAAGACAAACTGAAGCAGAAGTATATCGTCAAACAAATATGCTTTTTATGGGAGAGGAGCTTTTTTCCACAGGCAGGGATAATTAAAAACAAATAAATAAATTTGGGTATTAATGATTTCTTAATTGATTAGGCATAATAAATTAAATTAATAAACATTTCAAAATTTTATCAAAATCAAATTAAATAATGACCAAACACACTAAATTTAATATTGAATTTTTAAGAATAACTCTTTAAAGTTTAAATTTTATATTGATTTATATGTAAAAAAGAGTAGAATTTATTCAAAAATTTATTTGATTAATTAAATATAAAATTTTTTCTTAAATAATCTCTTTATTAATTAAGATTAAGGTTGCGTATATTAAGACGCAAGAGTTTTTATTTGAGGTTGATGTTATTGATTAAATAGAAAATTTTTTATTTATTATTTTAGTAAATAATTTATTTAAAATAAATAATAAATAAATGGGTGCCAGACACTACACGGCAGAGGGAACTGAGAAGTCCATCTGGCTGATGTCACTGTCTTGATGATCAATATCTCTAGTTGGTCGGCACGTAGCCTGTACGCACGGGCCAACCACAGTTTGTGATGTCCAATTATTGGCTGTGGAGTTGGATTAGTTTTGGCAAATGAGAGTTGAATAATGTTAGGTGTATATAATCAGAGATGGTAACTTTTGTCTAATCAAATCAATATTAACAAGTTATGCTTAAGTTAATCGAGTTTTGAAAATTCGGGTATGGTGTAATGGAATAGCTTGTAGGGGGGAAAATCTTGAGAAATATGCACAATACCATCTGAGATCGAGGCAAGAAAGGGAAAGGAATCATTGTAATTGAAAAGAGGAGATGGTGAGAGGCCTTGAATAATTGAAAAGGAATCAGATTGGAGCCCCACAAGTTCTATCAACAGCATACTTGTAATTATCAGAAAGTTACTTGTGATTATCAGAAAGTTCTATTAATCAACTAGACTAATCTGTGATTAAGAATCTCGCTTAGAGTGACAGTTGTTTACAGATTAAGGGAAGTTAATGAGGTAATTTACATAGGTAAGTGTCGGGATGAAGAGTCCAGACTGAGATCCTGAGCAACCTGGAGGAGGTGCTCTAAGTTGATGTCAGGATAGTTCTGTAACAGCCTCAAGTTGGCTATGAAGTCACCACTCAAAAGCCTGCTTTTCACACATAACAACATCGCACAACAGATTCGTAGAAGCATATCCTGCATAGTCACTCATTGCTGATTACTAGTCATCGCCACCATTTATTGACAAACGGAAAAGATTAGTTTCAGTCAAGAGAGAGACCTGAATTCCAAAAGGATCACTCAGAAGAGAATCCCAGATTCTTAAGATGGACTGGAAGCTAAATTCTTGAGTAAGTAACAATGTGATCCACCTGAACGCATAAAATTGTGGCTTAACCTGCGCATGTGAGGAGTCTAGTTTAGCTTCCAAGATTAACTTCAATATTTTGCAGAAAAGGCCTAAAAGTGCAGTTGAGATATTGATCTACCTTGGTTGTGAGTTCAAGATGCTTCCACAGTTCTTCATCACTTGCTTTTAGCAATTCTGACAAACGGGAAAGAGTGGAGAGAATACCAACGGGACTGTTATCCAGCTGTTGACAAAAGTGATCCACCGAGTCGCTCAGTAGTCGAACAAAACAAGCGAAACTGTCTGCTTCTGCATTTGCCTGCTCAATCAGTAAGGGGAAAAGGTTACATCCTGTTCTTGCTTGATGGAACCAGTTCCAAGTTATTGGCATTTGGTTTTTCAGACATGATAAAAGTTTGTGAATTGGAGCAATGCAGAATAAGAGGGTGGCTGCAAATGTCCTGGAAGTTCTAACTCAATAATGACAACAGATTAATTAGAGAAAGTTGGCTCTGATGAGCCGAAAGATTATGATCAGAATTTCATCTTCTGCTGAAATTAGGCTGCTTAGCAGAGGCAATGAACTTGTAGATTATGTTCAAGCTATTGCACCTGCACTAATTTTCTACAATAAAAAATGATGAAAAATATACAGAAAGAGAACAGATCAGCTGATCATGGCAGAGTGGTTTTTGGATTCCAGAACCATGGTTAGCTCTAAGGAAAACAAATACTTTAAGCACAGAAAAGCAGAAATTAGAACATACGGCATTGTCTTCGTCAGTGTCAGTACTGAATACGTAGATTATTGGGGCCAAGACCTCATTCATGCCTTGAACATAACGGATGGCTGGATTCAGTTTTGCAAATAACAGAAGAATATTCCTCATCGCTTCCTACAGATGAGCACATAAACTCCAGTATTAGGTCCAAAAGAACTCTTTCGATTGGAGAGGAAGCAATGAAGATGAATGAGAACTGCATCTAGAAAGTGGGGTGATTGAGAGATATACCTTGATTTTCTTACTAAATGACGAGTCCCCAGAGAAGAATTTCATTTCGGGGTGCGTACGCTGCAAATCTCGATCGATCTGTTCTGCAATCTCTGTATGCTGTAGACAGATTTCATTTTAGTGACATTGAATGAAGCTTACCAGACTGAATTCCAGATAGTTTAGTGTCAAGGAGTGATTACCTGGAAGTACTGACGCCAAGCTGATGCCTTGCCATCACTTAAAGGGTGATCTTCATGAGATATCTCACGCCGTTTTAGTGGTCCAGCAACATGATCTTCAGCAATTTCATCGGATGTGGAAGCATCATCTGGTGGTTTGGTAAGCTCAGTCTGTCTAGATTGAAGATCTTGATTAGTGCGAGGAAATTGTTAAGGCACTAATCAAAAAATGCTCCTGATTATAACATAACTGTGAGAAATTCATCAGCATCTGACTTGTGGGGTTGGTTTAATATGTGAAAATAGGGATGTGTAGAAAATGGAAACTCACAGGACTTGTCAGAAGCTCTTCTTTCAGCTTAGTATATTTCTGTCTACTATCACTCAACTCCTTTTCCCACAAGTGTCGAGAAGTAGGCAAATAACCCAAAAGTATCTGCCAGAGTTGAAGCTTAAAAGATATTCAGGAACCATTGACAGGAAAAAGATAACAACTAAATAAATTTACTGTTTACGCATTCTGGCAATTCAATTGGAATGCATCTAACCCGAATTTGTAATGGAGTTAGTATTTTCATCATTATCTAATCATTCAATTGCTTATAACCTGATTCATCCACCAACCATTGTATTCTCCTTCAAAAGTACTGGGGCAACCATTCAGTTTCCAAGACTTCGGGAGATTCAGGTCAAAAAGAAGTGACAGCCTACCTTCCATGCTGTTGCACGTAAGCCTCCTCCATCGGGAAGCCCAGTACCAGCGATCCTTCTCAACTTTTCCAAATTGATCTCCTTTTGAGAAAACTGATGTACAGAAAAATGAAACGAAACTGTATAAAAAAAGCAGAGAAGAAGAAAATGCCATAGCTTAAAATCTGATCAATGGATTGCACTTAATAATGTAGAAGTATAGAACATAGTAATCTATGCTAGTGTGATTGTAGCATTCAAATCCCAGAACATAGTACCTCAAAACCCCCTTTTTAGGTCAGAGTAGACATTCTACATGATCTAAAACAACCCCTCCACCTTCCTTTCCTCTTATTATTGAATCTCCCAAGAGCCAATAACCTTCATCATACAACCTAAGCCGCAATTAAGAATAAAGCACTAACCATTCAAATAACAGTAATGCTAAAAGGGGTATTATCAAGCTCTCACCTCATATTCAAGATCAGATCTTTTCTCATCAGCAACAATGGCCTCCAAAACCGAAACCAACCCATGTTTATCACTTCCCTTCTGGCCCATGGTATCCTCTCTATCCCTCAATCTCTCGCAGACACCACTATCATCATCACAGTGATCACTCTCGAAGTCATAGTCGCTTTCCTTAGCCAAATCAATCCCATTCGGCAAGATAATATCAAGCTCCTCACCGGACTCGAACAATGAATCATAGGCTCCCATGTCATCCTCCTTGCCTTCGAAACCAGCGACCAAACTCCCAAGTCGGTCCGGGAAGCCACGGCGAGCTTTGTCAGGGAGCTTGAGCTTGCCTCTGAACATGGTGAAGCGAATTTTGATGGAGTGAACGGCGAGACTTGGGTCGGTGAGTTTGTGCGGTTGTTTCATGGAGGTGGTTCAAAGACGTGAAAAGCCAAAAAGGAGACATAACTCGGGGTTTAACTTCCTCGTTTTGTGGGGAAGAATGGTAGTTAAAACCGTTGAATGGTTGTTGTTTTCCGACACGCGGGTCGGGTTTCGAATTCAGGGTCTAAATCCAAAGTTGTTCTCCTAAAGTTTTGGACATGGTCAAAAGGCCCATTTCATTGGTAGATCTGATAATTAAACTTCAAGATTTGATAATTACAAAAGAAGAAAATGGAAGCTCTGATTAAAACACCTCTATATATAGACATGTCAATAGGTTGGGTCGGGTAGAGTTTGGGCTGAGGCTCGCAGGCTGTGATGGGCCAGCCTTTGACCTGGCCCGATCCACCTATTTATTTTTAAAGAAAAATTTCAAAACGATGTCATTTAGGAAAAAATAGGTAGGCTATAAGGCAAGCCTGACCGACCCATGGCCCTAAGAGGGCCAACTATGATCAGCTCGTGGCCTAGCCATAATGGACCATAGTTGACCCGTGGCCCGGCCAACCCTAACCAAAAACGGGCCTGACTGGGTCATAATTGTCATCCCTATCTATATAAACTTTTGATTACGAATAATAACTCACAAACAAATTAATGAAAGGTTTTTAACTTGAAATTTGAGTAAGGATGACAAATTAGTTCGATCCAACCATTGAATTTGATATAAAATTAACGAGTAAAATTATATTAAATTAAATTTGAATTTAAACATCTAAATTGATTTTGTTCAACTTCAAAATTAAATTAACGATTTTTAAGTATGATAATTATGAAAAATTGCTTGAATTTAAAATCAACGAAGTAAATTAAAACTCGAACTAAAACTTAGATTTCAATAGTCAAACTTAATTAAATTCAAGTTTTGACCATTTCTATCTCTAAACTTTATGAATAATCAAGACTTGAATCCACACATAACCTTGTTCTAAAGAAACTCTTCCATTCATTCCTTCATCACTTCATCATTCGATTCACGATCACCTATTTTTGATAAAGAAAAAGTTTCTAAAAGGATTGCCTAGTATAACTCATTACAAACCTAGCAACACCTATTCAACCTAACCTTTCCAGGGGAGTAAATTTGTGAGAAGATGAGGAGTTAGAAGATATTGTACCAAAGGGCAGATCAAGAACGCAGTCTGGAGGTTGAATCTGTACCTTAAATTTTGAAATGTATCACAAAACTACTGTTCCTGATGGTGAGTGTCATTGACTTTAGGTGCAAATTGCCTGTTTTATGATCTGTGTCTCCCTGTCCATCCGCGTGAACTTTAGCCTTTCTGATATTAAATTAAGATCTGGATACTGTGTATGAAACTGAGAGAAGCATGAGATTCGAAGTTGGATGAATCGAAATCTGGTACAGTATGTAATGTAACTACAGAGAGAAAAATGAATCGTTTAGTACAAAATCTGATATGGGAACAGGAAAATTTTCCATTTTCTCTTCTGAAAACTGTTTTGCATGTTGCATTTTCACCTGACATTAGCTACAGATACTATATTTGAGGTTGCAATGATACCCAATAAGAAATATCATATTTGCCTCGGTTTATACGATAGTCGACAAGATGACTGGTAGCCTTTTTATTAACTTAAATATTGCTGTCAGTTGTACCGTTCAATGTCCTTTGAAACTTGGTGGTCGTTGACTTGAGGTGCATAATTGATTGCTTCCACCTTATCATGGAACTGAAAGATCGATGTAAACAGTATTACATCTTAACTCCAATGCTTTCGGGGTTTGATCCCTACATCAAACCAGTTAGGAATACACTTAAAAGATTTGTAATCAAATGGAACTAAATTCAGCCGGGATGATGATGGCCACTATCTTATCAATCAATGTGGAGCCACAGAGATTCTAACAGTTGCGTAGAATTATTGAAGGAGCGAGTACGATTTGAAGTTCCAAGTTGCTTCAATTTCAACAATGGTAGACTCGGTTTTGTGGGGTATTCTCAAGGAGGACAAAGTCCATGACACTTAATATGGATTGTTACATTTTTTACTAGTCCAAACGTAAGCTCGGTTCATATGTTAAAAAACAAATGATTAGCAGAAAGAACATGGAAAGATTGTAAAGATTTGCAACTTGGACCACATCTTAAATCAATGATGAATACCAGTTGACCGCCGTGGACTACTACTGTAATCTTCAAACCCAGTACTTAATCACAACCATCAATCTCTGTAACCAATTTCATCTTGCTGATTGCGATTCTTTGACAAAGAATATTAAAGAAAAAGCACATTGATGTGTTAGGAGCCTCGATTCGATCCATCCTAACTTAGTTGATGTACTGTGTTCGATTGACGTAGATATCGATTAGTTATGTTTTTGCATCTTAGTTTTCAAGTTTAATTTGTCCTTGTAGCATGTTAATGATGAGATTGTGATAATACACGTCTTCCATTTTTTGTAACATGGTGCGTCAAGTCAAGTCAATTTTTGGTGGAGAAGATAGAGTGGTTTTCTGATGATGATAGGAGAAAATTCAGTTAGACTAAACTGAACAGATAGTTACAAGGTTTTTGTAATATCTGGTCTAAAATGGTGGCTTATTAACTGAAACGGTAAAAATACTCATAACTATTGTCACGAAAAGAGCTAAGAGAAAGGCCTACACACCATTTTTTATTTTTTGCCGTGCATGTGGTTGTTGGAGCAAAACGTGAAGAAGTTAGCTTTACGTGGAGTAATTGGAAGTTAATAAATTTTGAGAATATCTTATCAGATTATGTTCCTAGTCTTTAGGTCCAAATTGAAGTCTTCTGTTAGCTATTATATAGCACCGTTTATTTGGTTGTTTAGTTGCTTCAGTGGGTTGTTAGTCATGGAGCCATGTAAGAATATTTTAAGAGTTTGAGACTTATTTAAATCCCATGTTGCAGCACTAAATCATATTGTAATTTGTGAAGTTTTAGAAAGCTATCAGTAAAAGTTTCCTTTCCTTTTTTTTTCTATCTCACTTTCTTTTTTATTTTATCATTTGATATTAGAGCTTGGCTAGTATAGCCCTAAACAGTATTAATGGCAACAAACAACTTTGTTCAACCCTCTATCCCTCACTTTGATGGCCACCATTATGACAATTAGAGTATGCTGGTGGAAAACTTCTTAAGGTCCAAAGAGTATTGGACGGTGGTGGAGATTGGCATCCCTGAGCTAGCAGCAGGTGCAACTGATACACAAAGAACAAAAGCTGACAGCTCAAGATTGAAGGACTTGAAGGCCAAGAACTACCTATTTCAAGCTATCGACGGGGTAGTTTTGGAGACCATATTGCATAAAGAGACCTCGAAGCAAATATGAGACTCAATGAAGAAGAAGTATCAAGGCAATGCAAAGGCAAAGAGGCAATAGTTGTAAAGTTTGAGAGCTGAGTTTGAGATGTTGTAGGTGAAGAATGATGAATCTGTGGTGGAGTTCTCCACGACTATGGCTATTGCTAATAACTTGAGGATTCATGGTGAAAAGAAGATGGAGGATATTACCATCATTTAGAAGGTTCTCTATACAATGACAACAAAATTTAATTTTGCTATGACAACAATTGAAGAGTCTCAAGATCTATTTGGATGCACGAATCCTTGATGAAGTGCAAAAGTCTTTTCAAATCCATGAACAAAAAATAAAAAAGCAGGAGAAGTAAGAGCAGTTTCTACGAGTTAAAGCCTTGCAGACCACTACTAAATTAGGTGTTAGGGGCATGACTAAATCGAAGTGGAAGGAAAAAGGCAAGGAAGCTGATAACGGGGAAAAGAAGGATCCTCGAGAAAGGCAGAAGTGGGGGAGTCTAGTAAGCCTAAATCTAAAACACACATCGAACGCTTTAGATGTCACAAGTTCGGGCATTACAAATTAGAGTTAGTGAAGGAGAAAAATCGAACTATGTGGAACAAGAAGATAAAGAAGTAGAAATCTCCTTATTGATGGCTTGTCAAGTGAAGGAAAGTGACGCTAAAAATTGCTGGTATTTAGATACAGGTTGCAGTAATAATTTGTGTGGAGAAAAAGAAGCTGCCTCTGAGCTTGATGAGCCCTTTGAAGACATCGTCAAATTTGGGAACAACTCAATTGTTGCTGTGAAAGGGAAAGGAAAGGTTAGTATAAAAACTAAAACCAACCAAATTCAGTTTATCTCTGGCGTGCATTTTGTGCCAAATTTAAAGTCAAACTTGAATAGTATTGAACAATAACAAGAAAAGGACTATGAGATCTTGATTAAGAATGGTCGTTGTCAAGTCCAAGATGATGAACATGGCCTGATTATGAATGCACAAATGACCCGTAATAGGATGTTTCCTATATATTTACAAAGTCTGAAGTTGAATTGCTTGTTAGCAAGGCAGGAGGAAACAACTTGGTTGTGGCGTTATAGGTTTGGTCACTTGCACTTTGGTGGATTGCAATTGTTGTACTAGAAGAAGCTGGTGAAGGGTCTTCACAAGCTGAATTAACCAGCAAAAGGTATGTGAGGAATGCATACTCAGCAAACAACATCGGGATTCATTTCCTAAAAGCAGCAATTGGAGAGCAAAGCAAGTATTGGAGCTAGTTCATACTGACATTTGTAGCCCGATTACACCTTCATCAAATGAAGGTAAACATTATCTCATTACCTTCATCGATGATGCTAATAGGAACATTTGGGTGCATTTCTTGTAGTTTCAATTCGAATCACTAGAGATGTTTAATAAATTCAAGCAGCTGATTAAGAAGGAATCAAGCAAGTCTACTCAAATGGTGAGATCAGATAGAGGAGGAGGATTTAACTCGAACGAGTTTGTAATATTTTGGGAGGATGCAAGTATCAAAAGACAAATGACGACCTCATATACTCCATAGCAAAATGGAGTATACAAAAGGAAGAACAAGACCATTCTTAACGTGGCAAGGAGCATTTTGAGGAGGAGTTTTGTACCAAGATCATTTTGGCCAGAAACTGTGATATGGAGTGCTCATGTGCTAAATAGAAGTCCTTACTGAGCTTTTAATATCCAAAAGAAGCATGGAGTGGAGTGTAAACAGTTGTGCACTATTTCAGAGTTTTTGAGTGTATAACTTATATGCATGTGCCAGAGCAAAAGAGAAAAAAGCTTGATGACGAGGGGAGAAATGTATTTTCTTAAGAGTTAGTGAAGAATCAAAGGCTCATAAGCTATTCAATCCTGTAACAAGAAAGCTAATTATCAGTCGTGATGTTATTTTCTATGAAGAAGAGTCCTTGGTCATCCCCAAAAGATGCTCCAAGAATTTTTATTTTTGATGATGATGATGTTGAATTGCAGCAACAAGAAGAATGTGCAAAAGTGGTTGCAGTTAAAATTAGTACTGTATAACATGATGTAGCATCCTGTAGACCTCAACGTACTAAAATGAGGCCTACTTGGATGGAAGATTACGATATAACAAGTGTTCCTAATGTTGATTATGAGCATATTTCACTGTTCACTTTGTTTGGAGACTGTGATCTAGTTTCATTTGAACAAGTGGTAAAAGAGGACAAATGGCAGAAGCAATGGCTGAGGAGATAAAAGCTATTGAGAAAAATGAAACTTGGGAGCTGGTTAATTTACTGGAAGGAGAAAAGACCATTGGAGTTAAACGGGTTTACAAAACCAAAAGAAAGCTGAATGGAGATGTTGATAATTTTAAAGCTCGACTGGTTGTAAAGGGATACAAGCAAGAGTATGGTGTTGACTATACAGAGGTGCTTGCATTAGTAGCGAGGTTGGATAAAGTCAGAATGGTGATTGCATTAGCTGCTCAAAATGTTTGATCTATTTGTCAGTTGAATGTCAAGTCTATCTTTTTACATGAAAAGCTTAAAGAGCGGGTATTTATTGACCAACCTCTTGGTTTTATTAAATCTGGTCAAGAACATAAAGTATACAAATTAAAGAAAGTTCTTTATAGACTGAAACAAGCTCCTAGAGCTTGGTACAGTAGTATTCATGCATATTTTTTGAAGGAAGACTTTGTTAGATGTCCATATGAACATACTTTATATGTTAAACATGTTGATGGGAAGATGATTGGTGTATGTAGGTATGTTGATGATCTTTTATGAACTGGCAATGATTTTGATTTATTAGATAGTTTTAAGGAGTTTATGAAGAGTAAGTTTAATACGTCAGATCTTGGAAAATTACATCATTTCCTTGGTTTTAAGGTATCACAACTGGAGAAGGGAATCTTTGTTTGCCAAAAAGTATGTTCTAGATAATCTTGACAGATTTAAGATGGTCAATTGAAATTTCGTTTCAACTCCAATGGATAAGGGCACGAAGCTTGTGAAGAATCCTAGTGGTGAACAGGTAAATTGCACTATGTTTAAGCAAATAGTTAGGAGTCTAATGCATCTCACTGCCACAAGACCAGATATTATGCACAGTGTAAGCATAGTTAGCAGATACATGGAGAAACCAATAGAGCAGCATCTATTTGCAGCAAAATGGATATGAAGATATTTGCAAAACGAATCTTAAGATATTTGAAAAGGATTGCAAATTGTGGTTTGTTTGATCAAAAAAGTGATAAAAGCAAGCTATCAGGATTTGTGAATAGTGATTTTGTTGGTGATCTTGATGATAGGAGGAGCACAACAGGTCATATAGTTACTGTTGGGCCTTGAAATTTTTTTAGTAAGCATGATTTGAATAAATTTTGTAGTATTGTTAGATAGATGGATAAATGGACTAGTCAACTATCATCATATTAGTTGACTATTCGAAGAGCGGAGCTGAGTTTAGAAAGGGGAGTTTTGAATGCAAGTATAGTTGATAAATGTGTGTTATTTGAATGCGATTGTCGGGCTCCGGAAACAGGATCCGACAGTTACTCTTTCGTACACTGAAGCAGAGTACGTGGCAGCAACATCAAGTGCTTGTCAAGTTGTTTGGATGAGGAGGATACTTGCAGATTTGAAGATGAAGCTGAAAGAGACAACAATGATGCATTGTGATAATAGTTTAACCATTAAGATTTCAAAATCCTATTTTCCATGGGAGGACAAGGATGTGTTGTAAGCAAGGGAGGGGTTTTCAAGACCTTTGAACTGAACTTATCAGTTAGTTAGTTCAATTTAAGGGAGGGATTGTTGGAGCAAAACGTGGAGAAGTTAGCTTCACGTAGAGTATTTGGAATTTAATAAAATTTTAGAGTATTTTATCATATTATGTTCCTAGTCTTTAGGTCCAAATTGAAGTCTTCAGCTATTTTATACCACCGTTTTTTTTGTTTGTTTAATTGGTTTAGTAGGTTATTAGTCATGGAATCATGTAGCAATATGTTAGGAGTTTGAGTCTTATTTAAATCCTATGTTGGAGCAGTAAATTGTAGTGTAATTTGTGAATTTTTGGAAAACTATCAGTAAAAGTTTCCTTTCCTTTATTTTGCTATCTCACTGCCTTTTTGATTTTAACATTGGTTGCAATAGTTTAGAGCTACAGATGTTGGATATTTTTTACTTTCCCCATAAAGTTGGACAACATTTAATTGTATTTTTAGTTTTTCAAATAACTTATCGGTTAAGTTACGTAATTTGATCCGGATAAAGATAATAAAGTGGCCCAATAAATGATTTAAGCCAGTGGGTCGAAGTTTGGGTAGAAAATGATTCCTGATCAGTGTAGACCAGACTCATATTGAGCCTGTGATGGGAATGCCTGATATGGAAGCTATATATAAAGGTTAAAGTCTCCTGCATTTGCTCATGTCATTTGTAAGCATAAGGATTCTCTGACATGTTAAGAGAGCTTATGTTTTGATAAAATAGTAGAAAGATGTTAACCACGTCCCGGTGAGCAGTTCCCGTGAAGACGACGGTGGATTCGCTCTTGTTTTAGCTTCAGAAAGCTCGTTTGAAGTTATAAAACTGAAATCATGTGTTTTTCGCATTTATTCATTTATTGCCTTTTTATGTTCGATCCAGTATATGTAACTAAGGTATCGTTATATGTTACAACAGAAGCTTTAGTAGGGTTGCATTCATGGTGGTTGATGAGATTTTTCTGAAGAGGACTAATTGGTGAAATCTAACTGTGTGTGTATATATATATATACAGGAGAAAGAAAGTTACTAACTCCACGTTCATGCTCTAACAATGACACTGAACATGGAGTCTACAAACTGATCATTTACTGTTCAAAGTGCATCAATTAGAAGCATGCAACTGTATTTCTTCAATCATCTATTTGATGATTATGACACATCGGGCCTTTATTGAGATAGTTCAGTTGCACCGTCTCCTCTGTCATAATATACTCTTCTTACCTTCTATAGTCTCGTATGAAATCCTCGATAACGGTGTTCCAATTCTATCCATATAAATGTATATGTTGAGAATTGGATGAGAGAGATGATCTCTTTCTCTACAGTCTATTGTCGCACTAGCTTGATGAGATCGTGCAGTGCAGCAGTACGTACTTGTGTATTATCAATTATATGTTTCATGTCAGTCTGGCTTGAAAACTAAGAGAGACCCTATATGAATTTATCCTTCTGTTTACACAAAGTTTCAGGATAAAAGTTTAGTTTAATTTATGTATAGAGAGAGTTGGCCCCATGTCATTAAAAAGAGGTAGGTCTATAAAAAAATGAGGTTGGCCCGTAACTAAGGTATCGTTATGTGACACGTGGTATCAGAGTGGTGACATGATCGGATGGTTAAAAACGAAGATTTTTTTGTTTTTCTCCATAAGGTTTTTTTAGAGTTAACTTCTGTTTATCGGTTTTTTCCTTGCTTTTTATTGCATGAAATTGGTATAAATATGTTTAGTCTTGATAAATGGGTTGAATACGAGCTCAGGAGTGCAAAAATCTTACCTAAAAATTGCCTAAAAAAGCCATTTTTCGGCGATGTGCGTCTCACCATCATACGCGCCAAACGCGTTGAGAAAGGGTCACCGCACGTGTGTCTGGCACGAGTGAACCCGCAGGCTGATGCGACAGCTGACATCAAACTTACATAATGGCTACAGTATTTTAAAAAAATGCAAAATTTCATATTTCCATAAAGGTACACTGGGGTGTTTTTGGTCAGTTTTTAGGTCAGGAAAATTTATAAAGTGATTTTTTCTGGTCTTTTGGATTTATTAAGTTAAAGTTTAACTCCAGAAAAAAGGAATTAAGGTGTTCTGAATCCGATTTCAAGTAAATTTTCATGTTTCGAATATCACATGAGGGAGATATTTCAAGTTTTTTTTGTATCTCGAGTCTCATGTTTAGTGTTTGGGATTGCATGATAGTTACTCGAAAAAGGAATTAAGACATTCTGAAGCCATTTTTGAGTGAATTTTTGTGCAACAAACTTGCCATAAGGAGATACGTGAGGTTCTCGTGTCTTGGGTGGTTAGTTCAGTGTCCGGTGATGAACAATAGTCACTCTACTGAGATTTTTCTTTTAAGAAAGTCTCAAATGAAGTTTTCACGAAATGTCTTCACCACGAGTGTGTGACAATGAGATTGTGCATTCGGGTTTTTGCATTTATTGATGTTACATTATCATATACCATATGCCCATCAAGAACATTAGGATGACATAAAGATGTATCCCTTGTGTTTGTGGACTTTTTGGGTACTGATGAGGATGTAGTCACCAAAGTGGCCGTTCAAGTCATTATTTTGAATTGTTCTGCTTGCATATAAGGGGATGTCTCTGGTTTTATGTTAGTTTATTCTACCCAAAGGTGTTGGCCTTACATAACATTTTGAGATGTGCATAAAGACATAAGATGGAGGAAAGCTATTGCTCAAGTGATCTATTCGCCCAAAGGTGGTAGTGTTGGACCCCACACCCCACCCGTAGGTGTTTGCAGGTGATACTGCAGCGTGTGTTTGCGGGTGATACCGCGGCATCCAACCTTAATCAGAATTGTCCGCTTTGGCTGCGACTCGACCTCGCAA
>JAOTAY010000007.1:30305771-30328236 GCA_025629805.1 Erythroxylum baracoense | reverse complement strand
AATATTAAATTAAAATAAAAAATATAAATAAAATAAATTTAGTAAATAAAATATTTCATAAAAAATATATTATTAGTCATATAAATATAAATTATAAATATGTTAGACTTGCTTTTTCTATTAGTTGAGGGTATAATGGAAAATAATAATTATCAGAAGGTTATTAATGGAAAGTAAAATTTTTACTACAACTCTCTTTCTGCTTGTCGATTTCTGCGGCAACACTGCACTTTCCTCCAACGTTTAGTTGTTCGCCCACAGATTTAAACATATGACTACGTTTAAAAACTACGGCGAATAAGTATTTATCACCACTACATTGCAGAACTAAACGCACCCTAAACATGGAGGCTAATCATTTACTGTAAAAAGTGCACCAAATAGAAGCATGCAACTGCATTTCTTCAATCATCTATTTAATGATTATGAGACGTCGGGCCTTTGTTGAGATAGTTCAGTCGCACCGTCCCCTCTGTCATAATATACTCTTCTTACCCCCTATAGTCTCGTATGAAATCCTCGGTGACGGTGTTCCAATTCTGTCCATATAAATGTATATGTTGAGAATTGGATGAGAGAGACGGTCTCTTTCTCTACGGCCTATTGTCGCACTAGATTGACGAGGTCGTGCATGCAGCAGTACGTAGTTGTGTATTGTCTATTATATGTTTCACTTCAGTCTGGCTTGAATTTATCCTTCCGTTTACACAGTTTCATGATAAAAGTTTAGTTGAATTTATGTCCCCATGTCATTAAAAAGAGGTAGGTCCATAACAGAAAAAGAGGTTGGCCCGTAGAGGAGGTGTGAGGTGACGTCCTTAAATTGTAGATACCTAGTACACAGACCTGTCAGTTCGCCGACAATGGACTCTTGAACTCTCTATTCTCTTTCAGTTTACCTTTTCTTCTTCCCCCTTCTATAATTTCTCTGAAGTCTGAACCTTATATGTCCTCTGAGCCTTTCTGTACTTTCTGCCATCTGCAATCTCTTAAAGTCTTGAACATGGTTCAGTCCAAGAAATATAGAGGAGTCAGACAACGTCACTGGGGCTCTTGGGTGTCGGAAATCCGACACCCTTTACTGTAAGCTCCAAGAAATTCCCATGATATTGCAATTTTTTTTTCAGTGATATTTCAGTTTTTTGGGGTTCTTACGTTTGTGTCTGTGACAGGAAGAGAAGGGTCTGGTTAGGCACATTTGAAACAGCAGAAGAGGCAGCAAGAGCCTATGACCAAGCTGCTGTCTTGTTGAGTGGTCGCAACGCAAAAACCAACTTCCCAGCACTACCACCACCGCCAATACCGCAAACTACTCCAAATGGAGAGCCAAAACCCACTCCTGAGTCACCTTCCTCAATGCCGCCAAACAGTCTATCGGAGACCCTCCACGCCAAACTTCGAAAGTGCAGCAAAGTACTGTCACCATCCATGACCTGCTTGAGGCTCGACACCGAGAACTCGCACATTGGTGTGTGGCAAAAGCGTGCAGGACAGCGATCGGATTCCAACTGGGTCATGACCGTGCAGCTCGAAAAGAGTAACACTCCAGTTTCAACACACCCTTTGCCGTTCGACGGCAAGTCCTCCGACGGGCCAGATTCGAGAACGGAGATTAATGAAGAGGAAAGAATCGCATTGCAAATGATAGAAGAGCTTCTTAATAGGAATTGTCCTAGTCCTTCTAATAATGGTGGCATGCAAGAAGGGGAACATGGCACTAACAGCTTTTGCTTTTAGCTCCGCTGTCATGGGATTTGTCAGTGTGGTTGGTTTAATTAAGGAGGACCTGATCACAGAGCTTGCATGTGACTTTCTATAATTAAAAGTAATTAGTACTTATATAGTTTGGCTGATACGCATTTGTAAAAGACAAGAAGTCAAAGCAGATAACACATATGAATGTATGTATGCATGCATACATGTGACTATGCTAAAACCTAGAAAACCAGTTAAGGTTTAGGCATGCAATTGTATCTTCTATGCTTGGTACGTAAGAAAAATAATGGAGAAAAATGGCAGAAGCAGCTACCATTTATGTACTTACTTCCAATTCTAATCGAATTACAACTTGAAATGGACGTTACTTGGACAGATTTGTTGATGTGTATATACTTATTAACGAACGGCATTCGTTGCTTGGATTGATGGAGTTAGACCATAGAATCCTATCGATTTACAAGAGAAAAAAAGTAAAAACTTCGGAATGCCTCAGGTCACGTATTGCTTAGACGCATGAAATCTTCTTATATCAGATGTAGTCGGAAATCCGATCCTATGACAGTTCCATTCATTATCTTGCTCTGATCAGTTATCTATCCTTCCTCTGACAGTCCCATTCATTATCTTTCTCTGGCCAGTCATCTATCCTTACTCTCCAGTAGAGGTGGAACCCACCGTTGGATATTTTTGACTTTTTATGTAAAGTTAGATAACATTTAATTTAATTGCATTTTTAAGTTTTTCAAATAACTTGTCCGTTAAGTTACGGAATTTGATCGGGTAAAGATAATTAACTAGCCTAATAAATGATTTAAATTAATGAGTTAAATTCTGGTAAAAAATAGATCCTGAACAGTATTAACCGAACTTATATCGAGCTTGTGATGGAAAAACCTGATATGGAAGTTATATATAAAGGTTAAGGTCTCTTGCAGTTATTCATATCATTCATAAGCATAAGGATTCTCTGACCCATTAAGAGAGCTTACGTTTTGAGAAAATATAAAAAGACGTTGACTGTGTTCGGATGAATAATTCCCGTGAAGAAGAAAGAAGATTCGTACTTATTTCGGCTTCGAAAAGTTCGTTTGAAGTTATGGAACCGAAATCAGGCATTTTATGTATTTTTTTCGTTTATTGCCTTTTAATTTTACGTTAAATCCGAGATACATAACTAAGGTACCATTACGTGTTACACCGACTTGTTAAGATGTGACAACAAAATATCAGACGTTGTCTCTAAACCAACCATGTAATCTGAATTTTATCCTCAGCTCCAACCACTTCAGCCATTTAAAGAAATATTTGTCCCCCACATGGTCATTTTCCTTCCTCCTTGTTTCTCTCGATTTGATAATTTGTTGGAACTGCTTGTTATTAACTGGCTTGTGACGGCATTTGTATTAATTATCGCTTCAATTTGTTATTTTCTGACTGTTAAGAGAAGGATTCGCTTTAAGTAATATATGCATGCATGCATATACATACGTTCTTATCGAAGTTATCTGATGATTTTGCAGTAACATCCTACACCTTATGAGAACGAAGTTCAGCTTTGGAGCACTTAGAAACTACCAGAAGACCTCGAGAAGGGAGAATCCATGGTTTCCAAATTCCATCTTCTTCTTGGAAACTTTTCAAAGGTAAACAAAAGAGTTAAGTTTACAAGAAACTAATTATACGTTACTGCAAATTAGAGGTCAGAATAGTAGTTGGCTGATCATAATGTTCTCTACTAACCTTGGACGTATCAGCCAACGGTTGAAATTGTAATTCAGTCGTTTTCATCTGAAGGGAAACCGGTGAGTCAAGAAAATGCATGAAAGTGACAGTGAATTATATATATATATATATATCCTGTCATTATCTGTTATCAATCAGAGATTTTCATAAAAATGGTACCAAGGAGTAGTTCAGAATTTGGTCAAGTAATCAATTAAGGGACAAATTTTAACGAAATTGGACCGTGATGTATGTGACAAAGGTCCATCTTAATTATGTTTACCACCAAACATGTGATAAATGTCGTACAATGACAGGATGGAGTCGTGGCAAGATTTAGTAATTTGAGGACCCGCCGACGATAAAAGGTGATCCAGATGAATGATTACAGCTGCTCGTCACCAGGAGTAAGCAGGTGAGATCACATGATAGTCATTATGGATTCTCCCTCAAACTAAATTACAATAAAATATCACAATTTTGTGGATTGGATCCGACTTGTTTCATTGACTTGCACTGCTTCGCATCGGTTTTTGGGTTTCTCAGAACCAAATTGGGTCATCCAATAATGGGCTAGAGAGGGTTTGTAATTGGTCTTTCAGGCCTATACAGGTTGATGACACCCGTAAATGAAGACTTCTTCTTCTCTCTTTTTGTTGGAGCTATTTGGAAGATGAAGTCTTCTGGGCTGCAGACGCAAGAGACATTGACTTCAGGAACAGGGCTTGAGCCATTGTTTCGAAACCTGTAATTAATTTTACCCAAGTTAATTACATTGAAATTTAAATTACAAGGGACTAATTTAATTTCATTAATTTAAATATTAATAAATTTATTTTAATAAAAATTAAAATGATATTATTTACTCAAATTATATGCAAGAGCTCGGGTCAAATTAGATATTTAGTATTGGCATGGGGCTAAAAGGCTTGTGTTTGATTCCCCTTATCTGCGCTCTTTCAATCGAGCATGTCGTACAGGGTTTATTTAGTGCGGAGTACCCAATTGACGTAATTTACAGACTATTGGATCAATTTGGATGTTTACTCATTGCGGATTCAAAAGACAACGACTGTGGATTCCTCTGTTTAAAAAAAAAACTAACATACCGATGCTAAAAACATCATCCTTACTGCTAATATTTTAAATCGTGTTTCTTTTTAAAGTTTGAAATACTATAAAACTATTCATAGTCATAATAAAAAAATTTAATCGATTCAATATTAAAACTTTTGAATAGTTTAATTTTTTGAGTTGATTTACGTTTTTAATTTTTGTTGTTAAAAATTATCAATTTATTAATTAATTGTCAATTTTTGTAAATAAATAAGTTCTTATTATAAAATAAAATAAAATAAATTAATCAATCAATTTTTCTTTAATAACTTCTTTTTCATTAAACTTTAAATTTTTTGATAAGTAAAGACATTCTCTTTCAATCATATTTTAAATTCTTTAATTTTATTTAATCTTTAGTTAATTTTATAGCAGTCTAACGTCAATCAAAATTTTCAAACCTTAAATTTTTTGTCTTACAATTTTAATTTTCTGTTCAATTTTCAAAACATTTATTTGTAGTAATTCTTGGTATATAATTTTAATTATTTTATCAGGATTCAACAAAGATCTTGAATGTTCAATATGAGATTCTTGCCCCATAAAATTATATGCCCTTTTTGAGGCCGACTTGATTGGGGTTGGTTTTAGTCGGTAGCTTGTTTGTTTCATTTCCGACCTATGTTAAAGAATATTCGTTGACTATTTAGATCAGAATCTGCCAGTCTTGGAAACATCTACACGACACTCGCAATTCTACCCTATTGCCGTTTTGGTTGACTTTGCCAATTGGGACATAAGGGCCAAAGAATAATTTATCAACTTTAGAGGGACCATTTTGGAGCTTATGATGGTCAAATGAAAAGAACAGTTTGTGGATATTCTCTAATGCCATTGGAATTATACCTTTCGTGATTGATTAGCAAACTTCACTTCTTTCAAGTTGAAGCTATTAATTTGTTTTAAATGTATATTTTACGAAATAAAAGTTCTAATAACTATTTATTAAATATTTAATTAAAAATATATAGTTTATAAGATATTACGACGTAAGTAAAAAATATAACATTATGGTGAGTAATTTTGATAAATTTCTTAGCCCGTACGCTTCTTAACATCGGTTAAAAATAACAACAACACGTAATATGATACTTGAGATTTAAAAAGGCCTAATAATATGTAACCTTATTTTAATTTAATTAGAGTGACGGTTTAAAAAATAAAGGTAAAATACAAATAATATCAATATTAAACATGTCGGTTCCGACGTTGCTAGAGGCACTGGCTGTTTGTGAGGCTCTCTCTTGGCTCAAGGATAGAGCAAAGAATAACGTTCCTATTGAATATGATTGCTTGCTGGTTGTTGACTGGATTGACAAGGCTAGTGTTATGAATTCGACCTTAGGATTGATAATTAGTGATTGCTGCCACCTGCTTTCTACTCTTCTCAATGTTAGAGTACGTTTTGTTAGAAGGACTGCTAATTGGGTTGCTCATGCTATTACTAGAGCTTCTCGGTCTCTCTCAGGCCTTCATGTGTGGGGTTACATCCCACCAAGTTATATTCTTTCTTTACTTCAGTCTGATTTAATAGATTAAGTTCTTTCGTTTTCAAAAAAAACATAAATTAATTAAATAGTACAAAATAACATATTAATTTAATTAAAATTAACTAAATATAATTCAACCGATAACAAATTTTTAGTTTAAATAAAATTTAAATTGATATCAGTAATATTTAATATATTTTATTAACAATTTTAAAGATTGCCACGTGTCAGTTTGATAATGAATAAATAATAAAAAAGAAAGATAAAAAAGTAGTCTCCTTCGCTCGTATCATCTCTCTCCAAAAGGAATAAAACCAGAGATATACTCTCCACTCTCCGCAGCACAAATGGATATTCCAATACTACCCTCCCGAATATTCCTTCTCTCTTCTTCTAATTATTATTTATACCAACCCAACCCTTCACTCCCTCTCTCTCTCTCTCTCTCTCTCTCTCCCTCCCTTTCTCGCTCAACACTTTTTTTTTAATCATTTTCTCGCTAACCAAACACCCCTTCCTCTTACAAACAAATTATACTGCGACTATCTTGTAAAGATCATGAAGTTCGGGAAAAGCCTTAGCAACCAGATTGAAGAGACGTTGCCCGAGTGGCGCGACAAGTTCTTATCTTATAAGGAGCTAAAGAAGCGACTGAAGCTCCTGGATCCTCACAAGGAGCGCCCTGGAAAGCGCCCCAGATTGGACGCGGCTGACGGTAAAAAAGGAATGACCGAAGAGGAGATCAATTTCATTAGGCTGTTGGAGGATGAGCTCGAGAAATTCAACGCCTTTTTCATGGAGAAGGAGGAAGAGTACATCATCAGATTGAAGGTACGTACCTCTTCTCTCTCTCTCTCTTTTTGGGGTTAAAACGGTTACGATATGTTGTTTGGTTTCCGGGAAAAAAGTGTTTAATCGGAGGCATTTTTTATAGAAGAAAAGGGTTACAGTCCGAGTGCAACGACGTCGTAAGGAGTTGGTAGTAGATAACTGGATTGAACAAGTGTCCACGTAACGGGTAGTTAAAAGCCGTTACTGATTTTACCAATAGGATTTTGCCAGGTGTTAGGTGATTTAACATACAACCGGCTCGCACGCATTGTCTGTGTGTTGTGCCTTTGGTTTGGTATTTCTAAACACTCTCACAAGTCACAACTTGATTACTTGATAGAGAACATTTCTCCTAACACCTTCAAGGATGATCTCCTGTACATAAATTCAGTTCAAGTCGTTAGTAATGTGGAATGGAAACTCAAAAGTCTATAACTTTGCTGCAGGAATTGCAGGATGGGGTGGCAAAGGCCAAGGATTCTAATGAAGAGATGATTAAGATTCGGAAGGAGATTGTAGACTTCCACGGGGAGATGGTTTTGCTGGAGAACTACAGTGCCCTCAACTACACAGGTACTGCCTTGGACAGGTTTATGTGGGAAGTGTCTAAATTTAAAACTTGACTTGATTCGGATAGCAATTTTTTGTTTTTTGCTTTTTTTTAACAGGATTGGTGAAGATACTGAAGAAGTACGACAAAAGAACTGGTGCTCTTATTCGCTTACCCTTCATACAAAGGGTTTTGCAGCAGCCATTCTTCACCACCGATTTGCTATACAAGCTTGTTAAGGAATGTGAGACAATGCTTGACCGCCTCTTCCCCATGAGAGAACCAGCATCTGCAGTTGAAGCTGCAGAGGGAGATGAAGGGTGTAATCCCTCAACTTCTGCTAATACCAAGAATGATGGCCTGAGCAGAGTACCCAAGGAACTTGCGGAAATTGAGCACATGGAGAGTTTGTATATGAAGAGCACCATATCAGCTTTGCGGGTTTTGCAAGAAATTCGGAGCGGGAGCTCAACTGTTAGTGTTTTCTCGTTGCCACCACTGAAATTAAGTGGGTCGGAAGATAATACTTGGAAGAAAGTTCCTGTCATGGAACAAGTAGCTAAATCTTAGGTAATGTTACTATGTTAAGGGAAATAGGGTCATCTCCTTTTACTTTGTTTTTGTTCCTTCGCACATAATGGATGATGTGTGCATGTCTCAGATACTGACATAGGTGTAATATGCTTAAATGACGTTGAGTGAGCTTTCTCCTATCTCAGCACGAGTTGTTTGAGTTCTGTATGACAGAATCATATCCATATATACAAGTTCTAGTTTCAATAGTAGTTCATAAGTTCTATGAAAAATCAGAGTGATGTAATATTGAGAGCTTGGCAAAGTCTAAGCAGAGCAATTCTCTAAAGTTGTAACGTTGTAATATTATAAACGAAATGTGTGGAGATGGAACATCCTTAAACTAATGTTTCAGTTTTAATATATCATTGTATCAGTAATAATCCGATCAAAATTTTAATGTGATTATTATTTATTTATCTAGAAGTCCATTACTTTGTATACTAAATTAAATTCTGTATCCTTGTTCTCATTTTCGATCACCTCAAAGATTCATCACCTACACTTCCTTGTGTTTCTCTAATGAAGAAATCGAAATAACACAACACCTATTCTTTAGTTATCAAGTTGCTAGGATTACATGGTTCGTTTCCTCTTTTTCTCTGCACGTGGATATGTTTCAGGTGGACAGGATTGATGATTGGCTATAAACTTGATGCTTTGGATGTTTCTCCTTATGCTCTGGAACTTCATCCTACATATTACTGAACTTAGTATTACGGCATGTAAGAGTCGCATTATCTATTATTACTATGTTGGATTTCATTTGTGGTTGAGAATTGAGTCATCAGTAGGTGTTACCACCACAAAGAAGAGTACATATCAGAGAGTGCAGGTCATTTCTGCATTATTCAGAAAATGTAGACGAAACGAACATGATATCCCCACGATGTGTTACTGAAAACCTTGTGGATGCCACAATTAAGCGAAAGGACTTGTGGAAGTCACACTTGAAGTACACAAATTTCAAAGTCTGTCATCTGTTGCATGGCATTGCCATTTTTGACACAAGTTGGCAGTAATCCAGCAAGCAGACGAGAGGATCAACATAACTAACTCAAAAGATGAATTCCCATATAATTTCAGTCATCGAATGTGCTCATGAATCCACCAAGAAAGCCAGCTCCATTACAATCCCCACACAACATCTCCCTTTTTCCTCTGCGCAGAAATACAGAGTTGCCGGAGTTGGATACTGAATTATTTATCAATGTAAAAGAAATGCCATCATCTAATAAGTTATTTATCATATTTGTTTTTTAAATATGAATATCAAAAGAATCTCAAAGGAAAGGAATAATGAGCAGAAAAGAAACAAAGAGGGGGGAAAACTGGACTCTGAACCTACCATTATATTGTTTTAAGTTCTATCAGTTGTGAATTTTTTAATATGAAAAATAAATCTGAAGACCAGTGCTCTGCTATTTTCAAGATGATATGAGACTATCAAACAATGCCAGATGTATAATAGCTGGAACAGAAGGTAGCCGTACCTGCAAAGCCAGCATATTCCTCCAGCCTTGAATTGTCCATTGAAGTGGTCCACAGAATTAACTCCAGAGCCTTTACATTGAGAACATTGTACAGCACCTGGTAGTTTAACATAAAAGTGCAAGTTTTTCTTCGTAGAATTAGAAATTCAGAACGGACAAAAGTTTATAACTCAACCATATATGTATGTACATGCGTGTTTGTCTAGGTGACAGTTAAGGAGTATCGAAAATTTACAGATCAGGCGTCTTAAACTGATGCTCTGCAGAAATCTGAATGCACCTATACATTACCTCAACTAAACAAATGGTTCAGTAAGAAAGCTCTGAGAATAACGTTAAATATTTTGTGTACCATGATGCCACCAGGAAATTCTTTTTTGTTATGTGAGCAATTTCAAAGCTTTAATTGTGAGAAGAATGAGAAGAAGTTTTCTGTGTACTACTTAGAATAATATTACAGGTACTTATACTGAATACATAGGTTTAAACTATGAAAATAATCCCTATAATCATGCTAAATCCCTATAACTATGATATTTACATTAACTACATAATCCCTATAATTACGTAACTAATATATTCTGTAACATCGAGGAAGTCAGAATTATCAGCTTCATATCAATAACAGTTCAAAGATTTGTACATAGGAAAACAACCCAGATAATGTTGCTCCGAGTGCTAAGAGCTTGCTCAATATTCTATACTCAATATCCACTAAAATAAGCTTATGCAAAACGTATTTCACTTCCTTCGATTTGGAATAATCAAAGAAGTCACCTTTAGTACCTCTTCGGTGGTGACAAGAACTCTTATGTTCCATTATTCACCAAAATATCTTTTCATTTTGTCATGTGAGAATGACAAAGCCTTCAGGGAAAAAGATAAATCAACTAACTGAACAACCTACTTGAGGACATAGCTACGACAGAAGTGGTATTGAGATGTTACACGATAATCAAGTCTACACAGAAGTATCATTGAACAGAAAGATTATGTAATTCAATTTGCAAAATTTTATAGAATAAAAACATATAAATTCTTTTCTTCATATTTTATTTCAACTATTTAATTCTATTAAATTTTCAAATAAGATATTAAAGATTAAAAATGCTTTAAAATATTTTATATCTAACAAAGGAAAAAGCACTTTTATCAAATTAATATCTTTTAGAATTATGTAATGCAACAGGAGACCTTCATATTAAAGGTCTTACTCTGAAAACTCCATTTTCTAAATATCTACACCTCCTACCGGCTTTTGTGACATTTTGAAGTTATTATATTAACAAATATAACGTTAAGCATGAAATGTTTAGTATTGTCTAGTTCATACATAATCCTTACAATTTTCACAAGGCGTAATCTGGAGAATTCATGCAGGAGCAATTAAAAAAATTTCAAGAAAAAAAAGAGAATTAAGCTTAAGTAAGAGGAATAGAAGTCCAATTATCAATTTTTTTTCTAGGCCACAACTGAATGGAATCAATGGAAAAGGAAATCATAATTTAGATTCTATTTATTTCAGATCACAATTTGGTAAGATACAAGAATTGGGATCAGAAATTTGTATGTTTAGTCACAATCACAATTACAAGAACATTTGGTTTGCAATTAAAACCAAAAGTTCTGAGGCTTACAGTAATTGAATGAGAATTGGGAAATTCAAGTTAGATCTGGAATCCAAAGACTATCTCACATAAATAAACTCAGATGTCATCATGAATTTCTCCACAGATTAAACAGCACAAGAAATACATAATATACAAATTGGTTCACACAACATAAGTTAACTACGTACCTGAAGAAGCACCGCATAGCTTGGCCAACCTTTCTCTCTTTCAACACTCCCTGGAATTCATACCGTGCCTGAGCAAGCAGGGAACAACCCAGAAGATGCTGAAGTGCACTCCATTCGCCATCGGTATCTTTAATAGCTTTGGATATTTTCTCCCTTAGTAAATTGGACTCCACAGCAGTTACCAGGTACTAGAAACGTCAACATGGAGAGAAGGAAAAGAAATTCAGGTACATTTGATGAAGTGCAAACTAATTATAGCCGCAAAGCCTAATTCAGTAAACTACCTCAACAGCATTATACTGGCCATGTCTGAAAAGGATGAATGAAAGATCAATTGAACGCCTTAAGAAAGTAGATTGCTCCCCTGTTTTCCCCCAAATAATCCAACTTACAATATCCCGAACTGCAGCAATGATGTCGTGAGGATTGGGTAGACACAGTGTAGAAGAATGGTTTGTATTACCAGAGGATGTTTGTGTTGTTAGCAGAAGTACAGAAGCCAATGTAAAATCACTTTTGCCAAGTTTGTCATTCCATGATTTCCTACCATTGCTGCTATCTAAATCACAAAAAATAATAATAATAATAATAAGAGCAGAAATAAATTTTAAAGACAAAACTATGTATGATGCTTTTTTTTCTGTGTCTTCACAAAAACAAGAGACCAACAGGAACAAAGTAAACCCTCAGACGAATGCTTATTAAAACCCAATCATCAGTTGGTAGATGCGATAATCAGTTCAGCAGTTCGAAGTTAGGGGGTTTAAATTCCACACAACCCTTCAGAGGAGTAATATAGTTGATTCTACAGACTTACCGATTTGTAATGATGAGAGTTGGGAACTGAAATCTTCAACTGAAGGAGAATCAGAAGGTGTGGAGCTGAAGAAGTGAATAATCAACCACTCAGAAATAATATCATGAATAATTGGAATCAACTCACGTTGGATTCTGGATATGTCATCATGCGACATATTAATCTGCAAAGTAAGAGAAACAAAAGGTCAAGATAATTTTCAACTACATCAGTTCAACACCAACATTCTTAGAGGCACCTATGATGGGGTAGATTAGGGAAGAAAATATCACCTAATTTGACCTGATAGGTCGTAACAAACCCAAAAAGGAAATATAACAACTTTCAATAAAGCTATAGATCAACTGCAATTGAGTCACCGAACTCTAATTTGTAAAGCAAAATATTATATTACAGAACTTGTGTGGCAAAGAGAAGATGAAAGAGAAATTAGTGGAATCAGTCACATTATTACAGAAGCAAAAATTAGTAAGTTGATCACTACAAATCCAAGTTTGAACAGCCTCACGTGCTGCTTCCTAATCCCCAACCCTAACGACTTTCATCAGCTACTCTCATTACCCATTACGATATCCCCTGCTTCAACTACAATCCTACAAGATTTCATTTCAATCACAAACCTCAAATCCAAGTTTGAACAGCCTCACGTGCTGCTTCCTAATCTACAACCCTAACGACTTTCATCAGCTACTCTCATTACCTATTATGATATCCCCTGCTTCAACTACAATCCTACAAGATTTAATTTCAATCACAAACCTCTATAAGAACTTATTTTAATAACACAAGTAAAAAAATTTCGCAAAAACAAAGAAAACAATACATCAATCTTGGAAATAAAACCAAATCACAAACGTAGAATTTCCCAAATTAACCAAAACATCTGATGCATCTTAAAAAAGAATAAACAACAGTAAAACCGTGGACCAAAGGCAAATGTCAACCCATTAGTTATGCATTTCATGGTCCCCAGGTCATCAATTAGTTATATGTTTCATGGTTCCCAGGTCATCAATAAGTTACATATTTCATGGTCACAGGTCATTAATAAGTTATACATTTCAAAGTCAGCAAGGCCGTGATGGAGTAGTGCAATTAATGATAATGCAAATAACCTGGCATAAGTAAATGAATCATTGCATATCAATACATGCAGAAGAAACACAAAAGGGTTCGCAAATCAGATTGCTTAAAACAGATAAATGTTAAAATGGAAGAAATAAAAAAAACAACTAAGGAAACAATACTCCAGAAAAATGGTTTTAAGAAAAATTTCAACTGACCTGTCCACTAACATTGAGAAGATAGCTCAAAAATAGAAGAACATCCAATGCAGATTCAAACATCAACTTTGAAATCTGAGAAGTAGACTGGACCAGAACAGAAGTGTTTATATTAAAATCCAATTCAACATCTAATTTTTGTACGATTTTCCTAAGTACAAGAAGCTGTAGATAGCTTTGAATGGCATTCAGAACTTTTCCCCAGGTGGAAGCTTTCTTGAATAATGCATGAAGGGACAATAGCATGTCAATAGAAAATTTTCTCAGGTTTTTATGATCTATAAGTTCTTGTTTCCAAGCACGATCACTCCGAAACTCCGAAACATGAAGCACTGGTACTGATGAATTATATCCTGTCTCCAAAATCTTCAACAAGCGAGGAGCAATTTCTTCACGTGATAAAATAGGAGTGCTAACTTGTGATTCGTAAAATATGGCAGGAACTGTTTTTCCCAATTCTTGGCTTAGACAAATGATACATCGAAGCACTTCCAAAAGAATCTCATGTTCAGAATCATCACCAGATAAATCTAACACACAATTTGCAAGACTAACAAATTCATCAGATCCAGAAGAACCTGAAAATATTAGAGCAAAAAGAAAACAACAAATTACTAACGGTAAAATCTCAAAACAATTGCATTTTACTTTCCGTTTGCACTGAAATAAAAAAGTTAAAAGTGTACCATCCATGAGCAGCTCAATTGCTTCCATGTCACGAAACACTGATACTGAATTCTTTCTCACCAAACCAACAGCACCAGTAGAGGACTGAACTAGCAAACCGTATGCGGAATTGTTCTTGCACCAATGATGGAAATATCGGGAACAGAAATTTTTCCAGTTATAAATTATAGAAGTCATACTCCTGCTTGCCCCCTGACAGAAATAAGCAAGCACGTAACTCATCTTACAATATTATAACTTACTACAATTCTACACCAGAGAATGGAAGAATAAGAACACATGCACACACAGGTAGAAGGGGCTACCATATAATTGAAGTTTAGATAACAAGCAAGGAAGTACCTCACATTCAATTACTGAACATATTTCCTCTTTCAATCCATCAACAGTTAAGGACAGGAACTCAGTATCAGTCCAGTGCCTGTTGTAGTCCAGTAAAGTTGAGCGCAGAACTGCATTGAGACAGACACCAGGGTAAAGCAGCCTACGTAAAAAGATTGATGACACAAATGGCACAATTCGATCCTGCAAAAGAAATTTGATTAAGCAAAATGTCACATGAGAGGTACATGGACAAAAATTTCTCTGGTACTTAGACATAGAAGAACTTGTGCAGCACATATACTTCATATTTGATGTGAAGAATCAGGATGTTAATTGAAACAATCCCACATATAATACAAGAGAGCAAGTATAAAAATCCCAGAGATGTTAAAACAAAAACAAGCATTGGAAGATAGAGCAAAAGAGCAAGTACAAAAATGATCAAATTTTGCCAAAATATGAACCTCACCGCACCAAACAAATAAAGCAAGTTTAACACTGTAATTTAAACACCATTATCGCTCTCCTCAAGAAACTGTTACCACACCATATTTATACTCACTACTACCAACCTTCCTAACATTGACCATCAAACCAAACGGCCTCCACCCTTGTAAAGGTTACGAGGGGTAACCAATCAAAAGACACTAACTATTTTCACTGATCCAGTGCCAACAGATGTGATGGTATTCTTGTCAATCTCACCAAAATCAGCAAAACATGATGTTGGAACTCCACCTCAGTCAAAGTCTTATTAATATTATGAATATTATGTTTCTGAACATCGTTAACTTGATAGACAACATGTAGGTTTGCAAAAATAATCTGATCAAGCTGGTATTGAAAACAATCTCAAGTTGTCCTCTTTGAAGCCCAGTAAAAAGTGTTAGAACCCCCAACTTGAACATGTCTCAAATATCAAAATATCAACTGATTTATTCTGCTCCCTTCTCAACTAGCTATACATATACAATACAAGGTTTGCATGAAAAACATGATGAGATGTACAACCAGCCACCATTCTTCCTCTTTTATTTACTTAGGACAGATATCACAATTATGAGTTAAAGGGGATAAAAAGTGGCACAATCAATGATCACTCATCAAGAAAACTACTTCTGAATCAAAATATAAATGGCCCCCCAATCTCACCTTTGAAGATGGAAAGATTGACTGGGTCATCCATACGAGATATTCCGCTGAAACCTCAGAATTTTGAAATAACTGCTCAGCAACAAATTCTTCCTGTAAAGCATAGCACTGGATATCTTCCCTGCAATAAGTTCAGGAGAGTAACAGTAAAGCAAGTGTCAACTTGTATTGTACTGAAAAACGAAAAAAGTAATACTAGTGTGTTCACACTTAAAGGACATCATAATTATGAAGAAACCAAGAACATGATTTTATTTCACATAAGAAAACAGATCCAAAAGCCTTCCCATAGAAGAGAAGCTCAGAAAAAAAAGGGTGGTTCTTGGATAATATTTCAATAGCAGATGGCACGTTCTAAAAGAATTATAATGCCAAAACTAAAATGGCACCTATCTTTTTTCTAGTAAGACATGGATGTAATTTGTAATGATCTCAACAAAGATAATGAAAGAGACAAGATTCGAGAATTTTAATTTAAGCTACAACATGAATTACTTACTCTTCCACATTTGTGTGAACCAAGTTATGCATTGTCAATCCATTGTCTTTCAATATCAAAATCCTGTTTGAGGTAAACTTTACGTCAACACACTTCCCCTGGAAAAATATTGAATGCAATTATCAAAGTCCACCTCTTCAGAACTGTGAAAGGTAGCAAGATTACAGGAATAAATCATTTACCCCTTCTAAAGGAATATTTTTAACTAAAGCCCCTATTGATAAAGTATTCCTGTCACCCAAAGTACACTGAAGATTGTAGATGTAGACAACCTCGGTGTCGATGTCCTGCAAGTTGAGCACAACACTTATTCAGCAATGTCTCAATTGATAAAAGCAAAATATTCAAGCAAAAAGATATTCTACACTTTCATTACATAACCCAATTATGATATTAGCAGACAAATGTTGGTGAAAATAGTTATTGCTTGTGATTTCCAGACCATTTAGGACCTATAGATCTCACATAGATAATTGGAGAGGCCCAAGTATTGTCAAATTCTTCAACTGCACTCTTTAAGAAATGTCAGCTGGAAAAAAGAGCCCATTCACTTTTTGAACACTTGCCTATCAGGACTCACATTAACTATAAAAAAACACACAGTTTTCGAAGAATTAAACTACCAATGAAACCTTTCATGATAACTAAGGCAGACCTTCAGTTTGGATCGGATGCTTAAAGCATTGAAAGACTCAGATTCATAAACATGAAGACCGCATAATCTTTTAATTTCAAATATTAAATGCTTTGTAAAAAAGAACTTCGATTTTACACCAGCCCATCATCTGAAAGTTTAACAACCAACATAAAAATGATATTGCCTTAAATGATTTTACAGGTACAACTACGGCACCAATTATTTTACAAAATTTTGTGCATACAGATACATTTAATATTAAGTAACACAGTTGAATCCTTCTAGTCTCAGCAGAACACTAAATGCCCTCACCAAAAAACATATTAATTTCCTGAAGCTTTCGTTGGCCAATAAAATGCTCTCTAAACATTTTTTAAGCCAAAAATATCTCAGCTATAACCATTCAGTGGCTCGGAACAGGGTATTCATCACATTTTTCTCACCAAAAAACTTAGATTAATTTCATGTTGTTCTCATTGGCCTGCTAAATGCCCTCTAAACAGTTTTTCAGTTAAAATAAGCTTAGCTATGCTCTAACTGGGAACAAGGTATTCATCACTTTTCCTAACCTACACACTGCTTTCCTTTTCACTCATGGTTAATTCCATAAACATGGCTACAATGTAATGTAACAATTTTCCTTTGCTTCAACATTCAGACCAACATCTAACATTACCTCTACTCACAACAACCAGTTTGACTTCAACCTTTCTTGAGCCATTTTATATTTCTGTTCAGAATCAAAATATTATTGACTTGGGAAAACAATCGTTTCCCACATCCAATCACGCCATTTCACATCTTTCTTCATCACCAAGAAGTTCTAAATGAGTAACATCTTAGCTTTTGTTGCCCTTCTTAATGAAACAAGACAATGAAAGTATGAGCTTGAATGCACCTCAGCTTAATTGTTTTAAGATCTTGAATCTGAAAATTGAAATCTACACAATGCTTTATTATTTTTATTTCATTAGGTTCTTCTTAAGTATCAAAATTTGGAAAAAAATAAAAATAAAAAAAAATTGTTAACAGCAAGACTTAGATGGCATGAATGCAAGTGGCAAACATATTAAATGCTTCACATCCAAAATTGCATTAGATGGTTTCTATAAAAAAAGAACCGTTTTATGCATTAAAACAGTAAACTAAAGATTCAAGGTTCATATGGGATGTAAGTCTAACATCAAAATAGTGTTTGCAGCTAACCATGTTAAAGTTTAAAATACTAACTACTTGGAGGTGACAGCTAAAATATGATTTATTTCTCCAACAAAAGTCTAAATTTTGATCTAACGCAAACTAACAATTCATATACACACTATAATGGTGTCTTGCACAATATAAAGAGTCAGCAAAACTCAACTTTGTCATAATGCTATTTGTCTAGTACTCTGTAGTACATCACATGCAATTGTTGCAACCAGTCATCAAGCCTTTCAATAGAATCCACTATCTTAGTTAACACTCATATCAGTAATGAGTTGACACATTACTGACATTTTTACTTTGTTCGGTTTGTCAAATATCATCAGTTTCTTAAAGGGATAATTAATGACACAAAAAAATTGAGCTCATAAGCTTACAGTAGTCCAAATGTTCCAAGAACACATAAACAAGCCTTTTGCAGGGACAAAACAGGCTGAGAGAATGATAAAGCTTAAACTTGAAGAGAAGCTACACGTACACCTTTGTCTGAGGATAGAAGGCAAGATATGATGGAAGTTGCAAACAATTGATATGGATAAAATGATTTGAGAAAGAAAATATTTATTATAAAGATTAGATACCAAAGAAATTCTACACAAAATGGCCAAGGGAATCAAGTTGTTGCTCGCTTCGCCCACCCACAACCTAACAAATGTTACACCTGAAACTGCAAATAGACATAAAGATGGACTACATAAGTAAGGTTGACGATAGTAAGTTGGAAAGTGAATTTCAGAGACAAAAACCCTAAGAAAATCATTTCAATGAAAGAATGATTAAGAAGATTGATGTCAACAATGATAGACAAATTCATCCGCATATAACAATTATATTAGGCTTGCTATGCTTCATTATGAGAAGAATTGCAGAATTATCCCTTTCTATACCAGACGAATTTACAAATTCTCAATCCAGGTCTGCGATTATGCACAATTAAGTCATGTGTGCTGAACTTGAGGTAAGCACAAATTATGTTGTATTCAACAAGGAACCTGAGCATTATGAAAAAATGAGAAAGAAGTTCATAAAGCTTTTGAAAGAACCAAGCAGTAAAGGAGAGAGTAATTGCCTTCTGCATTCAGAGCACCCATTGCCTGACTCAGAATTTTCCTATAACATGATAAGTCCCATATTCGTAAAGTCCCATCTGAATGGAGCACAAATAATAAGTCTAAAGCATGATTGCCAACCACCACCAAATCCTTCACAGCAGCTGCCATCCTCCCCCTGCAAAGGCAAGTAAAGAAAAATTGGTAGCCGACCATGAAATATTAAAGCTTACTAATGATATGTAACGACCGGCATTCAGCAACATGACGTTTATAATAGCAGTAAGGAAGAAGATCATATCCACCCAACCAAAATCGGTTACCATGATCAAGTGACATTGCATAGGCTGTAATCATAAATTTGTTTTGCCATTTCACCTTCTTATTCAAGCAACTGAAGTTTTAAACCACTCCAACAGGAGCAAACCATGAAACTGTACCAAAAAAATTGTAACATCGTAGATAAGTATTATGAAACCTAATTCTCTAAATCAGAAAGAAAAAGGTGGTTTAGGCTTAGGTTTGAGAGGTAAAATTTCTGTCACATTATTGTTGATACAGCCAACACCTCCATCCATTAACAGTTTCCATTCTCATACACCTCACAGCAGCAACAAAAGTTTAACATTTTCTTCATGGTAAAAAGAAAACCAAATAACTTTTATCAAATGGTGAATTATTACTTTTTATCTGAGGCAAGTCAAACAATTAAGTTTGACAAGTAGAAAATAGAAATAGCAGATCTGCACAATTAAAGTTTCTACACAATGAGCTGACTACATTTTATATCCAGTTTGGTACCTAGAAGCTCTCATAACAGAAAATTAGATTTCAGAGGAACTTTAAATTCCGAGTTTAATACATCCCCAAGTAAGAGGAAATTCAGTATATAGGGCTTCTTAGCTTCCAAATTAGATGCACGAAGGATGCAGTCTCATTAAAAAAAAAAGATCTGTCTCCCCATTTCCTAAGATTGAAGCATCTGAGCTTTGTTGTGAGGATTCTACGGACGGTGGAGAAATATTCATTTACATCAATGCTAAAGGGATTTCAGAATGTTCCATAAAATTATTGAAACTATCCATATCTTTGTTGCACACAATATACAAAGGGAATCAACTGTCGAATAACGAAGTACTTTGGCTAAGTCTGTTTGCAAGCCAGAATCTACTAGCATAACATTATTTCCCAATTTATATATGTAATTTTATTCTAGTAAGCAGGATATACAATGAACGTTTCCTCATATAAGATATGAAAAATGAGGAACAAGAAATACCTTGACATGAAACTCCACAAACGACCAATTCCCAAATCATCACGTAGCTCATGCATAAAACCTAAAAGCTAAAAATGGTTGGAATCACTCACAGAACAGAGGAAAATTTTGAAGCAATTAAAAAATAAAATTAATAAATGAAAGTAAATAAACATGTGTACAAATTAGATGTCTGACAGCAAAAGCCTTAAAAACAGGCCCCAACCCAACCTGTTTTCTTTTTGTTAAAAAAGAATTTCAAAAGTTTAAGAATTTACATGTGGCAATGATAAACCCGGAAGACCATGAAAAAAGAGCAAATGACATTACCAGGAGCATTATTGTGAAGTATGCCAAGTTGATAAGAGGCAACAGATCCATCATTTCTGCCAACAAAAAGGCGTCCAGCGTTGGCTGCTACACAGGTTATTGGTATAACATTGGCATTACTTTGCAAATTATACTGCATAACTTCATCTCTTGGAAAAGTAGAGCAGGATGAGTAAGCCGAAACATTTCTAAGGCTAAAAAAGTATGCAACTCCTGAAACCGTCAATGTACAGAGCAAATAGGGATTCTTCAAAGCAGTTTGAGAGGAACCAATCTACATTAGCATATACATAAAATGCATAAGCACACAAGAATAGATCCAAAAAATGAAAGGTGTCAAATAACAAACAACTTCCAAAAAACCTGGTTGTAGGAGACATAAGCAAAAGGGGAAAGGGAATCGGGTAGGGTGATACGCAGCCCAATCTTTGGGAATTCTTTACAAGCAGAGAACTCAAGTAACTCGAGGCAATTAGGCCTGGACTTGTGAATTCTCCTGTTGCAATGCATATTGTGAGCAACAAAATGCATTAGACCAAGTACTAGGAAATACATAAGAAAACGAGACACACACACACACACACACACATACACACACACACACACAGAGAGAGAGAGAGAGAGAGACAGAGAGAGAGACCAAATAAAATAGAGCGGAGGATCGTCTCCAACAATACAACAGGACGCACAATCCTCAGTAAGGGGGGCAGAAGGTGATGAAAGAGTGGTGAAATCTTCAACAACAGAGAGCTCAATCCACTTGATACAATCCATACCAATTATTGGTACTTCTACTCCTCCCGACTTAGTCGCCATATTTCTCATTCACAACTTCGAGCAACCACACACCAAATTGAAACACTCAAGCTAAATACTCATACTGTAATTAAGGACCAGAAATAACAACATTTAACAATTACCCTAAGAACCCAGTTTAGGCCAAAGACCTTCAAAAATAAAAGTCAAGACTGAGTGGCCAAAAATTTCTGACCAAGCCTGCTTTATTACAAAATCTCTTTGTCACTCGATTTAAAATCGTACAGAAACAAAGCAAAAGAGAGTAAGAGTGAGTAGAAAGAATCGAAATCCTTGGGGAGAGCGAGAATGAAGAAGTCGGCAGCAAAGAAGCAACGGCTTAGAAGTAGCCTGAGTGAAGCGATTTAATTCAAAAGCATTACTGTTGAAGTTCAAGATGACACGGCTAACATGGGCTGTGACTTGGCGGTACAGGGGGAGTGCGAGGGTTTAAGGTGAGGTACAAACAAGCATCTGAAAGAAGTTGGCAATAAGCCTTTAAAATTTTGGCCTGGTTGCGATATAATCAGCTATTTAATTAACAGATTACTCTTTGTCGGAACTATTTGATAAAATTAACTGTTTATTATTAATTGTTTATGAGTAAAATAATTTATGAAGACATGATTTTAAAAAATATTATAAGGGTATGAATATTATATATTTAGTATTTTGTTGAATATTCTTATAAGAATTTAGATTTTAGATATATAATTCTACAAAAATTAAGTTTATAACTATAATAAAAAACATAGATATATTTTGTTTCCTTTTTAAGATAATGTCATCTAATCATACAAGATGAGAGAAGTTTATGTTTTGTATAAATATTAAGTCTACGTCCTGTGTTAATAGTTAAAATTTATGTTTAGTTAACCTTTTGACTGAACATTTTATTAATTATTTAATATTGGTATCATAGATACATGAATTCATTATCAAATTTTGAATCATTTTTTGATGATGAATTGATGAAGATAATCATTATTTCTGGGAAGAGAACAAATATTTCTTACTACTATTATAGGACCATATGTATAGATGATGTTAGGGTTTGGCTTCCTCTTTTCACTTTTATTCAACCTAAACCGAAATAATCCTAAACTACAAAATTTGACTAATCTAACAAAAATTCA
>JAOTAY010000007.1:30278172-30305671 GCA_025629805.1 Erythroxylum baracoense | reverse complement strand
AAATAATCCCTATAATCATGCTAAATCCCTATAACTATGATATTTACATTAACTACATAATCCCTATAATTACGTAATTGATATATTCTGTAACAAATTGCATTAAACAGTTCATTGGCAATGCTAAAATCACCAAGGAAAAGAAAATAACTTCCCTCGTACAAATTTCAAGACATATGTGGAAAGCAAAATCATTGTAAGAAAGAGAATTGTATTCAGATTCCAAAACCGATTCATGTAGCGATGTAAAAATATGTAGCTGTTCAGCCTAACTCAAAAAGAATGTAAATGAAAGTCCTTCTTCTAAAGGACAATAAACAGCAAGGTAACTGTTGCACAACTGTCAAGAGGTGACAGAAAAATGTATAGAAGATATTCGGGAACTCTTAAGTAAATAACTTTGTTCTTACCATTTCCATCACAGTTAGAGCACACTATGCTATTTGGTTTAGTGCCTTGGTTACTGTTTGCAGCCTGTCAACCAAAACCAAAAGGGAATCTCAAGAAAAAAAAGCTTCAGAAAGAAGAAAGAACATAATAAGGCTCTACTATGCTCAGTTGATAGGAAGCATGTGTGTCAGCATTTTTTTATATAAATAGCCATCTTTGCTTTACTTTCAATTCTAATCAGGGTGAGCTTTCCAGCATAACTGACACCCTATCTCCAAGGTATTGGTTCGATGGATTTAGAATTGGGAAGAGCTAAAAGAGGGGTGTTCTCAGCTCTTGAACTGAGCAAAAAACGACATTTTTTGGAGGGAGAAAGGAGGTGACGATATTAGTTTATTTGAATAATTAGTCCATCCATCTTCATAAGCGCAAAACAAGAGTGTTCACAGCAGTAAACCATCTCATTCCACTTGTTTTAAAGGGCATTCATTTGACAAGATAATTAAGTTCTGTTAAGGCATGCACCCACATTTACGATTTCAACAAAGCTTTTGTTTGACAAGCTCGCTTAAAAGTACATATCTTTAGGTCCAAAAGGATTATCTGCACTGAAGAGTATTAGCAGAAATAGAAAAGAAATAAAACTCGTCCTAAAACAACAACCTAAATTATATGTAAATGTTCATTTAGTACATATGCATTGACCACATATGGATTATAATAGATATCCAAGCTTTCTACTTTTTTTTAAAAAAATACATATTCAAGCATTTTCATTCATTAATTTTACCCAAGTTTACGAAGACAATATGTTTTCAATCTATGTGATACAAACCTCCACAAATTTGTTAATATTTTGAAATGAATGCAACTCATTGTGAGATAGGAAATGGAGGTCAGTCAATTAGCGAGCACTCACTCCAACCAGGCCACGTTTCCCACAACAAACCACAACAAACAAGTTGGACCCTAGCCCTCTACCAAGAACTAAGCAAGTAAGGATACAAGATAGCAATCACCAACCTTGACTTCCAAGGACTGAAATTTAGAAGCCTTTGAGCTTTGAAAAGCTCTGTTTACCTGAAGAACCCGTCCAGCGGCCGAGGCCCCAAGAAGTACCGATCCTAGAATGACCCATAAATAGTAATACAATTTGGTAGCATGAACTAAGAAACAATCCAAAATCATAGGAAGCGTAAAGCAGAAAGCAACCCGACATAAATCTTAAACAAATAGATTAGAAATGTCCGCACCTGGTTTGTCTGGAGACTTGAACGAGCAAACAGTAGTGAAACATATGGAGTTTGCCATTTAAAGTTAAATCTGAATCTTGGTTCCTTTGTGAATCGACAACAAAGTAGAAAAGCAAACAAAGAGTATGCAGAGATAAGATGAACGTAAGTAATAGCACAAGACACTAAAAGTGTGTTTCTTCAGGTGTTTCCGTCTGTTGGCGATAACAAGAACTTCAGTAGTAGATAAGACTCACTTGGTCAATTTTGTGAGAAAGCAGACAATCTCATTTATTTTACTTCAATGTCCTTCTTCTTTGTATAGCTTGCTGCAATACTTGTTACAAGATAAAGGGCATTGAGGTCAATGACTATTTTAGGGAACTAACTGGCACCATGAGTTTCGCAAAAACAGGTGAATCTTTCTTGAAAACCAGAAAGCAAAAATGATGGCTGGCACATTGTTTACCAATGTTTGCTTTCTCCCCTCTCAAAGTAAGTTCCTTTGGACTCAAGTTTACAGTTTTATCAAGTTTTTGTCTCTCAAAATACAACGTCTTTGTTTGCTTTTACAATATAGAATATTAAGTTTGCGAACTAAGGTTGAAAATCGCTGATGGGCATGCCATTGGAAGCTTTTCATGTTCAAATTCCTTTTGCAAGACTTACTGGATGCTTTTGTTTAAAACAGAAACGGAATTGAATGGATTGCTAGTGAGCTTCAAGAGTTCATTCCATGGGAAAGAAGTGGGGAATCAAAGTTTTAGTAGGACAGGAATTAGCAGCATCCGTGGACATAGCCTTTTGGTTGCTTCAGTGGTTTGTGATGCTGTACTTTGTAATTTTACGAGTTATCTCATCTGGGTTTTAGAAGAACTACTGCTATGGAAGGAATTTATAGAACTGTCTATGTTCTGAGATCTTCATAAATTACAGTTTACTACTTTGTTGAGTTTTAGAAGTGGTCCAACTTCATCTGCAGAGATTGCTAAAATTCTTATGCTTATTTTCGTGTTATATGGACTCAGCTTGGAAGGAAAGTGCAGAAGAAAGAGACTATTATTCCCGACCCAGATTACCGTATACCAGTTGTCCTACTTGGTTAGTGCTTGGCAAGCTTTTTCGGATTATATAATGACAAATGGAATTGCATATGATGCAGCTCAATTCAATTACTCAACTTAATGGAATTGGATGAAACTGGAATTCTGCAGGCTGATAAATTCTGTTATAAGGTCTCTTTCTTTTTGATAGTGAATAACGAGGACAACAACAATCATGTAATTAAACAGCCATTTGCTTTGTATATGGTTCTTGGACAAAGTATTTTTCACATGTTTAAATATATGCATATTCAGCAACTTCATTTAGCTCTTAGAGCGGAGCTTCTTTCTTGAAGGATTCTGTAAAGATTTTTGGTCTCTTTGGTAGATACACCAAATCTATGAGAAGTAAAGCTTTTCATTTACTACTGAAAGCATATAATCTTCCTCCTCATAGTTGAAACCATTAAATATCATTTCTTTAAGAGTGAAATTTCTGTTGAAACAGGTTTAGCTGGTGGCTTAACTTATACAAATAATCTATTGCCAGCTGCACCTGTTGGTCTCCTGGGATTGCTCCTGTTGTTTCAGGTAATTGATAATGCATAATCTGGATGCATTAGAAAGTTGGATGTGCCGATATTCATCATCTGTCAAAGGACAACCTTCATTGCTTGGGCTCAGGTCTATCACAATACAACTTAGTCAGATACAATCAGTGATATGTTTACTTAATACTAAGATGGTGTTCATCCTCAGAATTCAGCCTTTTTAAGAAATTTACTTTATGTTTTGTTGCATAGATTATCATGTGCTGTAAATGGTGCGTTTGTTGTCTTCTAGTCTGTCCTCTGTTTTTCCACATAACCCAGCTAATGACTTGTTTCTAGTTAATGTAATCTTTGTTTCTTGCTTGCAGACTACTAGAGTGAGATTTGTTTTTGATGATGAGGCTCTGGTAAGTTCACTTGATATCTATACTAAATGCCTTTTTCCTTCTTTTCTTTTAATGATCTTCTTTGCCTGTTATTAGTTGTCTATAATCTCTGGAATGAAGATGAATCATTCCACTCCTAGCCAACATCTTCTGAGCATTTTCGATATGAATCATTCAAATAATGTAGTTTCTAAGGCTTCTTATGTTCTCATGAAATTTAGTTCCGATGGTTAAAAAGACAATGTAAACCAAATTCTATTCTTGTTGTTGATGGTTGCAGGAAGTGAAGATTGGAGACCAGCTTCAGGAATCAGGTGAAAACGTGTTTGTTGGAGGAAAGAACCGCTGGAAGTAAGTAGTTTGTGTGCTCTTCCCCAAGTTCTATGGATAAAAATAAAGCTTCTTATCCTATTGTTTCTCTCAGATATTCAACATTTGTGAACTGGGAACTGTGGTGGCCAAATTTCCCAATTCTGGTGTATTTTAAAGAGACACAAACAAAATCTGAAGGACAAGTGCATTTCTTTCCAGTGATTTTTGTAAGGCTTTGTGATCATATATTGTGATGTTAGTGATAAAATGAGATCCCACTCGTGTATTGGACCTGTTTCCTTCCAACTCATCTGATATGTGCTCTTGGTTGCTATGAACAGAATGGCAAACAACTCTACGATGTCATGGTGAAGAGAGCTGGTCCCTCAAAAACCAGCTTACCTAAAAGCTCCTAGAGTGATGACATTCATGTTTCAAACTACCTTGCGGTCCCTTTAGATGCCAAAACATGTGTCTCAAAATTTCACACTAGAGTACTTGATGGGTCTCTCTCGGATGATAAACAAGCCTTTCTTGCAGGTTAATAGATGCTGCTTCTGTAAATGGAATATCAATTTCATATTTATTAGTCTACATTATGTTTGTACATGCCTCAGTGCAATATATAAGAGCTTTGGGTGCTTCTTGGTGGTCTCTTCTCAGACATTTGGCTTATATAAAGATTCTCCTGTAATTACGAATCAAAAGTATTATATTTACATACATAACTCCCTCCAAAGTTCCCCATTTTCCTTCAGCGTCAAAATTGTACGAAAGACCAAAGGTCTGAATTTGAACAATTTCAGTGAAAGGAGTATATTTTAAGCCAAAACTGAAATATTACAGGTTATACAACTAGGTTATGTACAGTGTCATGAACAAAATAACTATGGCAAACAATCTTTTCACAGGAGGAATCCTCATTGCACATGGACAATTCTCATGACGTCAACTTCTCGATAGCCATTTCTTTCAGCGCTATAACTAATCTACAGAACACCTTAAGATTGTGGCCTACTTTATCCTGTAACAAGCAACAGCCACCAAAAGGAAAAACATCATTAGAGGAAAAAGCAACAGATGTTCGCACTTAAATGGTAGGATCTGCTTTACGTGCTTGGGAGCGCCATTATATTACAATATTAATATCACTAAAATATAACAATCAAGACCAGAAACTGGATACACAAAACCTTTGATCGATGGATTAACATGCTTACTGTTTCTGAATATGATAAAACAATATTTTTAACCTCAGGAAGATGGGAATTGGGAAGGCACTTAGAAACATTCCAAAAATCATTTCAGTAACTACAAAACTGATTTTTGTAACAGCACAATCGGTAACCCTCATACATGTAAATAGCGACCTTTATTCGAGTTGTTATTTCTAATAATCCTCTTTGTGCCACAACTTCAAACCCAAGTCAATTAACAACTTTATTTCATTATGTTTAAACCATATTATACCAGATGGATTTCATCGTGGTACTTAGATGTCTTACTGAATACGAAGGAATAAAGTGGACAGCTGCATACCTCATTTAGTATCTCAAGCCGTTCCAAAGTTGGAACCAGCTTTGCACACAATGAAGGTACAGCCTGTCCAGAGTCCGACTTTCCACCATATGTAATTGCTTTCCTTGCAACACTGGCATCAGATGTTGCAGAGCTGCCAATAAAAATAAAAAAATCCATCCTCAAATCAAACAAAATCATAACTCCAATATGACACGATGCTTCATTATAAACATAGCTGTATATAAGTCATACTTGCCCACATCACTTATCCCAGTGACAGCACAAACCTAAAAAATGTGGGAAATAAGAAAATAAAGCATAAATAAAGATAAAAAGGCATACCCATCCTGAAAGTGAACAAGGATTATGTTTAATATATGCTCCGCAAGTGGCAGTAACAAGCTAATTAGCTGATCTTTACTGCCAGCCACACGGCACATTTCCACCATCGCAATGTACCTCCTGCAAAAATAAGAGTACAAAAACATTGCAATTTTCTTGAGATTACATAACTAAACCAATCAAATAACAAATGCAACCAAGGTTACTGGGGCACTATTGGAGAAATCATGAAAGGTATGTTGCCACCAACCTCTACAAACTAATCTGTTCAATTATTTTATTCATTGTACTAACATTTTTGGTTTTGCCTTTAGATGGAAATTTTCCATCAATTACTTGGTTGAAATAGACGAAATCGTTCAATTATTGAAACTCATAGATTATGTTCAATAACTAGATAATGGGTTATCAATAGGGCCAATAACTTGCAAGACAACCACACCATATTATCAAAAAGCTAGTAAAGAGAGGAACCGAAATGGTATACCTTTTCTGTATGTCATCATATGATAAAACATGATCTCTATGAACATACATATTTATAATTTCATCCACTTCTTGCCTGGACAACTCATTTATATCTCGAATCTGGAAAACCAGAAATTAAAAAAGTTCAATTTCGATCAATTACAGGAATAAAAAGGCAGAAAGAAGGCTATACCTAATTATATTAATGTTATCCCACCTTGTTTAGTAGTAAGGATTTCTCCTCTGTGGCTCTCTCAAGAGAATTTGTGACAGAACTAAGAAGGGATGCAATTGAACTCAAAGTGGGTTGTATGACAGCAGGAGAATGGTAATTGTTTGAATTCTCAGAAACCTGTCACACATTGTGTCAATCATCTTTCTCAGGATAAAAAACATGGGTTTACACAGGGACATAAAGGACCACCCCCTCAATGTGTATATATACCTGGAGTCTCAGAGATTTCCTTGTGACTAGAAAATAGAGATAGGAACTCAGGCTGAAGCATAGCCTAGATGTGTAGAGTTCTAACTTCCTTTTACCCTGAACATTCATATAAAAGAATAATTAGTATCGGATACAATCATGAAATTGTCTCATTCCTTGGGATGGATATCTCCTCACATGAAACACGAGCATACCTTAGAAGACTGTACTGGTCCGACAACAGCAGCATTATCTGACTCATAAGCAAAAAGAGCACACATCATACTGAAGAGCCCTTGAACAAAACCAAACTCGTCATTCTCTTCATAAGGCCATACCTACAATGCCATAATAAAGAACAATTTCAATTTAGTACCAAGCCCACGGAAGTACATAAACTTCATGTACAAAGGAAGAAACTATCTGTATACAGAATGAAAGAACACCCAAGGACAGGAACAATTTAATATAATCTAACATTAGGCTTTCTTTCAGCAACCATGCAATGTCCAACATCCGCCCAATGACAACTGGTGAAACTGGGACCGATTATTCCAGCATTGTCACTGTCATATTCATATTGTTACCTTGCTAAGTATTCCAACAACAAGATTAATTTGCTCCATTGTCAACTCATCTGCTTCAGAAATATCTTCCCGAAGAATTTGATCAAAAAGCAATTGATGTCCTTTAACAAAATCTATAACTTCACGTACAACTTTATTCTTGACCTACAAAATATACAGACATGGGAAAAAGAAATGATTAAACAGATTTGACAATTCAATTAAATGAGTAGAAACACTGAGAAGACAGCTACAGCAGAACACAACTAAACATTCAATAAATATCTGGAAAAATAGAAAATTGCAAAATATTGTAAAAGTACATTTCTGATGTCTTAAGTTCAAGCAAGTTGAGATTACACAACCATAAAAGAGCCTGAGTCAGTTAAAGCTCAGTGGATGCATTGTGTAGTTGGTTTGTCTCACATGTAGCCATCCACTTATGTAAAAGAAAATCAGAAGATAACTACAAGTTCATAACAAGTTACTGAAGCATCATTAGTATCAATTTTGGCTTCCAGTAGGTAACAAATACACCTGAAGTATTAGTTTCAGAAATCATTCTAATCTTCAATAAGTTTCACAGAACAGAAATCTTTGCTGGTGACATAAACATAGTCCAAAATAAAATGCATGTAAGGAACGATTTTCGAAGCACATAGAAAATTTATACAAAAAGAATATCTAGAAGGGAATCATGAAGTAAAAACTATATGAACTTGAGGGAACCATCAATTTTGGTTCAGATATTAGCTATTAAAAGTGAGAAAGAAGCGCATGGATTGTTAAGATTGAAACAGACTTACATAGAAACAAAGAGTATTAAAAAAAAAAGGCCTACCTCAAAAACCTCAGATGTATCAACTAATGATGACAAAGAAAACACCAATCTCAAAATGGGAGTTATGATCATCCTTTGCTTATCAATATCCACAACCACATTTTGGCGAAGTTTAGGATCAAACCGCCTCAATCTTATCTGCAGGTAGTTCTTTAGGCCTCAGTTCATGTCAAATGAATCAAAGTCAAAAGGTTTATGAGAAGATGGTTATTTTCATTACCTGTATATTCACAGCCTTACATGAAGCAATATGCTCCAAAGCACCCATGGAAAACAAAACTTGAGCACCAGATTTTCCGTACTTGAGGCTAATTCTCAACAGTAATGACAGCTCAGCCTCAAGAGTGGAGGCTCGCTGCAATGAATCTAGAGAGAGTCCACCTTCCTAAATTGAAAGTTTAGGACTTCTGTTATGCAATCACTATAATCAAATAAGAAGAAAAAGAAAACACACATGCAGTGGCCCAATAATTAAAGAACGATACACGTGTTACAAGTTACCATAGTTGCTTTCAATTGAATTTCAAATATCAATGGAGTATCTACTATACCATATATAAATGAAGACCCAAAAAAAGGTATCCTAGACAGGCATGAAGTCGATGTCAAGCTGGAGTATTATATGTGTTCCCTTTCCCCCTAGATGATACACTTCAAACTACAACAGTTCTAAAGCTTATTGCCACTTTATTGTTAGTATTTGCAGAAGTTTCTAACAATCTGCCTTAGAGTACATGCAAAAGAAGGCATGACTGCCAGAACTAAAACTATGAAGTACTGAAACTAAGAAATCTATTCATTTCATCTGAGAAACTTAAAGATGCATTATAACATACAAGAATAAATAAATAAAGAAGAGCATTTTTTTTTCAAATGAAACAGTAACATAAGGGGAAAATAGAATCTGGCACCTCGTAGGAAACACTGCTGATGCCCATAAAGCAAGATCTTAAAAATCCTCTGCTCTGAAGTTGACTTAGAAAATATCTTTCATCGTCAATACTAATCAAAGACTCTAAAACATAGAGTGCAATTGTCTTCCCAGGTTCACTACCTTGTGTTGCATCCTTTATTATCTGAGAAGATCATATGAAAATTAGAGCAAAAGAAATAGTAAACTGAATTATGAAGCAACTACATCACAAATTACAATAAAGACTGAAAATTGTGAAGCCTCCAAGTCATGTAAATAACAGGTCTCTGTAAACATTGTACATGCTTGGGCTACCCAGTTACCTCTCAAGATGGCAACCATTCTCAAAACAAGTTTTTGATCTCTTCACCAGAATACACATTTAAATATTTGAAGTTTATGAATTATGATTATTAACATCGAAATTGAATATATGAAACTTACCAAATCCAGTAGGGACTGAGCTTCTTTTCTAAGAATTGAAAAATTTGCACGGGCTAGTTCTGCCTGATCTCTGTCAATCTAAGAAAAAAAAAAAGCAACATTTGATTCATATATTTCTGTCAGAAGGTTTAGTTGCAAGATGATTTGGGAGTCGAATCACCTTTGAAAGATCCAGATCCTCACTCTCTTGCTCATCAAGCAACAAGAATTGCAAGACAGTTGTTGGAACATCTGGATCAAGGGTATGTCGGCAATACTGAAAATAGCTCAGTAGCAGTGCATATTGGCTGACCAGGAATAAGACCAGGACAGAAGAGAAATAATGGTCAATTGTTGACAAGAAGTTCATTTTGACACAGAAGTTAAAGCACGGCAAGAAACAACGAGGAGACCTACCGTCTTCTCAAAGCTTCAGAGGATTCATTTCTCATAATTGCCATGATAAGTTTAAACAATACAGAGTGACAAGCACCATTTGACAATTGTTTGACTGTGATTATATCAAGACAGGTGACACTGTCCGAGTTCAAACCACTGGAGCATAGAAACCTTTCATCGCGCAACTTAGCCATACACGTAAGTGCAACCTACAAACAAACCAAGATCAAACTAGCGGTAGTAAAGAGAAGAATGGACAATCATCCTTGTCAGATAAAGGAATCAACTCAGATGAGAAAAGATGCCTGGGTCAATATGAATGCCATCCTCAACGAACAGTCTGGAGAAGCAGAAGCAGTCAGGGAGGCATCAAGAACCCTGACAATGATGAAAATCAATCACAAATTGTTGAAGAGTTAGAAAGATTTAAAACAAATAAAGCCTTACTGATACAAAATCTCAGATCGATTTTCAAGTGAAGATATTCTCTTCGATGCAGAAACCTGAAAAAATAAGTTTGTGGATCAAAATGGTCAAATGGTGAGAAAAGGAAACCAGAATCATTATCAAATATTGCATCATCCTGCAGTAACAGAGATTAAAAGAACAAAAGCAAATCTCAGATATTCAGAAATGGACCTCAACTATTTGTGACCAGCCAGTTAACATATGAAGTTGTGCAGCTTGTTCTTCTAAGTTCTTGTTATACCTCCAACCCCATCTCAGGACCACTTGAATTGCCTCTCTTACTTCATTGAGCTCAGCTTCAATTCCAAAGTTATTTAACTGGGGGTAAACTGAATTGAATTTCTGAGGAATAGATAAAAGGCAAAAAGAAATTGAGTACCGAGATACTTCTGTCTGAAATTAGGAAGTGCAAAATTTAAGGATAAGTAAAATGAGAGAGCTGTTCAATCTGCAACACCATCTAAAACAAAACAACCAACCTGCCACAGCTTGTCTCGTAAAGTAGTGAGATCTATCAGACGATCACCACGTTCGGAGTAATAATAGATACCTCCATTTCCTGAAGTCTTTGGATCTCCAAGTATCTCCTCTGTCTACAAAAGTACAATGAACAACCATTATATGAACAATTACAAGTGCCACTTAAGACTGTAATCTTACCAGCAAGTCAAATTTTACACTGGAAGCAGTCTGAGGAAGCTTCACACTGGTATCTGGAGATCTAAATTGCACGACTTCAAGAAGCTCCAACACCTTAATGAAACAAGGGAAAACCGTAAAACTTTTTGAAAGAGAAAACCTAAGCTGGCATGCTTTCCCCTGGAAGAATGATCCAGTGATGCTTCTATATTGAAACAAAGAATGTTCTTTTCATCAATTTAACTTCTTAACTATTGCCCTCCTATAAAACACAGATAAAAAGATTCGTATGCAGAATGGCAACACCTTGCTCTTGCTCATCAATCGCGTTCCAGCATGCTCAAGGCCATTTTGACGAGTGAAGAGATCAGAGCCATTTAATGTTATTTCATTTCCAAAAAGGTAAGCAATTATACTTTTGCATGCTTCTCGGTGATTGGAGCTTCCCACCTGACCACAATGCAGCTCTAAAGCTAAAAGCTTCAACAGCCACGCTCTCTAGCAAAAGTTATGAAACACCACATTGTGGAACTTAGTACACTTGTAACCATTACCATATATTGGAGAGCAAAATTCTGTAAATTAATTACATAAAATCAAATGAAAGCACAAATCAGTGGTGTAGTAATACACACTGGACTCATGTATATGCAAATAATTTCAAATTGGAATCAAATCCAAACTTGTTCTGTTCATAATTCTAAATAGCTTCAAACAACTATCCCCCAACAGCAGAGACATTTGGGTAGATGAACTACAGGGAAAAACAAAAAAACAAAACCGTAAATACCAGTTTGCAACTAATACATCAAGTGAACCAATAGCACCATGTTAATAAGTTACAAAATACCAGGCCTTGATCATGATGCCAAAAATGTGTTCAAATCTCCAACATTATTTAGTTTGTTAACTAAAATTTTTTACACACATAAATTATCATCTCCATTGTTGCAATCATTTGTGAATCAGGATTGCAGTGCCCATACCACCTAATACGCATCAATATAACATCTTGACAAATGTAAAAGCAAAACAGTTAGCGAACTCCTGTAAAAGCTGAATAAAACAGTAACTGCAGAAGCACAGGAATAGTGCACCAATTAAGACTGATAGAAGTCTGAAACCTGGTGAAGAGAACTGATGCGTAGAGGTTGATTGCCTTGTCGCTTAGGGAGTGGAGCAACACCAATTGTATCAAGGTGCTGTCATCCGGAAAAGGACTTTATTTACATACAAGCATAACCATTTGTTGGATTAAAACTGAATCTTAAATGCACCTTTACAAAGAATTGATATCTTCTGCTGCTCAATAATTCCATGGTTGGGCCACTTGTTAATGGATCCAAGCACAAGTCATAAAGGATCTACACAAAACAAAAAATTAGATATCTAAAATTTCAGGAAGTAAAGAAAATCCCATGCTCCATATCAGAATTATATGTATAATTCAACATCAGATGAAATAGCATCCAACCTGAAAACAGAACTCGTGAAGCAGTGAATTTATATCTGGCTTCAAAAGTTTCTCCAACATTTCAAGAATAACCTTCAAGCAACTACAATTTGAAGAATCCATGTCAACTTTATCATACAAGCATCAGGGATACAAATAAAAAGTGATAGGCAGAACGCAACTAACAGCACCTATAGTGAAACTTTGGCTGCAAAACTGTCCTTTCGATTGAACTGTCAAGATCAAACCTAAGCAACAAATGTGTAATATTTGGAGCTGGTCGACTAATATTATCTATTAGAAGCTGCACAAATGTGTATAAGAGAAGAAAAGTAAGTGAAATTTTTATATATATTTATATAATGAAATCTGTTAATTTGAAAAAAAAAAGTACGTGAAATTTTATGCTGAAAGATTAAATTAGAAGCGACAATCAAAGAAAGGAAAACTTACTTGCATTATCAGAACTCCAGTGTCATCAGCACTATTCTCTATTATCTGCCACTCTTCTGATCGTAACTCTAGACAGGCTGCATAATCCTCAACCAAAGAATTTGCAGCATTTGATTTCAACAATATTTGAACAAGACCAACCATGCGGGAACTGTCACCCAATATCACAAAATTTTAGTTCCAGCCTCTTCATATATATTTAACAGCCAAGAAACAATAATATATCTAAACACCTATAATCACACGCCAATTCATGGATCCCCCAGAACATACTTTACTTACTTAAGGAAACACATCAAATATAGGCACATATATTTAAAATTTATGCTATATGAACTTCATTCCAAACAATCATTGACTCGAACCATAATACAACTAGTAGAATAAATGAGAAAAGGAGGCACCTTAAAATACTCATGATCTTAATAGAACATTGCTGAATTCGAGGTAGAAAATCATATCTAACATACTCCAGCAGCGCAACAACTTGATTATGATCTTGAGAGAGTATGACGTCCAAAGGCTACACAGGACAAACCATGGTGAGTTGGAAAACAAACACGATAACTAAAAACCAAGCATAAGCTGGCCTGAATAGAGCATTGGTCACGATATCAAAGTTAAAGATGATTTCGAATCTGCAGTTTTCTAATCAGATGGATAACCAGGTCATGTACTCACGCCATGGACACATCTGAAGAATAGAAATAGAGAACATGACCACCAAAATCTTGGTTTCAGAAGGTAGCAATATGGAACAAAATTTACTGGATGGAATCAAATGTCTCCAATTACAAAGAGAAATGTCTCAAAAAACAAATTTCATACTGCTACTTGTCAGAGTGATAACCTGGCTTTTATCATGTTATAATGCTTAATTCACCCAACTATGACTAAGATTAAGCATGTAGACTGTCCATGTAAGGTAGCCATACGGTTTTTATCATGTTATATGCTTAATTCATCTTAATTCATCAAAAGATTCAATTAAGCACCCAAGTTAACTTGCCCCAATTAGTGTAATACTAAGTAATTGATGATTGTAATGTGACAGAGAATACAACAAATATAGCAGTAAACAAGATTTACCATCTAGTGCTATAAAGAAATGTATCTTAACATAATGTAATACAAGTTTCATACCATGACCATTTTAAATGGAAATTAAACAAAAGAATCAATAATGTACTTCAATAATTAAATTAAAATCCCCACTGCATTGTGTTGAAGAATCTGTAATTGCAAAATCTGTAACACCACTCAGAATCTCGACAATTAAGCACCTGATATAGAGGCCGCCAGTAATCAGAAACTATTACATCCTTCTCCAAGACAAGAAGTATAATTTCCAAAGAAAGTTGCACGGCCTTTTCAAGAAACTGCCCATGAATTTGAGTGGTTCGCTCAGTGATGACTGAATTGACACCTGGAAGAAGGATGCCCATGATATTCCGGAATACAGTCTTGCCACTCATGAAGTCCTTAGAAAACAGAAGTTTCCTGAAAACGTTAGGAAGCAGAAGCCCACAACACAGCAAGGTAGAAACAAAATAATGACATAAGCAGTCACAAAAGGGCGTTAAACATGATGCACATTAGCCACATAGTATAGGAAGAGGGAGTAAAAGGGAAAGCCATGATCTAGTATTGGCAAAGTTACAAGCAGAGGAAATTGATGATTAGAATGTTAACATATATAATAATAGTTCCATCTAATTTTCCAAATATTGCAAACTCTATCAAGGTTTAGGACATAGCCTATGGCATTTTCCAGGATTACTAATAACTTTCAGATCAGGATTCTTATGCTGAAAACAACAGCCTCACTTAGAATCGCAACTGAAAAAAATAAATAAATGAAACCGACTGCCATTTCCCATCCATTTGCAAACATTTTTCAACAAAATTTGAGTGATAACACTTACTTTAAGCAGCTCTAAAAAAGGAAGCTGAGTCTGGAGTGTAAATGACTGACCACCAGCATTGTCAATATCTTCATCATGAACGTCATACCTGCTCAACATCCTGCAAATTCCATTTAAAAAGCAAGTCTATTTTTTTAACAAGAATCCCATTGGAAAACATACGAGTCATGAGAAGTACGCACCCAAACTTTAAAGTTCTAGGAAACTGGAAAAGCAAATGAAAAAGAGAAGGCTTACATGTGAAAATGTTGGAGACAAGAAAAGACTAACTGCCATTTCTCACAAGGATCTGCATACGCCCTCTGAGGGAATGGTCCAAACACATGATCATAAATAAACCTAAAGATGCCAATATATCTGCACAAACATCCTGAATGTCATGAATGCATGCAAGGAAAAAAAATGATCTAGTAATTGAACAGAGGAGACAATTGACAAGTACCTACGCCCTCTATCACTCATATCTTTTTCCTGTGCAATAAGAGCATTTAACAGGTTAAGGAAAGATATTGTTGAAGGATATCGTTCTCTCCTTGCTTCTATTTCATTCAACTCATATTGCATATCATAGACCTGCCATCATCAAACTTCAACAAGATAGTTTTGCACTATAATAGAGAATAAGGAAATAAGCAAGATCATTTTTCCATCATCCAAGTCAGCATCCTGACTAAAATCCAGGCACTAGTTCAAGATTGGCAAGACTGACCAAGTAAAAGAATTAACAATGATCATGATATAACAGATAATAAAAACCATGCAGGTAGATTTACCCGTATCTGTACCTAAAGTAGTAAAAAGTAGGTTCATCTACTGGAATCAAATCTGAAATATCCTCACAAATCTAACCTGTGTCATCACTGGCTGAGCACTGTTTCCACCATGAGTTCCAAGGACTACTGGTAAATCATATTGCTCAAGATAACCCCAAATGACATCTTTTAGTTCTGGAGATATATGGACAAAAGTAGCTATAGTATTCCGAAGAGCACCCTGAAAAAGCAAACGATACTAATTCAGAGAAAAGGAAAACAATCCAGCGTAAGATTCCAATATTGAGATGAAAAATCATAAACCTTCAAATAAGGTGGCACAGTTTCATAACTAAGGAGTTTGAACAGTGGTTCAATGTCCTGAAACCAATTCTTCCTTTCAACAGGATGCCCATTTTCTAACACCTACGGCAAAAAAGCAAATAGTCAGAATTTGCTTGTGAAAAGGGGAGTTTATGTCTAGAAGTATGAATGCATTGATAAGCTTACTTCTAGTAGCAGTAACATCACCCCACCCCACCCCACCCCACCCCACCAAAAAAAACAAGATCCAAGCAGATAGGTCAAAGCACACAAAACGAGAATAAACAGGTCAAAACCTTCTGAAGCACATCCAGATATGCAACAAGGGCTTTTGCGTCCCCCTCCTGAAATTCAGGCAACAAGGAACCAGCAGTCTGAAGGGATTGTTTGAACTTCTCATCATATATTGTTAGACAATCAAACAATGTATTCCATCCAACAGACCGGAATGCTTTGCCCTTAAGTAGATCATTAACCTTTGCAGCACCTTCTTGACTAGAAGCCTGTGAGGTACGTTCCACAATGAGTTAACAAAGTCATTAACAAGAATTTAGCAAATTCATTCATCCAGGCAGAAAAAGAAGAATTCAATTGACATACCAAAGTGCTCAGCATTTTCAAGAAAGCCACAAGTGTTTGAAAATTAGTATGATCCTCTCCAGCAAAGTTGACAAACGTCCATAAAACATCATTTCCAGAAAGCAGCTCAGGTTCCTTCTGAAAGTACAAACATAAACCATTGAAAAAAGATGAGAATAAGTGTTTATAGAAACTCAATATGGTTGAGTCAAAAATAGGGTGCAAATCATCTTCCTCATAAATTACAACGTCGGTTTTTTAAATCTTAGTCCACAAATAAAACTACAAAAATTCCGAGAATTGGAAATCCAAAAGTGTTTCAGAAATTTCAAGACCAACCTGATATATTTCACTCACAAATTCCAGCAACGAGACAAACACAAAAGGGCCAGTTTCATCAGCCTGTTGGTAATCCAGGTTACCATTCACAAAATCACGAGGGCCAGATGTACGATATGGATTAAGCACAATCATTGCCCTGTCCTTTGATTCTTTTACCTATAAGGAAGTAGTACAATAACCTTATTAAAACTGAAGATAATAATCATAATAAAATAACTTCCTAATGACTGAAATGTGTCCTTGCCTTTTAGTGTGTGATGCTTGCAAAATTAATGAGAGGAAATAAAAGAAATTGAAATGATCTAGCAGAATAGCACTTTTTAGCCCACCACTGTTCTACAGAATCAGTGAAGTGACATGTCATCATAGCTATGATTTAAGATACAGCACAGCAGGCCACTCGAGACTTTGACCAGGTCATATCAGGGACAAAAGACTGGTTTGCAAATGATTGGTCAGTTTTTTACCCCCAAATCCAGGTCAACTGAGATCAGTTCACCCAAACTGACCTTCTATGCTTTTATACCTAGCAACCTCAAGTTACAGTAGGCTAAATTTAATGAAGTATAAAATAATTCAACCGACCTTATTAGCAACCTCAAGTTACAGTAGGCTAAATTTAATAAAGTATAAAATAATTCAACCGACCTTATCTCTTGCAAGAGGGTGAGAAAGGAAGCAAGTCATCAGCTTGTGCATATAAGCATTGTACATATAGACCATATCCTCATCATCATTCTGCCAAAGTCAATGTGACAGAGTCTTAAGAAACACATCTCACAAGCAATGGCCATAACAAACTAGAAAACCAATTGAACAAGAATTGAAACAAAGAACAAAATGAATAATAACTTAATAACTGCAGCACTAAAGGAAAATTCTCACAAAAGGTTCAGAAAATTGAGCAGTAAAACACAGATACAATATAGCCTATGATCAGGAAGTTGTTAATTTAAGAGCACACGTGCCTGTTAAAATGAATTTTTACCAACTTATTATATGTAAAAGATAATTATATAAGAGAATAATTGAGAACATTTGCAAAAGAAACCTGGTAAGCTGCTGTCCGGAAAATATTGTCCAGCAAAAATTGGAAGACATTCTTTGAGAAAATGAACTCCAAGCAAGAATCCAAGTAGCCCATATCATTTGATGCAGCACTTGAAGTTGCTTCCCTTACAGCATTCCCATCATGTATTAACATCAAATGTACAGACCAAGCCAATCTTACACCACCAACAAAACCCTCCACAATAGAATTATTAACAGAACCGGTCACCTAGTGTATGGAAGAAAGTCAGGAACTTACACATCACAAAGTAAAGTTCATAACCGGCATAAGCGATAAAAACTGTGATTTGTCTTACAGTGTCCTGAAATTCTTTTCTAAATGGAGCATTGCGAGAGAGGATAGATGCTTTATCAGGTACCGTATTCAGAGCATCTGAAGTGAAGGCAATAACAAGAAAGAAGAGAAGACTAAAAGTAATCTGCAGCAAGGGAGAGGAACAGATAAAGACAGATTGAGACAATCAGCCATGAACTAAAACTATAGAGATACAGAAACAATAACATATCAAGGAATGAATATATGTATCTATATCAAAGGCATCCCCAATGTACTAATTACTTCATATAGAAAGATGAGCATTATCCAAATCATATTATGCCGATTCGAGAAAAAATTATGCCAAAAGAAGAGATGATGATGAAGGATTTAGAAAATCAGTCATAAGATATTTCTAAATTGACGCAAAAAAAAAGAAGCTAAAACTGCTCTCTCACAAGCAGAAAATGAAGAAAAAGAAAGAAGCGTGCCTGGCACTTTAATGTGTCATTGAACTCCACAAGTTCTGCAGCACTATCTTTCAAAGCAAGAAAAACATCCTTCACATCTTTTGGACCTGTAGGCAGACATTATAGGATATGGAATAGAATAATCACTTCTATTGCATCATACAGGATTTAAAGTTCAACCTAACAACCATACAAGCAGCAAAATAAGAAGTGTAAACGAGCCTTCGTCATACTTGTTAGTGATATTTTCTTCTCTTTTAATCTTAAATATTTGAAAAGAATAAATTACGAGTCATTTTATTCTGAAAAAGTTGAAGATCCAATGACGCAATTAACTCATAGACAGTGCACACTGTTTCATGAATGGGTGATCAACAACTTGCTTGAGCCAGGACAGCAAGTTATTCACATTCCCGCCAGCACAAGCAAGAACACCCAAAAGACACAGAAAGGCTACATGCAAACATTACCACACTTTCCAATATATAGAAATAGCTCCAAAAAATTAGTTGCTTACTCTTGATACTATTTATAGGAAACTTAGTGACTTGAAAATTTTAACTAAAATTATTAACCACACAAGACCTTACAAAGAAAAACAGGATAGGTGATGATAAAAAGCCAACAACACTGGAGCCAAAATCTAAAAATCAAACCCCCAAACCATTAGTGGGGTAGTGCACAGATAAATTATAAACTATTATAGATTGCAAGTTTTTGGATCCTATATTTAAATATAATTTAATTAAGCAATAATAAAATCGTTACCAAACTGAAACGAAAGCAAAACACAAATTGAGCCTCTTACTTGTCCGAACAATTAAAACAGAGAGAACAAGGCAGTGCCCCAGTACCAATCTCTCTCTACAAACCACAGCTCGCCGCTCAACCAAAGCACCTCTAGAGTCGAGGACATAACGCTCACAAAGAGGCCCACCCAAGCCAGCAGGTTCTTCTCGATTAAGTTCCTGGCAACCAAAACAGACAAGAGACTGAAATTTTCAGTACAATATAGCGTAAAATGCAGGTAAAACTCATATTGTAGTGCACATGTGCAAACCAACTGAAAAAAACCTATAAAACTTTTTATGGGAACACAATTCCACGATTATTAAGGTCCTGACACTTAAACTCATTCCCCAATAGGGAAAAATGAAAAGTTTCATTAAACCAATAATAAGGGCAAATTCAGCGTGGGCAATGCAGTAATAGAAAACGCCAAATAAGTCATAATTTCTAAACATCAAGAAGACGGCAGGTATGGCTTCAACATATTCTAAGAAACGAAGTTCACTGCATTCAGAAGTGACTAAGTAAAGCAAATCTATTTGATTGAACCTTAATTAGAGAGATCAAACGTTGTCTTAGCCCATCATCAATAAGATCTTCCATATATTTCTGAATGTCTAACAAGACATCAATTTCAAGTCCCTGATCAAGCACAACAGCCTGCAAAAGAAGAAGAGTTAAAAACCCATTCAAATGTGACAAACAAGATGGAGTATACAGAATAACGGCTACCCTCAATAGTGTATACAGAGATGTTAACAGATCTCGCCTCTCAGTGTACCAGAGCCCTGCTGCTAGGCGCAAAATTTCTAATGGCTCTCGTCCCATCAAACCCCACTAGAGACACACAAACACAAAAGGATGGATGAGAATTAACTCTTAAGCAAGCAATTGGAAGCTTGAAGGAAAGAGAAAGAACAGCCTACCTCTTGATTGGCCAAAACAAGTAAACGGACACAATCAATTTCATTGAGATGGAGGTCATCACTCAATTTAATAACCTATAATCAAGCAAAATAACAAATTTCATGTAAGGAACAAACAGAAATATAATGAGAAAGCACAGATGATATTGTTAATAATAGTGGCTGATATGCAAAATAAGTATTAGAGGGAAAACAGTAAGTTATTTGGTGGGACTAAATGCCAGAAAACTAGCATCCAAACTTTAATCAATGCAGAAACCAAGTGGCACTAGTTAACACAGTTCCTACTGCATTGTCGACTATGCCCGTGCAGTGTCTCTTCAATGTGAAAGCATGATAAATAGAAAATCTAATTAACCATTCCCAATGTACATCAATTGCACGAAGAATCACCCTCGTTGAAACATATATAACATGCCAAACATTATTTCAAGTTTACCATAATCGTGCAATCAGATCATTTATTCAATTCAAAGTAAAGGTGAAAAGAAAAAGACGTTTCACTTCTTTCCCATCCCAAAAGAACCAAGGAGGAAGGGAAAATAAAATCAAACTCACAAGTTGAACATCTTGATCATCAAGCGATATGGGTCCCGAATCCGGAAGCCTCACTTCTTTAGACTGAACTTGCGCGCGGTCAGACGGCTTCGGCGGCTACAAAAAAGAAAGCAGACACAATTTTCAAGTTCCAAAATAGGCAACGCCACGACAAAATGGACAGGGGGGAGATTGAAGAGTGTAGCTTACTGTGTAGGAGAGCAGAGACTTGAAAGAAGGAAGAGCGCTGCGAATGGCGTGAAGTAGCTCGACTCTCTGGGACGGAGACGGTGGGGAAGGGCCGAGGAGGGAGGATTCGATGATGGAGAGAAGTTGCTTGGGGGAGATCATCGGAACCCTAATGGAGAGATGTACGGGAAATGGGCGGGAATGTTTGAGGGTCAGAGGATTTGGTCCCGGGACTTCTTAAACCCTACATCTACCTTAAAGGTTAAGACAAAGAGTAGACTAGGTTTTATACTGAACAAAAGAGTGTCCTTCCTCTATGCAAGTTTTTTAAACAAAGAGATTAAAAATTCAAATTATGATAAAATAAATTATTTAAATAAAATAATAAACATGTTAGATAAATTAAATTCATTATTTAATTTAAATCGTTCGAGCACCATCTCTCAAGAAAATGGTCGCCGCGTGAAGGGTATTACTAACCATAGTAGGACTCTAAAAGTGACCAACTTAGACGTTACAACCACTCTCATTCCTAACTTTGTGAAACAACTATTCACGGCTTACCCACCTCCCAAGTTCAAATCTTTCGTCGGCTGACGCCACCAAGTCCAGATGCAACGAATACCGATTCCATTGATGGTACAGAGGTTTCACTGATCACTTCAAACTCACTCCATTCCCAGCAGACCTTGATATTAAATGTGCAAGACGGGGTGTTGGAATGTTAAAGTTTGAGCCTTTGGCAACTTTGATCCGACAAAGATTGGAACTTCATGTCAGATTTGCTTTTTCATCCCCATTTGTGAGAATACAGAAAAAAACACAGGAGAAGAAGATGATGATAAAGTGATGACAATTAGGAAAGTTGAGAACATGAGGGAAGATATCAGCAACAAAAATCATTTTTGTTTTTATTGCTTGTTTCAATTGGTAACTGATCTGCAGTTCCTCGCTGTTTCACCTAGTGCAAGGTGGGGATTGTCATACCTTCAGTGTGCAGGATAAAACGTGCAAGCTAGGGATCTGTGCAATTCACTAGTATAGTCATTCAAGGAATCTAAGAAAGATTACTTCACAACTTAATTACGACACGAAATTATCTGTTCCGTAAACCTATTCCCATTGCATGTCATCCACATATTTAGTTTTGTCTTATTTATTTATTGTTAAATGTATAGAAGTCGTATAATGGTACAAGATGGGAACAGAAATTATGGAACAGGCGATTTCATCCCCTTAATTACTAGTAAATTGAAAGATTAGCTGAAAGAGAGATGCGATCTTATTAAACTTTATAAGAGTGAATGTAGCTTTGTCTTGTCATTTCCTGAACATTCTATAAATAAAAGTTCATTAAGATCTTTCTGTTACATCTCTTGATTTCTCGATGCAATATTGTTTCCTTTTTGAGACGTATTGTCTGTTAAGAAGATCTTGAACATGATCGTAAGAACTAAGAAGGAAAACTTTATATGTTCATAAATGAAAATGCTAACTTCTCTTCGAGAAGTATATGCCCGTTTGCACAACAAAATCAAGTTTGACATGCATGATGAGATATTGCTGCTTGTATCTACAGTTACTGTGGAACACTTCAGTGACGAAAATAGTTGTGATAGAAGCACATGTCTAGACCTTATGAGTTGGGCTTTTGACTTTTAATATGACTGTTGAGATCACAATCTTCCCATAGGTCAATTACTTACAGTTCACTGGAATTATGAAATGGGCAGGGCCCTGTCCTAAATACACTGGTGATGGTGGGACCAAGATTGTCATCTGCAAAAACTGGATAGACAACCAACGAGTCACCCTTGTGAAAATGTGCAAAATATTCAGGAGGAAGAATAGAGACTTGAGGAATTTAGTTCTCAAACATCTGCGAACTACGGTTTGCATGTAGGGCCTGGAAAGATTTAGACATCAGTTAATTTAAGCACACAAGCCTGTTGTAAGAGAATATCTAGAAACCCTGTAAAGATCATGCAAAACAAAGTTAAAATTTAGAATTTTATCGCTAACTTAGCTAGAGAAGTAAATTGAAGAATAACAAGGAGAAATCCAAGTGCATTTTCAACAGATTCATGAGTGTGTAAACACACAATAAAAACCTTGATAAGACATTGTAATGGTTGGCATGGCTTCAGGCTAGAGAAGCAGAATTTGTAAGATACAATCAAATCACAACTCAAAACCAAGATTTATCATGTCAGATTATCAAGAGTAACTAGATAATGGAAGTGTACCTAAATCCATCGGAGTAATCACGTATAGGATGTTGCAGTTTGTGTTGATCTTCCAAGAGATGTCTTTAGGTTGTCTATCTTTTCTTTTGATGGGATTATAGAAAAGAAAACCCTTAAGTCTCGCTTGGGGACTATAACCATATATTCATATGCTTAGTGTCAATTACTAATTTGCCCATCATAAATTAGAAATATAACACTGGGGTTTCTACATATATCTTGGGTCATACTTTAATTAGACGATTTAGACCCAATAACCCAATACTTTATTAGAACACTTTTATTTAGGTCATACCTTAAAATAGCCCATGATATTTAATTATACATATATGTAAGTCCACCCAAAAGAAAATCCAACAATCTCCTACTTGGACTACATATATATAATTTCTTATAATTAGATGTCATGATAAACCTTATGAGCTCAAAATTGCTATTATTTTTTAATCATCTTTAAAAAATCCGGTCCATTAATCATATCAATGCAGGATCAAAGGGATCTTTGTCACAATCATCTTGACTAAACCCATCAAGGGTCATATATATCAATAAAACAATGGCATGGATCAAGTATGGATGTGTAGCATGGAAATTTCATGTTGTGTGATCTTTAATATGCCTATTTCCAACTAGTCCTACTTTATTCCTTTACGAGATCAAGCCGAATGAAATCATAGTGTAAATTCACAAAAATTTTATATCGAAATACCAAATCATACAAAATTCGTAAGACATGTCTGCAACCATAAATGTATACAAACTCCCACTAAATAAACATATCATCAATTGAAAAAACACCTGTATGAGTTGTGTGCTCATGAAAGACCTTGGGTGGTAAACCTTTAGTCAACGGATCCGTAATCATGGAGTTTGTTCTAATATGCTATATAGACAAATGACCACTTTGAATTCTTTCTTTAACAACTAAGAACTTGATGTCGATGTGTTCCAACTTTCACGAGCTCCTGTTGTTATTAGAATATAGCACTACTGATTTATTGTCATAAAATAACTTTAATGGTCTTTCAATGCCATCTTTAATTCGCAACCTAGTGACAAAATTTCGTAGCCATATTCCATGATTGGATGCCTCATAACATGCTATAAACTCAACTGCTATGGTGAAAGAAGCTATGAGTGTTTGTTTAACACTCTTCCAAGAAATAGCTCCTCCAGCAAGCATATAGATATAGCCTGAAGTGGATTTACAATTGTCTTAGCATCTCGCAAAATCAGAGTCAGAATACCCAATGATCTCCAACTGATTCGATCTCCTATACGTGAGCGTGTAATCTTTTGTTCTCTTGAGATATCGCATAACCCTTTTGGCAGATTTCCAATGATCCAGTATGGGATTGCTTAAATATCTGCCTAACATTCTAACAATGTACGTAATATCCGGACGCGTACATACTTGAGCATACATTAGATTCCCTACAGCTAAAGCATAAGGAATCTTCTGCATTTCTTTAGTTTCTAAATCATTCTTGGGGCATTGATTAAGACTAAATTTGTCTCCTTTAGCTACAGGGGTATCACCTAGTTTAGAATCTTGCATGCCAAATCTCTTAAGTACCTTATCGATAGAGATCTTTTATGATAACCCAAGAATGCGATCTCGATGTATCTGAATTCCTAATAAAAACGATGCTTCATCAAGATCTTTCATTTCAAAATTCTTTGATAGAAATTTCTTGGTTTCATGCAATAAGTCTATATCGTTGCTGGCAAGCAGAAGTCATCAACATATAAAACCAGAAAAATACACTTACTCTCACTGAACTTATGGTATACACAGTCATCAACCAGATTCATTTCAAAACTAAACGAGATGACAACCTGATGAAACCTGTAATACCATTGACGAGAAGTTTGCTTGAGTCCATAAATGGATTTCTTTAATTTGCAAACCATCTACTTTGAATCTTTGGAAACAAAGCTTTCAGGCTGCTCCATATAAATTGTTTCATTAAAGTCTCCATTGAGAAACATTGTCTTAATATCCATCTGATGTAACTCAACATCAAAATGTCCACAAGTGTCATTATAATCCTAAAGGAATTTTTCGAAGATACCGGCGAGAAAGTTTCTTTATAATCGATACCTTCTTTCTAAGTAAAGCCCTTTGTGACAAGACGAGCCTTATATCTTTCTACATTGCCTTTTTAATCTCTTTTGGTCTTAAATATCTATTTGCAACCAATGAGTTTCACACCTTCAGGAAATGAGACAAGATCCCAAATGTCATTATCTCTTGTGGACTTAATTTCCTCATCCATCGCATCAATCCACTGTTGAGTATTAAAACTTTCAATGGCTTCATGAAAGTTGATTGGATCATCTTTTACTATGCCAATGTCCATATTATGTTCTTGGAGAAAGACAATATAATCATCTGGAATTGCACTTCTCCTGTCTTTAATGAATCTCCTTAATGACACTTGTTCTTAAGGTTGTTGAGTTTGCCCTCCAGGTATATTTAATTGATCTTGAATAGGAAGATTTTCGACATTGTGTTGTTGTTCTGAAGTTCCTTCTTGAACAATGTCAGGAATAATATCCCGATCATGATTAATAACAACTATAGGAAGAGAAACAAATTCCTCTTCAAAGACAAAGTCTCTAACCTTATCCTTATCTTTCCCTTCAAACTCAACATTATCAAGAAATCTTGCATTCCCCATCTCAAAAAATGATTTATTTGTGGGATCATAAAATTTATACCCTCTTGATCTTTCAGAGTATCCAACAAAGTAGCTACTAACTGTTATTAAGTCCAATTTCCTTTCATTTGGCCTATAAGGCCTTACCTCAACCGGACAACCCTAAATGTGAAAGTGTTTTATACTAGGCCTTTTGCCTATCCATAATTCATAAGGGGTTTTAGTTGTTGCCTTAGTTGGAACTCCATTAAGAATATCAGTTGTGATCTTTAATGCCTCTCCTCAGAGCGAATCTAGTAAGATAATGTAAATAATCATACTCCTTACCATGTCCTTAAGTGTTCTGTTTCATCTCTTAACAACATCATTCATGCTAGGATTCCCTAGCATAGTGTACTGTGGGACGATATCGCATTCCTCTAAGAATTTGGCAAATAGTCCTGGACATTATTCATCGAAACTGTCATATCTACTGTAATATTCACCATCACGGTCAAATCTGACACTTTTTATCCTATTGCCAAGTTGATTTTCAACTTCATCTTTAAAAACTTTAAATGTGTTTAGTGCCTGTGACTTCTTATGAATGAGATAAAAGTACCCATAACGTGAATAATCATCTATGAACGTCATAAAATACATTTGACCATTCTAAGCAGGTGTAGGAAATGACCCACAAATATCTGTATGTATTAGTTTTAAGACATCTGAAGATTTTTTGGCACCCAATCTCTTTATGTTTGTTTGCTTCCCCTTAATACACTCAATACAAACTTCAAAAATTGATATATCAAGTGGATCAAGAATTTTATCTGACATAAGCCTTTCCATTCTTTGTTTAGAGAAATGCCCTAAATGCTTATGTCATAATGAAGCAGAATTGTCATTTATCAATTTTCTTTTAGTACCTCGTGAATTAACATGCAAGGATCTATTAGATGAGGCATCTGTATCAAGCAAATAAAGGTTATCAATTATGGATAAAGAACCTGAACCAATAAATTTTGAATCCTGAAAATACCAGATTGTCCATTTCCAAAAGAACAATAATAACTAGCATTGTCCAAAACGGAAATAGAAACCAAATTCTGCCTAAAAGACAGTACAACATAAGTCGCTTTCAAATCTAAATAATTTTCAGTCTTTAATGATAACCTAAAAGTCCCTATTGCCTCAACTTTAATTGTCGTTCCATCACTCACATAGATGTACTTTTCACCATCACTGGCAAACAAAGTCTTTAGTTTGTCATTTTGATTCTTTATATTGCTTCTTTTGTGGTGCTTTATTCGCAACTTCCTTATCTTTCTTTCTTTTCTTAATATTGCCCCTAGAATTGGATGCCAAATGAGCACTTTCAATCTTCTCTTGCTTTAATCTCTCTTCTTCTTGCACACTATGTGAAATGAGCTCATTAAGAGTCCATTTCTCCTTTTGACAATTGTAACTGACCTTAAATTGACTAAATTGTGTGGGACGAGAGATCAAAACTAGATGTACAAGTTAGTCTTCCGATAGCTCTAACTTTAGTGCCTTTAGTTTGGAAGCAAGATGAGACATTTCTAGAATGTACTCTCTGATGCTCCCATTGCCTTTATACCTCATG
>JAOTAY010000007.1:30232254-30272259 GCA_025629805.1 Erythroxylum baracoense | reverse complement strand
AGATAATACAGACAAGACATTAGGAGAGTATAATTGAAGGGAATATAATTTCACATCTCATATGCTCCTACACTATTGTTCTATCAATCTTATTTCGTTACTTTTTGATAATTATTTATCCTTCTTCGAATAAGACGACGGTAGCTATTCAATTACTAACTTCATGAATTAGATTGGTATAGAAAACAAGTGGCATGCCAAAAAAAAGAAACACAGAAGTCAATGGATAAACTTCACAAGCTTATCATGACAGAAAAAGGATGAGTATCAGGTATTTAGTTGACAAATGTTAATGGTCCTATACAGTCCTTATAATGGTTATGAAAATGCTTCTGGAACCGAAAATTGATGTTGCTGGTCACTAATCGTTGTCATCTCTCTCGCACAAACGGAACGCTGACAAGTATTTTCAGGATAAGCCTTAATCTGACGTACATACGAACAAAGATAGACGTGGCGGTGGACCTTTCATGAAGAATTTAAGTCCATTTAATTCTAGGTGCAGCGATTCTAAACCTAATAGTCAACAGCAACCAACTTCCACTTACATTGAAAATCTTTAATTTCTTGATAGTCAATAAGCATTAGATTAATGACAAATCCATTAACAATACAAAGAGCTTCCTGTTATTTGGTTTTATTGAAAACAGCAAATCGCCTTTGATAGGTTACTATTGCATAGAACGAACTTGGTCATTTATCCATCCAAATCACACAACGAAGACAACTTCCTTCTCTGAGCAAGTCAAAGGCTCTGTTTATATCTTTGAATTGGACTTCATGAGTTACAAACTTATCCAATTCCAGTTCCTGAATAAATAAAAAAAGGAATCATAACCACACATCTCTCAGACTGAATTTAACAATATTTCATTAGTCAAGTTAGAGTTTAGAACCACGAGTAATCGGTAAAGAAAACATATACCTTATCCAAGTAACGCTGTAAGAGAATTGGAATGTGGGATTTAGGAAGATAGAAGTTGTCAATCATTAGTAAATGTGATATAATTCTTGAAATGAATGGAAAATATGATGTTGATTGGTGAAGGAAGCAAGTGTAGGAATAGAGTAAAGCAATAATAACCAAACTAAAAAAAAAGGGAATCTAGAACATGCAAACCAATCAAATGAATTTCACTGTCACTTGTACTCCTTTCTGTGGCAGAATGGATAGGTTTTTGATTTTGTGATCAAGGTTTGCGAACCATAGGTCCTTGGTTGGATCGGCTACACCTTTTTAGTGCTTTTGCTACCCCACAAAACCCAGGAATAGCTTTTAACCTCCAATCTCTTGTCTGTGTATGCAAAGGCTATCAGAAAAAAATGGAAGTACAAGAAAAACGTTTAGCTGCTGCACATTTAGCAGGTTTTTTTTTACACTATAAATCTTCAAAGTGGTGATAGATCTTACCAGCATTGAACTGTCCATTTCCATGAAAAAGGGAAAAAGGGTACGAAAACTAAAAGATAACTGCAGTCACAGTAATAGGGAAAGATCTTGAATTTCTAAATTGGAAGGTAACAAGCATGTGCAAACATACATACATACATGTACACTCACCACAAGTCTTGAATAAAAGCAAAAGACCTCTTAATTGCAGAAGTTGGTAGGTTTTAGTTCGCGTACATTCACGGGAAGGCATACGACGAGACATTCATTGCCTATCATTATCTTCTTCATCATCATGTGAGTTTGGCTCTAATTAATGGTTGTCATATCACTCAACAAAACAGGAAAACAAGGCTTATTTCGGACCATTAATGTCTATGTCTAATATGTGTGACCCCTAGACACTACAGGATTCACGTTTGCTTTTTAGTAAACTATAGGCACTTACTAACATTGTCTAACAGAAATACGGTTGCTGTATATGAACAATATCATCATCAACTGTTTCATGATAAACCATTCTTCTCGGTTTCTGCAAAATAATAAAATCTAATTAACCTCACTTGTTAATTATATTAAGAGTTATGAAGCTTGATTTGGTGTTTGAATTGATGATCACTATGTAGAAACCTTCTGGAGTTAATACCAACTACTTGTTTCATCTCCAGTGAACCTTAACTAGAATATATAACATGATAGGATTCAAGTTCATTAATGTTCTTACAACAAAAGAATTTGTGTCTGAAATTAGACACGAACCGTGAATGCCATGACGATAATGCAACTTAGACGGTTGACCTCTTACTCTATAATCGTGTGAAGTAGGGTCACGAAAGTTGACAATATAACACTCATCTCATCTAGCTTTATACATGCCACAAACTCACAAATGCTTGTTATGATCAATTATGGGAAAGAGGGTTTGTCCCACATTTCTACCATGTTGTTGTACTCAAATGGTGTCTCGCACCTCACACGTACGGTGTAATAATGCAGAACCACCCGCACACGTACCAACAGACAGCATTCGAAGGTAAAAATGTTACAAAACCAAAACCACTAGCCACTAGACCAAACATGCAACATGAGAGATGGCTCGTATTTGTAACAGTCGGCCAGTGCGATACAACCATAACTATACACCCCTTCATGGGTCCTCTCTACTTCTCTTATTCTTTTGATTCTTATCATAAAATACGAACTTTCAGGAGTGTGGGACGACCAAAAAAGAAAAAAATGAACTCAAATAATTGGTCAAAATAATGAGTGTGTATCAGTTTCCACCACCGACTCAGGTGGGGTTTATACATTAGAATGTATGCGTTTTCCATCTCAGGAGTCTTCGTCAACTTTTACATCCGTAGCCTACCCTTTTCTGAACTTCCCTTTGCAGACACATGTTCTTACTCCAACCTTCCAAGTGGAGAAAAGGCAAAGCTATTTTGTCTTTCTTCATGTATTTTTATTATTCGAAGAGCCACCATCCAACGTGTTAGTGTCAAGATAACAGTAGAGCTAACACGCGGTTTTAAATCGTAAAGTTTAAGTCATTTTGTCTTCTTTTCTTCGTTTTTCACTCATCAATAATCATAAACATCAACTTGGAAGCTCAGATAATATCAAACTTTGCCTGCCAACCCCACCAAGCTTTATCGGTTTGATTGTTACAGGATCATTCTTGGGTGATCTTCTGGCACCTCTCTGTCAAGCAGTTCACTTTATACACGAGATCAATCAATGAATGCAAATTGTAGTACTGTTACATTTAATTTAGCTTGCTACTAGCTCATAATCTAAGCTCTAAATTCTAATGATGTGCATGGTTGGTGGGAAAGAATCCAAGTTGAAACAAAGAATGTGGTAACGTACAAAAAGAAAGATTTTCATATCCCACTTTAAATGGTGATCTATCTAAAGGTCTCCATGCAAGGTCTCGGAAGGCTTATAAAACACGGGTGTTGGTACGCAACAATGGTGGTCGTCGTTTTGGGAAAGACGAAGAAGAAGAACAAGAAAGAAATCTTTCAAATGTGCATTACCAAAACACTTTGTCATGTCATGTGTTCAGTTCAGTCATCAGTGTTTCATACTTTAGTTAGAAATCTAAATGTATTTAATTATAGTTTATTGATTAGGATTGGATTGAATTAAATCAGATTGTTTTTATATTAAAAGTTTAATAATAATAATAAAATAATCTAAAGTGAAAGATATCTTTCTATGAAGATACCTTGGGACCGACCTACCTGATTTGTTTAATGGGACAAGGCAAAATGTATGATTAGGTATTGGATTATAGCGAAATAATTGCCTTTGGGGATCATGACAATGAGCAGTCGTGGTCGGCAGGATTCGAACCTGCGCGGGCAAATACCTTGGGACCGACCTACGTGATTTGTTTAACGAGACAAGGCAAACTGTATGACTAGGTAATGGATTATAGCAAAATAATTGACTTGTGGGATCATGACAATGAATAGTCGTGGTCGGCAGGATTCGAACCTGCGCGGGCAAAGCCCACATGATTTCTAGTCATGCCCGATAACCACTCCGGCACGACCACCTGATATGAACTTTTTGATGCTTAGAAATTTATTACCCTACGGCTTAAACCATATACATGATTATCCACCAAGTACTGTAGATATTTTTGTGTTTCTCCCGTTACATGTAACATGGTCTGCATCAATGTCTGCCGCCAGTTTGTCAGTTTACTGTCCAGCTTATGTTCATCTAATTCAAGTATTCAACCATTTAAGGCCTGAAATACTGAAAACTTCAGGATAATGATCTATATACGAGCCTTTACTGCTTTGAGAGTTAAACAGAAGTATGTGCAAATTTTTTAATCTATAATTATGAGTTCATCTGCTATTTTAATTATCGGAGCTCACCAGGCAGTTCTTGTAACTCTTAAGATATGGTAAGAAGCTCAAATGTACCATCTTCAAGAAGCAAAAAAGAAACAGCTCATATTAAACAAGCCAACACATCCAGTAACTTCATTGCACAAGAAAGAAAGAAAGAAATTAATCTTATTATCATTCCTTGTTGTACAACTTCTTCGATCAAAGCCTCTAGAAGAGCAGCTGATAGTGATCCAAGAGGCCCATCATGCCAAATTCGAATAATCAGTTCTTCATATCAAAAGTTTCTCAATAGCATCCTGCATTACGATGGCAAATAAGCATATGCATGGATCAAATTGTCAACAAAGCTGACTTAATTTGAATTCCAGAATCAAGAATGTGAGTACCTTGAGTTGTTGAATTTGACTTTTCAATTGGCTGCCCTCATTCGATGTCACGGAACAAGCAATGACAGGCCTTGTGACACCACAAGCTCGGCCAAGTGCTTGCTTTGAAGGAACAAATACATAGGGCACATTCTGCAAAATTAAGACATGAAAGTAAATAATACAGCACTCAATAGTATCATTCACCAAGCAACGAAAATGAAGAGTTAGTAACAATCAACACTTGCATCAGCAAGAGTAGACGCAGAAAGTAAATAACACAGCACTCAATAATACTCATTCACCAAGCAATGATAACGAAAAGAGTTAGTACCAATCAACACTTGCATCAGCAAGATATTTAACACCTAAAGAAGTACAATGTTATTTGCTACCTCTTATGCAAAGAAAAAACAGAACATAGAACTGATCAGCTGGCTCCGCAGCCATACTCTTGGTCTGCTTTTAAAGTGATGCAGTGGCGATTTTGAAGCAAATACCATGTTGAAACGATCTTATTCTTCCACATAGCATGTTCAATCCAATTAAATCAGTCAAAACATGATAAAATGAAACGCAAATGCATACTGAACATTGGCAATTGATACATAACCGATAAAACCAGTACACACAGCTTTCTAGTAATCAGCTTAGAGCACCTCAGAGTTGGATAAATACCAATAAATAACTTCAGTTAACGCAAACAAGATAACCAGTTAATCTTTAGCCTCCCAACTTATATCTCAAAACTATAGGAACCTCCACACAAGAAAACGAATTCAGAAACAACAATTATCCATCAGACAAAAACCCCCAAAAGTTTGCATTTTCATTTCCTTATACATAATAAGGGAACAAAAGAAATGACTAAACACCAATTCATAGAAGAAGAAGAAAGGGCAATACCTTATCTTCAGCAAGCAAAGGAAGATGGAGAAGAATCTCCAGGGGTTCAGTGTCGGCGGCCATAACTACGAACTCGGAGATACCTCTGTTAAGAGTCTTAGTCGCTAAGAAAGAGCAAACACCCAAATCAGAAACCTTCTCAACAATCAACAAAAAGGAAGGGTAAACCCGAAAAACCAAGCTTGTAAACAATAAAAAACCAACCTTCATTGGCGCCCTTTTTGAGCTGCTTGTAGTTGGCCGCTTGTTGAACAAGATCCAATATTGTGATTGTCAGCTGCGCATCTGCAAGAGGGTATGCTTTGGGATTAACCTCCTCTCCTGTCTGTTCAATCAATCAACAAACATTAAGCACAAACATCACACTCAGGAACTAGATAAACAGAGAGATGTTCTGCATACCATCTTCGCTGGTTTTCTTAGAGACAGCAGGTTAGTGCCTGTTTGGGGTTTGTAGACACTCGAAGACACCATTTGGTGTAATCTAATAAATTAATACACGACGTCGTTTCCTCCTCTGGACAGTGAAATGACCAGTGGGCTGGACATATAATTTTGAGTATTTTTATTTCAATTCTTGTTTGATTATTATATAATTTTTTTTGTAAATAAATGCGAAATTAATATGATTATCCAACTTAAAATTTTCAAAATTTGTGAATAGACAGTAAAATTTGATCTCTAAAATAATAGGATTTAGATCATCCAACTTAATAATATTTCTGAAGAAAATTGTATCGCCAACCTTCTTCCTCGTGATAAATTAATATTATAGAAGCAAGAATGACAAAAATTGAAGAATCACGTTCTGAAATATGAGTTTTAAGTCTAATCTCAAGATTCATTCCACAGACATTAAGATCAATAAATTATCAAAATCAGCACTTCAATTTCTTCTTCCAAATCATTCAGGGAAGATCCTTATTTCAACTGTTAAGAAAAATAAACTTTCAGTCACAAAGTACACACTCAGAGTGTTTGTCAGAAATGTGTGCTCAATGCATTTGAAGCAATTATGAATTCTACACATACTTTGAATAAAAGCTTTTAAAGTAATATGTAGCTTAATATTGAATAGCATTAGCTTCCACCGGCTGTACGCTCGAGGGCAGCCGGTATTCACAAGCTAAAACTGGGACGATCTGATGCAAAATCAAGTGGACATATACACTAGCGATCAATGTTATGATCTAAAGAGCCAGAGGTGTGCTAACTGGATCCAAATCCCAGGAAATTGGAACCCAGATCAGAAAATTTTCATCCTTCTGTGCTTGGCAGCTTCCATTTGCTCCTCCTCCTCCTCCAAATTATGCTGAGCAAGTAGAGCCAGAAAAAGCACTGCAAAAATAATCAGTGGAATCTGAATACTGGTTTTTACATGATTGTAAAAGAAAGTGAAACCCATAACAAATAAAAACTTTCCCTCAAGGGCAGCCCAAGCAACCAAAGATTTACGCATAGCTCAATTTCAAACAACCAGATTTCATCATGACTTCATGGCTCAGTAATTGTATCCATCCAACTGAAGTCAGGGTATATTAATAGCACCAAGCAGCTTTCAGGGTGAGGTGGTCTGAGACCTGATTAAGTCTCGGTAACACTAAAACATCTTCTTTCAAATCCATCTTGATCTCATACCAATCTCAGTTTTTCTATCGGATAAGCATCACCGAACAAAAAACTAAATCATCAATTTAATGCAATAACAAGGTATATCGTTATAGAACTGAATATAATTATAGCTGCACTCTTATGACTTGTAAACGAACTAAATCAGTCGTAGGTTCTCATCTAATACATAACGGATCATCCTGAATCACAAATCATAGCATCTTAAACAGAAAACACGAGCATGATTTTAAACCTGAATTCAGTTTATCAAGCTGTTGTTGTGGCCCCAGACCGAAATTGGTCAAGCATTTCACAGTGAGGAGTTTCCCTGACAAAACCCCACTGTTGTCTCTGCAACTCAAACCTACAATTCTGTGACAGAATCGAGACGTATTCCCTTTCCACTTTGTCTTCCAATGCTGCCATCTGCTGGCTATCCAGCGGATAATCCTGCTCAAATTTGGTGCTCTTCACATAGAAATTAACCCCTCTCTCAGTAGTGTACCTATACTCATACGGATAAGATCTGGAGAGGGAAAAGATAGGCTCTGAAGAGGGCAAGAGGTTCAGTAGAACTATAAGCAAAATAGGCAACAGCTGGATCAAAGCTCGCAGATTTAACCCAGATGCATTACCATCAGTACGAGGTCCCATTCCTCCCCCAAAATTGAAAGTTGTAAACTGAGTAGTTCCAGGAGGCATACCTCCAAAAAAGAATTCCCTGAAAATCTCATCAGGATCAAATTCTTCATAATACCCACCATTGAATCCTCGGGTGTGATAACTTGAAGCCCTTCTCTCGATAACAGTTTCTTCACTTCCGGTCAATTCATACTTTTTCCTGCTCTCTTCATTGCTCAGACACTGAAATGCCTTTGAAACAGCCTTAAACGCCTCTTCGGCTCCCGGCGACTTATTCTTGTCGGGATGGACTTTGAGAGACAATTTCCGGTACGCTTTTCGTACATCATCGACAGAACATGTTTTCTCTAACCCCAGAATTTCATAGTAATCCTTCTTCTTATTGATCTGCCGAACAATTGTCAATTGTTCCTCAGTGTATGCGGCGGCGGACGACGAAGCAGCACCACCGCCGGCAGTACACGGCGGCGACCCAGTTGCTGAAACCCTCCGACGAACCTTGGAAGACTGTTCATTAGCGCCGTCGTTAGTGGTAGCCGTAGTGGGTCCGTTTGAATTAGCAGGATTTTGATCGGGCAACGAAGAGTCTTGCTCTAACTGGGATAAGAGATCGCCGACGGGGAGAGCGGGATCGAGGCGACGAGCTTTCGTGATGAACTTGAAAGCGCGGGCTCGATCTCCAGAATCGAGAGCGTCTTTACCGATTTTGAAGCACTTCAACGCGTCATCTTTGTTGCCGTCCATATCTCTCTCACTCTCTCTGTCTCTCTCTCGTTAATACAGTCAATAAGAAGAATTGCTCATGTATTACAAGCAATTAAGTGGTCCAGTCGATCAGTCGAATCTGGATACGTATAGAATTTCAGGAAATTAGGGTTTGGGAATTCATAGTTTGAAGTCGGTATGGTTTGGTTTGGAGAAGAAGATATACCGGTACGGAAATTTAAGTAATTGTTTCCCAAGTGTATAAGATAATGTTACACCAATTTGGTCCATTTAGCTTACAACTCTGCTTTTTCATTCTCCTATTTAGTAAAATAAAAATATGAAAAATAATTTTAAAATGGTTATTAATAATTTTTACATAATAAATATTACTAACTATAAAAATTAACAATATAAATGACTTCCTAAATTATATCTAAGAAGAAATAGTATCAGTCAATATAAAATTATATAATTTTATTTTCTCTTTCTCTTATTTAATAAAATAATTAAAATTTTAAAACAAATTTGTAGTGATTATTTTTAATATTTTAATAAATAAAATTTCACTTAATTATTATTAATAATTATTAAAAATTAATGATATAATTAAACTCAAATAGTATTAGAGTTTAGTTGAAATAGTGATCCTTTTGAGTTTTGGATAGAATTAAACCTTTCACTTTATCTCTTATAACTAAAACTTTATTTTTCCTAGATTTAGCTTAAAAAGTTAAATCTGAATAATATATATATATATACACACACATAAACAGAAATAGATGGTAAATCCGATAAGTAGAGTGGAACAATGAGTTTTGCAAATAGTGCATACCTTTTCATAATTGGCTGCTATTGACATTTGACAGCTTCAGTTTGGCATGGCTTCTCCATTGCCTTAGCAGCCTACCTAAAAAGTGTATAAAAAATGGTGGTTGGAGGTGGATGTTGCAAATGCTCAGGTAGTCAGTCCCACCATAATTGAACAAACTCTTTCTCTTCTTTGGTCTGCCCATATTGGTATACCAATGTAGAACTTGGTCAAGTTCAGAGAGGAATTAATAATAATCTCTTAAAACGAGTCAAAGGAACTGTTTCATATAATGTGCCGATATGTCACACATTTATAGAGTCGTCGTCGGTTAGAATTTAAGTATTGGCTCGTCTTACAACATGTCAAAAGCCAGGCACATTCCTTGGCTTAAAAGGCCGACCTTTGAGGCTCTAGCATAAGTGAAAGCTAAGGCAGTAAGAAACTCTTGCGTAAAGACTACAAGGATACCTCCTGTCTCTTCCCTCTCTGTTGCTCTTTTGAGAAGAGAAAAGAGAAGAGAAGAGAAGGTTCTTAGATTTAGAGTCGAGAAAGCATCAAAGCTGTCAACTTTCATCTGGTAATCTCTGGTTTACGCGGATATCTTCTTCATACAACGCTATTCTACTGCCGTTTAGCTTTCTTGGGTATATCTGTTCATCATATTTTTCAAAAAGATTCGTCCTTTGGCCAATAGCCGTTATACCCACCTCCAGAAACTAAATCTTTCTCTTTTTCTCTTGACTAGTTAGCGTTCAAACCTTTCTTCTTTTTTTTGTTCTTGTCCAAGCCTCAAGTGATAGTTCGAACTTCTGTGTTTGCATCGGAAGCCTGTGAAGTAGAGAAAAACAGTAAAGTTTGAAGCTTTTATGTCAATGGCTAGAAGTTCTCCAGTTGTTCGACATCAAAATCAGGGTGTGGTGTTCTCCGATTCTGGTGTGAAGCTTCAGCTGTTTTGTCATGACAGTAACGTCGGTAATGGTAAATTTCATGTCCGTGGGTTGTTTGCCAGTGTCAACCAAGTTGGACAGGGATTTGGGATCGCTCCTAATCCTCAAAATTCACTGGACAATGCTAACACGAAAGTCCTGGCAGCCACTCTGCAGATGAAGTACGTGTCAATGCCTGAACCAACTTTACCCGTTGAGAGAATTCCTGAATTGGTGATTGGAGAGGTTTTGGAGGTAAAAGAGGAGGAAGAGCAGAAGAGTAAAAAGAAGACGAAAGGTGGATTTAGATGGAAATTTAAAGTAGGGAATCCGTCAGTTAGGAGGCTGATCAGTGGAGCAGTTGCAGGTGCTGTCTCACGTTCTGCTGTTGCTCCTTTGGAGACTATAAGAACTCATATGATGGTTGGAAGTTGCGGGCACTCAATAGTTGAAGTGTTTGAGAATATCATGAAGAATGAAGGTTGGAAGGGCTTATTCAGGGGCAATTTGGTTAATGTCATCCGAGTTGCTCCTAGCAAAGCTATCGAGGTTTGCATACTACTGAACTTAACATTTCTGATAAGTTTTCCTTTTCTGGTTATTTGAGGCTTCTGCATATTGACTCTGATTCTATGCTTACTGAATTGATATCCAAGTTAATGGGATAAGAATACCTTGAAGGATTGTTGGTTTTATTCTCCTTTATCAATATTCTTTGATTTGTCTTTTCTTCTGTCTTTAGATAAGGTTTCATGTCAAAGGGGGGGGTTTGCTTGGGTATGATCTGAGTGGTATCGATTAGGTTAGAGGACTTAGTTTATGATATGTTGAAAGCATCAATTTGCCTGTATATGGTTTCAACATGCGATCAAGGAATTCTGAGGACAAAAGTGAACCTTTCTTTGCCTCTGAAATGAGAGTTCAACTACAGTGTTGGCCTATAATTGTCTATTTGTAGACAGTAATCATGTAACTTTAGCTTCTTGTTCCAACTTTCTTCATTTGTGGGTATTGATGATTTATACTTATATTTAGGACTCTTTCAGTTCAGACATAAGATTGCTTACATCTCTACATTTTCTGTTCAACTGATTAGCTTCCATTTATGTTTGTTTGGAGAGCTGCATAAAATGCAGACTGTAATTTCTTTTTTCCGGCATCAGCAATTATCAAGACAATATCTCCTCTCTTGTATACATCCAAAATTAGTTCGTCTTTCATTAGCAATGGATGTTTCCGAGCATTACTGGTACCTCTATGACGGAACATTCCTTGCCAAATGTATGCATTTCATGTCATATAGCACATATGCTCAAGCCCTCTCACTTGGCAATCTATTTGACTTCATTTCATACTGCAGTTGTTTGCTTATGATACAGTCATGAAACACTTTTCACCTAGACCTGCAGAGCATCCAAAACTCCCCATTCCTACCTCATCAGTGGCTGGTGCCATCGCCGGAATCAGCTCTACATTATGCACCTACCCTCTTGAATTACTCAAGACCCGACTAACTGTGCAGGTAAGTTTACGTTGTTTGATCCTGTGCTTATCAATACATTCTTTTTTTTACATTTAATTGATGAATCATGTCAAAAATGGTTGCAGCGAGGAGTTTACAAGAATCTTTTCCATGCACTCGTGAAAATTATACAAGAAGAAGGTCCCGCTGAACTTTACAGGGGTCTGACCCCAAGTCTGATAGGAATTATTCCTTACGCAGCAGCCAATTACTTTGCTTACGATTCTCTAGGAAAAGCATACAAAAGGGCATTCAAAAAACAGAAAGTTGGGATTGCCATGACTCTTCTTATTGGATCAGCAGCTGGTGCAATCTCAAGTACTGCATCTTTTCCACTTGAGGTTGCTAGAAAGCACATGCAGGCTGGGGCACTCAATGGGAGGCAGTACCAGAATATGCTTCATGCTCTTATGAGCATTCTTGAGAATGAAGGACTACCAGGATTGTACAGAGGATTGGGTCCAAGCTGCATGAAGTTGATCCCTGCTGCTGGAATTTCTTTCACGTGCTATGAGGCATGCAAGAGTATACTAATTGCTGACGAGGAAGAATCATAGGACTCAAAAAGTGGGAACTGATTGCTTGGGAAAGCTATAGCTCTAACTTGACTAGGTCTTTGAAGAGTAAGAAGAAACAAACGAAGTTATCCTGCACCAATATATTTTTTGTTCAAGAATTAGTTTATTGAGTTAAACAAAATGATTTCTTTTATTATGAAAAGAGAATATTTGTCATTGACAATTCTTTCTATATTGGAATTTTTATTCCCCTTTTTTGCCTTGCTATGAGAAATAGTTGAAAATCAAAACTCCCTTAAGCTTCAGTTAGAAGAGAACACGAAGAGGAATTGGATGTTTTGTGTTGCATCATGCATATTATCATAAAAGATTGAAACTTTACCACAATTTAGTTGACTCCAAAACAAAAAAGGATTGGCCTTATAAACTTGGAAGTTCCAACAAAATACTTCCAGTTAATAGAGGCCTCTTTTGCTCAAATCCAAATCAAATACATATAATGCTAAAAAAAGCAACAAACTTTAAATAGAAAAGGTAAAAACATTTGCATTCATGACAATAGTTTGTACTTTGTCCTTGCAAGCACCAAAATTAAGGTGAAACTACCAACAAAAGAAAATTGAATATAAATTCATTCACATAATATGTTCCTAGCATCATTAGTTTCCACAACTAATGAGCACAATAATTTAAAATTTCTTCACCTACCCAAGAAAAAATTGAAGAAAATGACTAATAAAGTTCACTGGTCACTAAAGATACACATAAAACAGAACAAAACAGGCAAGTAAATGGTCATTTTTCAACTCCGCTCTTCAGCTTCTGCAAGTTCCCTCTCTTCAGCAGCAGCCGCCATTAGTTCATCAAAGTTTTCGGTCTTTTCCAGTAAAATCTCAATCTAGAGAAAATTCACATAAAAAAATCAATCACTTAATGCAGGTAAAAACTCTGAATTAAAATAATAAAAAACCACAGAAACTGGAAGCTTGAAGAAATGCAACATCATGGGAATAAAATGTAAATTGACACCTCAACTGAGAAGATTACTAAAGACATGTGAAGGTCCAGGAAACAACCATGCAATTAAACATCATAACTCATCTTCTACGAAAACTAATTCATTAGAGGATTTTTGTGCAGACTAATCCCAAATATACACAGCAGCAAAAAGATATACTCATGGATTTACCTTAGCTTTTTGGACAGGACGCCCTCTTGTTTCATCCCTCATATCAACCGTTGAGGTCATAATCTCTAACAGAGAAATATCAGTAACTAGACAGTTCAAAGAAACCTACCAAATAATCAAAGATGATAAACAATCTTACTCTTTTCAACAGCTAATCCATTGTTTTTCAAAATTTCTGCAACAGTAACAACAGTGGCAATAGCTGCAGACATGACAAAGCAAAGCATTACACGAGATTGCCACAAAAGATTAACCATTTTTCACTCACCATAAACACTAGCACTGTTGGCAAAATTATTTTCGAAGGGGACAAAAATGGATAACTTCTAAACCAAATATATACGAATAGGATTAAGAAAAAGCTATACTCTACCCACTTTATCCAATATTAGGCCCCAGACCTCCAACTGAACAAGTTAGAATACAAAGTTATCAAATTTGTATGGTTTCAGACAAATGAATCGTCTGGCGTCATAATCTGGCGGGAATTTCCCGATCAGTTCAAGGAAATTTAAAGAGTTTGTCATCCAACTGGAACAGAGCAAAAGAGATAAACGGAATACAACATATAACATCATACAGGTGAAATAATAGTTACCCATTCCGAGAGCAGAGAGCTCCACCTCATTGTGTTGCTGCATATACCTCTGTAAACCCCAAAAGTACGTCCATGAGAAGAAACCACAATAACCCTAAAACCCTAAAATCCAAAGAAGAAAAGAAAAAGTCCTACCTTTGCGAGATTGACATAGAAAAACAATGGCTTTTTGGTGTTGGAAACTTGAATTCTATTCTTCTTGTGAGAATCTCCAGACAAATTGATGTTATTAACTCCCTCACTGATTTCTTCCATTTGCAACGAACTAACCCTAAAACCCTAAAAAAGACTTGACCTTTTCGCTCGATCCGCGCGTGCGTGTGAGAATGGGATAGTTACTCGCTTTTATAGAAAGAAGTTAAATAAGTCCTGAAATGACGACCCTTTTTTCTGCTACTTAATCTCTACTTTTTTGTCATAAAAATAATGGTCAATAAATAAATAAATAAATAATATTTTAAGATCTATTTATATAACAATCGGTCAAATTTCCTTCCAAAGAGTTATCTTGCTAATTACTATACTTCAATTTTGAGTTTAGGGCTTGGATTTGTCTCAATATCTGTGGATTATAATGTTTCATTAATGACAAAGTAATAAATTAACTTTCAAGGGATAAACTTTGAATAAATTAAACCGTATATTTATTGTTTCTTAATGGAAGTGCAAAGCAAAATGAGATAGATTTGAACCAAGTTCCAAAACGGTTGCATCAAATGCTTTTTACTTTAGATAACTCATCTTCTTAGAACTACAATCACTTGAACGATCATCAGTTACAGGGCTAATAAGAGACTTTCCTTCATAAATGTGACCAAAAGTATTTTTAATATGCTTGCAACCTTCCAAAATGACCTAAAGTAGGCCCATGATCTTCTTGTGATAAGATAAAGAACAGCAAAACAAACTTCTGCAATGTCTGAATGCCCAGAAAAGTGGACATTTGGCAGTAAAGCCTAAACTCTTTAACCGCAAAGTATTATCACGTCAAAAGGTTCAGAAATGAAAAACAAGCCTTAATGACCCAAGTAATGTGTCTATCATGTCTATTTCCTACCTGTAGTTAGCTTTCAACAGGCTAATTCTTCTGATGGCTTCTGTCTTGATGAAGATTATCCAATAGTCAAATCTGCAAGCGTCTAATCCCAACCAGTGGCAATGACAGATCCAAGACCGAATTCATTTTCATGTGACACAACTGGGAAGGAATCAGAAGCAGAAGTAGCATGATAGTCATTACTGTTTGGAACATTGGAAGGGGAAATAGGAAAGCCGGGAGCACTAGATGAAGCATTGGAGTCACCACCATGAGCACTTAAATGGCAATAATTGTCTTCATTTCTGTAGTCAAAACCACCAAACTTGCTGCCAGAGTATCGTCTCATCCTACCAGAACCAGCACCAGAAAATGGACCGTGAGCATATTGGGTAAGCCAAGAAGGAACATCCTGATTGGCCTCCTCCATTAATTCAACAAGCGCCTTAGCAAGTGGCACGTTCTTCTCACTGAAAAATGCAGTAGCTAATCCTGATTTACCAGCTCTCCCAGTTCGCCCAATTCTGTGAACATAGTCATCAATATCTCTTGGAAGGTCAAAGTTGATGACATGAGACACATGGGGGACATCCAAGCCTCTCGAAGCAACATCTGTTGCCACCAAAATTGGAGTTGAACCACTTTTGAAGGCTTTCAGAGCTCGTTCCCTCTCCTTTAAATTCAACAAGAAAAAGATTTTGATAAAGAAAACGTGAAATAGAAAGGACATTATGTAGAAGAGAATTAACTGATTTTCCACCATCGTCAAACAGGAAACTACATATTTAGACTATAAACTCACACTGTTTGACAGTCAGTAACTACAAACTCTAAGCTTTAAGCAGCCCATCAAGCTACCTTTTTTATCAATTATAAATTCCTAATTGTGTCAAAGCTAATGTCATTAGTGTTCTACCATTATAAAGAAAAGGTATATGAATAATTCGCACCAATCTTAGACATCGTGTAGATGAACTTATTTAAAACTAAGAGAAACAGACAAACAGCCCTAACCATTTGCACTTTATCACCATGTATAGCCGTTGCTCTGCAACCATGCATGTTCAACCACTGCTCAAGGGCATCTGCCCCTCTCTTTGTTTCCACAAAAACCAATGTTAAAGCATGCTGCAAGATGTGACCGAAGGTTCACATTTTAGAGTAACAATGGCAATATGATCATTAAAAGAAAATTGTTAAGTGCATAGAACTGCAATAACTTAAACGAGGGAATAGCATTATGAAGAATGTACACCTTGCCATTGGTTCCATTGGTCTTCTGGGAGCGTATAAGATTCATAAGATGAGACCTTTTGTTCATATCCTGAACAAGTTCTACTCTTTGCACAATCAAATCAGTGCTCGAACCAACTCTTCCAACAGTCAGAAAAATATAGTCCGACAGAAAATCAGATGCAAGCCTCTGCAATGCACAAATTATCAGTAGTAATGAAAATGACTTTTGATGAGGTGAAAGAGAAGCTGGTTAAAGAAGCATAATAAGCAAGTAAATACATAAAAACAACAGATGCTAAGCAAACTATGGAAGTAATGTAGCAACCTGGATCTCGTGCGGAAATGTGGCACTGAACAACAAAGTTTGTCTTTTCCCAGGAGGAGGCATACCCATTTGTTGAACAATCCTCCGAATTTGAGGTTCAAAACCCATGTCCAGCATACGATCAGCCTCATCTAGAGCCAAGTAATTTATTTTTACAAGAGAAACTCTTGCTCTCTCGATCATGTCCACCAACCTCCCAGGAGTAGCAACCAAGATGTCAACACCCTTCTCCAAATTGCGAAACTGTAGATCCATAGGCTCAAAACAGACATCAGCAACAAGATCATAAAAAGCTATATCTACCCAACAATCCTCAACTCATGCAATCGTAAAACATCAATCAAAATGACACATCAGAGCAAGTACCAAATAACTAAGAAACAAAAATTGCATATGTTAACTAAATGCGAGTCCTAACACCAACCAGCCTACGAAGCATGGATCTAATGGAATGATTCAAGATCAAAACTTTAAAGTAGTATAGATTCAGGGGTCACTTATATAGACCTGATGAGTAATGGGTGTCCCTCCATAAGCCACAACAATTCTCAATCCGGTCTGGTAAGCGAACTTTTTAGCTTCCTCTTGAATCTGGCCAAACAATGAAGCACCGGATAACAAATTCTACAAGGAAAAGACAACACTTTGCACCATACCCATAATTTGATTCTTTACCTCACCTGACAAGACAACTCCCTAGTCGGAGACAATATGAGAGCGGACGGACAAGCAATGACCCCGGTGGCACAGCCGTACCCAACCAGCTTAGACCGGTTCCTCAAAATCCCATTAATAATAGGAAAACAAAACGCAGCAGTTTTCCCGGACCCAGTTTGTGCACAGGCCATCAAGTCTCTCCCAGCAACAGCAATGGGTATGGCATGTTTCTGAATCGGAGTTGGCTTCAGGTACTTGCACCTCTTCAAATTCTCACTCAAGCCCTCCTCTAAATCAATCTCAGCGAAGCTTGTCACCGGTGCGGGCACATTGGAGCCGGTGGTCTCAACGGGGATATCATCGTAAGCGTCGAAGTTGATGCCATAAGTATTATCAACAGTGTCGTCGCCGTCATTGTCGTCAGTGAACTCTAGTTCGTTAAGCTTTTCAGTTATATCACATAGGTTTAGATTTTCGTGATGTTTCCCTCCAGGAGACGACCACCATTGAGAAGGACCACCACGATCACTACTACCATAACGTCCACGGCCTCGGCGACCACCACGTGGACGGGGGCGACGCTCAGAATGAGAAATGGTTGTGTTATCAGGAGAGGATTGGGAGTTGTCAAAGTGATGCCGGTAGGTTGTACAAGTAAATGGAGGTGCGTAGGCATTGGTATAGGACTGTGATTGTGAGTGTGAACGTCTCAGGTATGGAGGAAGGTAAGTGGGTCGGGTGGGTCGAGTTGGCCTTCGGGTCGATTCAGACCACGACATTTGAAACCTAATATAAAAGCTTTACAACGAAAGGGATTGTCCTCTGTACGTGTGAGAAAGGCGTAGAGACTAAGTGGAGAGTGGTAGAATCCGTCGAAGAGAAGAAGAAGAAGAAGACATTGCTTTCTGTTCCAAAGAGGGAGGGAGACTAACCGTACAGTTGCCCCTGGCTTTTAAAATATCTGCGCGTCACCTCCATTGGGAGTACGTAACAACGCGCCAAGAGCGGAGACGGAAAGCCCACTCGCGGGAAATCGCGATTGTGCATGCCTTTAGAGCCTGGCCCATGTGGGGATGTTATTGATGATGTACCAAATTCCCAGAGAGGACATGGACGGACGCTACCCTACTACTACGTTCTCCACTTTGCACAACAAGAGAGAAAGAAGAGAGATATTGGCTACATACACACACAACCTACATTATCATTTGTCATTTTCAACGCTCCAATTGGCTGCCAGACATCTCTCTATAGCAGACGTAGACCTTCTCTGACAGTTGTACTCCTCTCCGATTGAAACTTGAACCTGGTAGTAACAGAAAGCGAGCTCGAACCTACTCTTTCGGGACTCGTGTCTGGACTCTGGAGTTCCTTCATGCTCCAGGATAGACAGGTACTCCACTCGTTTGTTTATGGGATTCAAGGCAAAAACCCAAAGCATACAAGTCCAAACATCACCGGGGCCTTGGCATCTTCCAATAGCCCATGTGGAATTTTTTAATTTACGCTGAAGCAAAGCAGATCAAAGCACAGAGGTTATTCACGTCACGTCAGTACCTTTTAGCTTTTGGGTACCGTAAAGATCGCATCTTTTAGTTGAGTGGAGTCGTGAGGAAAATTGGAGCAGTCAAAGCCATGGAGTTTGGAGAAAACTATAGCTCCTTCCATTCCGATATCATTATCCCATTTTCTTCCCTCTCAATCGATACTTGTCTTCCCCTCCCTCTCATGTCTCCTCTCCTCATGTTCGTTTCTTCTTTTGATAACTTTGTTTCTAGAGATATGATATGAGGGTGTTGGTGTTTTGTGTTTTCTTAACAGAAATATGTGTAAAGACCTAATTAAGAAATGAACTGTTCCAATTTAACCCCTTGCCGTGCTCAAGGTAATGGTTAAGGAAGAGACTGAAATTGAGGTTTCAGTGACCGTGAGAATTGAGATTATATGGTCCTAACACTGATTTTGTTAATCAATCGTGAGCGGGAGTTGCAGGTCATTTCCCTACTAAATTCCCTTGTATCTACTGCTGTTTAATTGACAACATCTGAGTTGAGCTCAAGTTCGTATCCTTTTCATTGAATCCTCTTTATAGGCTACCAAATATCTCTCAGCTGCAGGGTTTGGTGCCAAGTTGCTGGGAGTTTTTGGAAATGGTATGATGCAGTCTTATCGATGCACGGACACTAACTCCACAAGGTATGGATGGATGATTTTCTGCTGTGGTAGGATTAAAACAGGATGCTGCCAATTTTATAAGATTTGCTTGTCTTCTAGTAGCTTACTAACAACTATGTTGTGTTATAGACTTCAATGATCTTGTAGCCAGATCACTTTTAACCAATTTCAAGTTTAACTTTCTTTTGTGAATATTAGATTATAAGATGAAACTATAACCTTTAGCCTAGAAATCAGAGCTTACTTCTCTAGTTGTGTTGAGCTTGCTTGCTTTTGATGTCCATAATTGAACAATGGGCAATAACAATAACCACAGATGCTGTTAAGCTTTTACTCTTCAATTCCCGTTCAGGGTTCCTTTACTGCTTTTCTTTTGCCCAAGTAATACAGCATATTCTTAATGTCTTTTAAAATTCATTGTTTGACCGAAGATTTGTGTGTTGCTCACTTCACAAGGTTTGTCATTCCCAGTTAATTATCTTGCATGGTTGCCGTTGCTAATTTCTTGCTTCTTTTTGGCAGATATGAGAATATCAAAGCTGGCGGCAGAAATTGCCAAACAACTCTAAAAATGTCATGAGGTGAAAATTCCAGTTTCAAGGGACCTCAATTATGAAATGACATCTTAAAGTTTTACGAGAATGTTATGATTGGTGTGACTAATTCCTACTTGCTTTTGTGCAAACAATTATTTAATAAAAGATCATCCTTATTTTATGCAAACAGTGTCATGACCTTTTTGAACATCAATGTAACTGTAGTATCTTATCATAAAAGTTCAAAAAAAGTTTTGGTATCAAGCAAAGAACTTAAAGCTTGCTACATAGAGACCAACACTTTCATGCTGGCCTCGCACTTATTTTGGGCATTATGAGCGTTGATTCGAGTAAATCAGATCCCTAGTTTTATTATTTATTCAAGGCCATTATCATTGGATAATAGTAATAAAAATATGGTTTGTGGTTACAAGCAAAAATGTCCATCGTAGATTTTGATTATCTTGGTTATTTCATCTTGAGATGCAACCAATACAGAAAGGCAGATGGATGGGTGTTGTTCACTGGCAAGATCTTACCTCTGCAAAATGCACAAGTGGGTAGCTTCAACATTCTCTTTTTCGCTGCACTATAGTTGAAACATTCATTTCTTACAATTCTCAGTTTTTAGATTCTGAGATTTAAAGCTGATGCAAGACGAATTTTCTTTTAATAATGGTGGAATTCACAATGGTGCGTATTGAATAAACCATCAAATGTACGTAATAAACGGTAAACAATTGCTCCAGAAAAAAAAGTTTTAGTACAAGAGATCAAATGGCTTGGGATTTATGTAACATCTGCATTCTCCAGACTTGCATCCAAATTCAAAAACACAGGAAAAGTATTCTTAGACAATTGCCATCCACAGTTAGATCAATTACCAGGTGTCCTCGTCTTTACATACTACCAACATCCTATGCACAAATACAGTAGTCATATGTGGTCCGTGCCTATTTTGATGATCTCCATCTAAGATGGCTTGTGTTTGTCACTACCAAATCGTATATGGACTCTCTATCTAGGCCATAACATGCCTATGAGTCATCAAAACAAACCCCAATTCAGTAAACAAGGCACCTTTTACTTCATTTCTTGGTTCACAAACACAACTACAATAACAAGTCATGATCCATGTGTAATATCCAGAATAGGTCAGTAATTATATCCAACATTCTCAATAGATTAAGCAAAGTTTGATGTACCACACAAGTGACTTCTTAGAAAGCATGTACTAAGATAAGTAAAGAGATGGAATTCAAAAGAAATTGGAATTTGTGGTCCTAACGCAAAACTCAGTTTTACTTCATCCACAATTATTGTTGAGCAACATTGCCAAGAAACTCAAAGGAACTTCCTGTATGGCCTGCCTGCCTCTTCATCCTGCATATGCTGTTGCCATTTTGCATCCACATAGTGACAATGTCAGGATTATTAACCGGTTAAAACAAGCAAAACCAAGCTTGTATGAAACATACAACATGGTACTCTAAAAAGAACAAGGCTTTTGTCCGAAATAAAGGAAGTATGCCAGTAAATGATCTACAGCACCACTAAATGAAGGGAAGAGAGTGCAGGGTGTCTAATGTTCGAAGTGATATCTCCATTTCAATACAGCAAGTTTTGATATGTTGCCATAATATTGACAAAGCTTTGCACTAGTTTCAAGAAACGGCCAAAATCCCAAATAGCAAACATATAACAAAAAAGATTTGAGAAAAAAATGGTATTATTGGGCCTAGCAGAGAACTCGTTCATTTAGTTGTAACAGGTAAGGCTACTTATCTTTGGCTTGCCTGACCATTTGGCACTAGAAAAGATAGATTACAAGGCCAACGAAGAAAAAGAACGTAGATCTTTAACCCAAAGCCACAAACCTTTGGATTATTTCAGACACTAAGAACTACAGGTTCAAGGATACACTGAATTAACATAGCCCCAGTACGTTCCTATCATAGTGCCACCCTGAATATGATTAAGCCAGTAGCCTCCACAATAATTAGTTAAACTCTTCCCCTAAACCTACAAACAAGAACTTCTGTCTGCAGTTCAACAAGAGGTGGACAAAGGAAATTTCCTTAAGTTAGACACCCTATCGAAAGTAGTTGCTTCCTGAATCAATATGAATGATTTGGTTCAATGCAAATCCGTTTCTGAAAATTTTGAAACTTGAGCAATAAATCGAAGAAACCACAGCATAAAACCATAAAGGTCGAAGTAAACTAGCGGGACTGAACCACTGAGAGGATCAAGCCAAAGTTTAAAGTTTAAATTGAGATTTTGATCAGTAGATTGAGAAAACTTACGAATTCTTTGACGATGCCCTTGTAAACTAAGATTGGGAGGGCGATACCAAAGAGGCCAACGAGAGCAAAGTTGCGACGAGTCCAACGGAAATTGTGCTCAAGATTCTCTCTTGCTGTGCTCCAATCCTCTATGAACCTGTTCTTGTTGGTTTCCATACCACCCCCCATTTTCTCCCTCTTGCAATTTCTTCTTCTTCTTCTTCTTCAGCGATTCCTCTCCAAACAAAATCCCAAATCTTCCAAAGACTGCCTTTTCCCTTCTCGGTTCTCGCTCTTCCTGAAAATAAACAAAAGGGCTGTCTTTGTTCTATTGGGCCATAGACCCAAATCCAGAACTTGGCCCGAAAATCTGGAGGAGCTATTATAGGTAATTGAGGGTTTAGGCTTACAATTTTGCACCGATTGGAGAGAGTGAGAGATACAGCAATGGCATCGTCTTGGATTTCGCTTAAGGCGAAAGGGAAAGTGAGCCGGAAGGGAATGAAGGGAGAGGATAAAACAACGGCGTAAAGCATGAAGGAGTGGACAAATTGGACTTTTGAAGAAAGCTAAAGTCATCACTCACTATGGTTTCATTCCTTTGGTCATTATTAATGGCATGAATTCTGATCCCAAACCGCTCTTCCGGCTTCTTAGTCCTGTTTGACTCATCGCCTATTTGTCGATAGTTCTACTCCCTTATGTCTTTGTAAGCGCGATCCGGCTGCTATTGCTATGACATCTGTGTAAAAGTCTTGAACTTTTTGATTAATGGCCACTATGTGATTGAGAATGGATCATGATTATTCTCTATGGTGGTTTACTTGATTAGGGTTTGAGTTTTCTATCGTTCCTTTTTAATTCCTTTGATGTTGGTACATAATTAGATAATTCTTCGTCAAGTGGCAGTACATGGAATTGAGTTTGAGGAGAAAGCTTACGGTTTTGACAACGTATAAGAGGTTTATTTGGACTTGTGTTGCGTTGCTATTCTCACTTTTAGTTACATTAACTGACTGTTTGGAGTATGCAAAAAGAAGAGTATGTGTTATTCTGTTGTCAAGTTTGTGATTTCTTGATATTTAAGGCCTTTCGTTGATCGGTTATCCTATGTGATATTGCTGGTTCATATGCTAGTCTTAATCTCATTGACTCCTTTTTCTTTTCCTTCTTCTGTGCTACTGTGGTCTGTTAGTACGTACGATCGCTGTTGTGATTTTTAGTAATTACGGTTGCATACAGTTCGCAATTCTGGTTTTTTTGAGAATTAAAAGAAAATTATATTAACCAAAAATAAACTATGTACACCATTGTCAACAATGATCTCACAAACACAACTTAAAACTACTCTACACAAAGGTTACAACCGGTGCATCAAATTTTAAATAGACCAACGCGATTTGACCACTTGGCTGAAACTATCTTGTCTGTTATGAGCTAAGATCATCTCTCTAATCAAATTGACGATTATCGTAGTGAGTTCGGAGTGGTGTTGTTCCTCTTGTAGATAAATACGCCTATTTCTTTCCCGCCAAAGATAGTAGATGACCATTTGGAAGGATGTCTGAAGAAGTAAACCATCCTTATAACCAGACTTAGCATACTTAATGACATAATCCAATACCTCGTCCCATACAAAAGCAACTCTAGGTGGCTGAATCAAATGCATAATTCTACTCCCCACTGATTTACTGTAGGTACATTCAGAAAACAAATGGTTGTGAGTCTCAATCACATGATTACATAAAACACATAAAGGGTCGTAAGACCGAAACCACCTGTCTTTAGTTCTCAGCCGATTCTTAATCACCAACCACAACACAACGGCAGCCTTAGGGCAAAGTACCTGCTTCCAAACTATTTCAGACCATATCATAGTTACACCAGGGCTAACAAGTAAATTATGCGTAGACCTATTGTTAAAAATTCCATAATTATGCAAGGTCCACTTCATCCTATCCTTCTTACCAATAATCAGAGATCCAGGTAAATACCTTTCCAGTATGTGAGAATGGCGAAGTAATTGAAGTCTCGGCCACTCCTGCACAATCCACACAACTAAGGCCTCCATGGGGATCCTGCTTCGAAGCACCTGCAATTCCACACAAGTCCACAACGGGCTGACAGTTAGCCAATTATCAAACCACCACCGAATTTCTTCACCATCTCCTACCTCGTATTTCAAGCAAGGGTAGATCAACTCTCTAAGATTCAACAAACCCTTAAAAAGCCTCGAATACCTGCGATTACCCTGGAGCTACCAAAAACTGAAATTATAAAGAAAGTAGGTCTGTACCCATTTTACCCACAAAGCTTCCTTATCCATAAATAACCGCCATATCTTCTTAAGGAGTAGAACCCGATGTATTCGGTTAATAGATATAATACTCAAACCCCCTTGCTTCTTAAGAAGAGTGACTTCACTCCATTTTACTTTGGCCTCTTACTTCTTATGTATCTTAGTCTTAGAGAACTTTAAAAAGAGAAGTATGTTCAATGATCATGGACTTATCATTGGTGCTTCTGTCCAATTTGGAATGCTAAAAAAGAGATGACTTGAATGCAACCACGTAATTGAATCTCATTTTCTTCATGAATTCTGGATTGAAGAGTCAATTCTTTTCAAAACATTAAAAAAATTTTCAAATATACACATCATAAATATATAAATTATTACAAAACACAAACATTGATTGCATACTATTTTTAGTTAAGGATAAAAAAGTCATATAAAGTAGTTGAATTCATTTGTATTGTGTTCCAATCAATGTAATTGAATTCAATTCTAATATTTATAGATTTATTCCAAATAGTGTACATCGAATTTAATTCAATTTCAATCCCACAAATGTAATTAAATCCAATTCATCAATGAATCTAATTTGAAAGTTTTCAAACACCCCAATGTAAATCTTGTCATGTTCCTATATAATAAGCTTCTATTACATACTCTGTAATCTTGAACTGTAAGTAGAAACTCTTTAAATTAGTAAGCCATTGATCATCTTTTTAGTTGTTCTGAAGGACGCAATGCGTGTTTGATTTGATTCAGCAGTTGTTTGAGCAGCGTCTCCTGTAATAACCTGCACGACTTGCAGTTACTAAGATCTTGAAACCTTGACATAGGACAACACTGGCCATCCAAATTTCAACTTGGAAATTGATAAGATCAAAAAGAATTTGGTTTAAAGACTTATCTATCTACTTTTGTTCCGAGACCTGAGTCTTAGCATAACGATATATTGAATGCAGTTATTTGGAAACATAAAAATATCCTTCACCAAAGCACAGAGTGATGCAGCTCAATCCAATGTGACCTCAGCACAATCAGTGGAGCAAATGAAACCGAGCCCAAAATGCAGGCACAACCAACGTACAACAATTAAACCAGCCAAGCTCGTTGATTACGTGGAATAAAGTTTGGTTGTATAAAGGACAAAATTAGTTATGCACTCAGAATATTTACAACTGTTGTAACTAACTCGGTTATTAAATAAATAGCGTGTGGATATGAATGCATGCATGGAAACAATTCCTTCTACCTCTACCTTTCTCTTCTCTCCTCCCTCTCTCCTTCCTTATTCCTACTCTGTTATAATATGTTTTTATCTGTTACTATTTGTGCTCTACCATTTGGTGCTCTCGTTGAAAGATTCCTCCAAGGATGGCTGAGGGGACTACCACCAGTTATAAAGCTTTAGAAGAATCAATCAATAATCTAGCTAAAGATTTTCATGAGATGCAAACTACTGTCCAGCAACATTCCACAACAATGCAGCAACAATCTGAAGAAATATTGCAAAATAGTAACACCAATGACTAGATCAAGCAAACACTGGAGTCCATATGTCAATCTCTAGCACGACTAGAGAAACAACCATTGGTGCACAACTCTTCACCATCACCAGTTCTCACTCCTGGTTCTTCTCCGTAACCAGGCTTGATACCTACTCCGATCACACCAAGTTTACCAAGTAGCTCTTCGCACCATCCTCATGCAACGTCTTGGGACGTTCAGGAGCATCACCCACACACATCGACACGTTTACCAAAGCTGAAGATTCTAATGTTTTCGGGCGATGATGTTGCTAAATGGATTTTTCAAATCCAACGTTTCTTTGATTATCATCGCACTCTAGAGGATCAGAAACTTTCTATTGCTTCTTTTTATATGACAAGCCAAGCTTTACAATGGTATAAATGGCTTCTGACAATGAACCAGGCACTCAACTAGACTGATTTGATGCGGCAACTAGAGGTTCGTTTTGGACCTTCTCCATTTATTAATCACGAGGGTCTATTGTTTAAACTATCACAGGTGACGTCGGTCAGCGCTTATATGCAAGAGTTCGCATCTTTATCCAACAGAATCAATAGACTCAGTGCTGCCAGTTTACTCAACTGTTTCATCTCGGGTTTAAAGGACGAGATCAAAAAGGAGCTTTATATTTTGAAGCCACATGATCTCTCAGAGGCTGTTGGAATGGCACGATGATCGAAGATAAACTTTCTGCCACTCAAATTTCGCCCTCACCTTGCCAACACTTTCATGCTCCTCCTCTAGTTCAGAAAGTTATTTCACCTCGTCCATATCATACACTACCAGCTTCCCAAGCTACTAAACCATTCTCACCGAAGATACCTAAGCTCGTCGTGCCAAAGGACTTTGTTTTAATTATGACGAAAAATTTTCGTTGGTCATCGTTGTCAATGAACGCAATTTCATTGTTTAATTGCTGATGAACAGGTTGATAATTCCTTGTTGGATGATATCAATACTGCACTTGTTGATACCATCGACCCAGATCCAGTACTTCCAAATGAGGATCCACTTCCTACCATATCTTTACACGCGCTCGAGGGACATTTTGTTCCTTCTACACTACGTCTTCAGGGTACTATACATGGTCAATCTGTTCTTATTTTGGTGGATGGAGGATCGACTCATAATTTTATGCAGGAAAGGGTTGCCCAATACTTGAAACTTCCTATTCAACATTCCCAATACATAAACATTACGGTTGGCAACGGTGATAATCTGTCATGCTCTGGGCTCTGCACCCAAATACCTGATGAAGGGGATGCTAATTATTTTTTGATTGATTTCTATTTACTTCCATTGTATGGTGCAGACCTTGTCTTAGGAGTACAATGGCTTGCTGCTATAGGTACTGTTCTTTTTTGTTATACCAATCTTTGGATGCGACTTGAACAGGATGGAAAACAACTGACTTTATATGGTATCAAACTTGCTATACTGACAATGGGACAGGGTCAGCGATATTATCATACTTATTCTATTTCCACCTATTATCATTTAATTGTCAGTTCCACGTTGGAAACCACAACGGTTCACGTTGGCGAGGACTTGTCTCCTACTTTTGGTTCGCAATTATATACTCTGTTACGAGATTATTCTGTTGTTTTTTCTACTCCACGGGGTTTGCCACCTTTTCATAAAGTTGAACATCGCATTCCCTTACAGCCAAGCGTTGCTCTAGTAAATGTACGTCCGTACAGATACCCTCATTTTCAAAAATTCGAGATTGAGAGACTTGTTTGAGAAATGCTTGCTGATGGCATTATTCAACCAAGCAATAACCCTTATTCATCCCCTGTACTTTTAGTTGAAAAAAAGATGGCACATAAAGGTTTTGTGTCGATTATCGTGCTTTGAATGCGGTAACAGTAAGAGATTGATACCCCATCCCTACTGCTGAGGAACTCTTTGATGAATTACATGGTGCCACAATTTTTTCTAAGCTTGATTTATGTGCAAGTTACCACCAATTACGTTTACATCCAGAGGATCTTCATAAAACAGCTTTTAGAATCCATGATGGACACTTTGAGTTCACTGTTTTACCCTTTGGATTGACTAATGCTCCATCAACCTTTCAATTTGAGATGAACGTGCTCTTTCACACTGTATTGAGGAAGTTTGTGCTTGTTTTTTTAATGATATTTTAATCTACAATACAACAGATACGCTTCATTTACAACATTTATCTCATGTCTTCTAGCTCCTGCAACAACATCACTTCTATATTAAAATGAGTAAATGAGATTTTGCCTGCTCTTCCATGAATTATCTAGGACATGTTATCTCTGCTATGGGCGTTTCAGTTGATAACAACAAAATTGCTACTATTCAAGAGTGGCCTTCCCCTTCTACTGTAAAGAAATTACGAGGATTTCTTGACCTCGCTGGTTACTATAGAAAATTTGTCAAACATTATGCCACGTTGGCTTCTCCTCTCACGAAGCTATTATGAAAAGAAGCCTTCATTTGGAATTCTGAAGCAGAGCAGGCCTTCATAGCTTTGAAGCAGGCATTAATGTCCACCCCCGTCTTGGCACTTCCTAATTTCTCCAAGACATTTACGGTGCAACAGATGCTTCTGGGACAGGAGTTAGGGCGGTCCTTACTCAAGAGAATCAACCTGTTGCTTATTATAGCAAGCAACTACCTGGACACATGCTCAACGCTTTTGCATACGTACGTGAAATGTATGCAATTACCATGGCCGTTAAAAGCTGGAGATAGTACCTTTTGGGTACTCACTTTATCATTCAAACTGACCATCAAACCTTAAAAAGCCTCATGACACAGACCATTCAAACTCCTGACCAACAACATTGGCTTTCCAAATTACTGGTTTATGACTTTGATATTGTTTATAAACCTGGTTGTGAAAACGGGCCAGCTGATGCCCTCTCACGAGTTTATGAAGGAGAGCTGAAGATCATGCATTTATCTCAGCCCATTCACAGCTTATTGGTAGCTCTATGACGATTCGTTACTACTCATCCTCCATCTACTGAGTTAGTGAAAGTCATCGAACAAAAGTCAGGGGAGTATGTTCAATATAAATATCAAGATGATCTTATATTTTTTAAAGAACATATTTATATACCAACCGACTTTGCCTTACAAAAATTAATTCTGCGAGAATATCATGATTCCGTGGTTAGTGGACACGCAGGTATCAAACGAACAATGCCAAGAATTTCTTCTACTTTTTATTGGCCACATTTACAACGTGATGTTAAGCAGTATGTTCAGGCGTGCACCATCTGCCAGTAAGTAAAGAGTCCTAACAGAGCACCCTTCAGTCTACTTCAGCCACTGAAGATTCCACAACAAATTTGGGAATCTATTTCCATGGATTTCGTGACATACTTGCCTCCTTCTCAAGGCAAAACGGTGATATTTGTAGTTATAGACCGTTTGTCGAAATACGCTCATTTCATTGCATTACCTACAAGCTTTACAGCTCCAAATTTAGTTGAAGTTGTTGTCAAAGAAATTTGCAAGCTCCACTAGTTTCCTAAAGATATAGTTTCTGACAGGGACCTGCTTTTTATGAGTGCATTTTGGAAAGAACTATTTAAGCTATATGGTACTCACATGTCCACTAGCTCAACATACCATCCTTAATCAGATGGCCAGACTGAGGTCGTTAATATATGCTTACAAGACTATCTTCGCTGCTTCGTGACTAAAAACCCAAAGACCTGGCTTACATTCCTTCCTTGGGCTGAATACCATTATAACATTTCTTTACATTCAGCCATCAATATGACGCCCTTTGAAGCTGTTTATGGCGCCCTGCTCCCCAACTCAAACATTACTTGCAAGGCACTTCAAAGATTAATTCTGTAGATTCTGTGCTCTCCAAGCGTTCAAAGGTTCTTCCACAGTTAATGACGAACCTCACCTATGTACAAAATCGCATGAAGCAACAACACGATAAAGGAAGGGTGGACAAACAATTCAAGCCAGGTGATTGGGTGTTTGTTAAATTACAATCCTACCGACAATGGTCAGTCATGGGTAACCGATTTAATAAGCTCTCAAAATGTTTTTATGGGCCATTTGAGATTGTTGATTGTGTGGGTCCTGTGGCTTACAAGCTCAGTCTGCCATCTACTGCTCATATTCACAATGTATTTCATGTTTCGTTACTGAAAGAATGCCGAGGAGACCCTAAGACACAACAACTTCCCTTACTTGAAGATTATATGGAAGGCTACCCATTATTAGTTCCTCTTACAATTTTGGGTTAACGACATATTTTTTAGGGTAACCAATTGATTTCGCAGGCCTTGGTTCAATGGAAAGGCCAAAGGCCAGACGATGCTACATGGGAAGATAATCTTAAGTTGGAATATCCAGACTTCATCCTTGAGGACAAGGATGTTTTCGTGGATGGAAGTAATGATGCAGCTCAATCCAGCGTGACCTCAGCACAATCAATGGAGCAGATGAACCCGAGCCCAAAATGCAGGCATAACCAACGTACAATAATTAAACCAGCCAAGCTCGTTGATTACGTGGAATAAAGTTTGGTTGTATAAAGGACAAAATTAGTTATGCACTCAGAATATTTACTGCGGTTGTAACTAATTTGATTATTAAATGAATAGCATGCGAATATAAATGCATGCATGGAAACAATTCCTTCTACCTCCTTTCTCTTCTCTCCTCCCTCTCTTCTTCCTTCTTCCTTCTTCCTACTCTGTTTTTATCTGTTACTATCTGTGCTCTACCACAGAGGTACTTGAAATTGAGACTTTATTAAGACTTGGAGATGGTGGCAAGAATTTGAAGGCCGTAGGTTTGGATTTGAGCCGAGGCTTGCAAAAAAGTTTCTTTTTTCTTTTTTTGGTTTGTAGGTCCGTTCGAACCTAACTATCCGGACTTGGATGATTAATGGTCTCATTATGTCAAGAACATTAAGAAGAAAAATGGTTTTGAAATTGGATTCGGTTTTTACTAATTTCAGATCAATAAAAAACATAGCTTGGAACTTCAATTGAAGGCAAAGGAGTAGGTGGTACATTGTTTTGGATAATCTAAGCCATTAGATTCCTGACACTTGTAGAAAGATTAATCAAAGAAGACAAGAATCCAACAGGAAATTTAATAACTAACCCTTTACCCATTTTAGAAAATAACAAAATAACCAAAACGAGTTCATTAAACGCACCAAAAGCGTCACATGTCCATAGGAGATTTGTCTGTTTCTTACATTTATCTTCTTCTTCATCATCATCTTCTTCTGCATCAACCAAGTCAGCGACAGCGTCGACAACTCATCCTCGCTGTACGATCAGACACTCTCTTCGCTTTTGTCAACGTTTCTGTTTGTTTCCCATCGTTTGTTTTTACCTTCGCAAACTGCCACTCCTTCACTTACCTCATTCTTCTCATATGGGTTTTGGATCTTGGTTTCTGTTTACCGCATCGTGTGGTTGTTAAAGTCGTTAGGTAAATTGTTGGGTTGTAAGAAAGTTGCTATCTTTTTCAGAAAAAGTTGGCCTTTCTTTGTTTAGCCCCAACCTTTAGATGAGAAGAGAGAAGTTGAAGCTTCGATAATACGTATTTTTTTCTGTGTTTATTGGTCTTCTCGCTCTGGGCAGGTGTCTGAATTTGATATTGATTTCTTAATAATTTTCATCTTGATAGATCTTAGAGGCTCTGGTTTGCGAGACCGATGATCGATGGATCTGTTCGCTGGTTTCATGTGATTGATATATTTAGTCTGACATTCACGTCCAGCAAAATGTCGTATGTTTGTTGGACAAAGTTTCTTCTTCTTATCAGTTAGTTTTCTTTCTTGAAGTTTTCTGGGGTCTTTCTCTCTCTATCTGGAATCTTTAGATTGTAGCTTGATTCACCCTTTAGAAAGGTTGCACTTGCTCCATGCTGATTTTAGTGTATGTTACGTAACCGAGGTCGTTTCTTTTAGGTTGTGAGGCCATGAACAGCAATTTCAACTGGTTCCTGGATGACAGGTGCAAATCTTAGGATCTTGGTTCAAGTGAAGATATAAACTTTACTCGCGGTTAATAATTTCTGTGTTGAAACTTGAAATAGCTCATTCTGGTTCCCCTATAGCAAGTTCTCTTCAGGTTTTATGAAGATGTTTTTTGTTGGATCTTTCATTGTACCAAGAGCAAGCCAAATGATCTTGGCATTTCTGGTTGGAAAATCAGTTATTTTTCATAATCTGCTGCATCTTCACTTGCGTTTTGTTATATACTATTGGTATTTGGTGTTGTTTTACATTTCTGGTTCTGTGGCTTAGTTCATACGGTGAACCTTTACAGGACTTTGATTTCCGGATCTTTTGGCACCTGCATTGTTTCCAAAATGGATTCATAATTCTTTAGCATTGATTACAGTGCTCATTTTGATCTCATTTGGTAGTTCTGTTTTGGATTGTGTATATTGGTCTTCATGAAGCACTAGTTATTAGGCTGCAAGTGTAGGTGCTGTTTCCAAACTATGAAGCTCTAGATCTGCTGATTCAGTGGAATTTTTTTCATTTCCATATTTCAGATGCAGTTGTTTCCAGGAGAAGCTTCCTCTAGGGTGGAAAAGGAGACAACTGATTTAACAGATCATGCAAGGGTGAAAAACGAGCCAACTTATTTCACAGATAATGTACATAACATCTCTTCTCCCTCGCAGTACATTGATTGTTGTGAGACAAAGGATACAGATTACCAATATATGGCAAATACTTGTAAAGAGCTGGTGCTTTATGAACCTGTAGCAAATGGGGCCGGTGAAATTGAACCCATTACTCAGCCTAACATGTATCAACCTCCAGTACTTGCAAGAAACCCATTATCAAGGAGATCAAGAGTGTTACCATCGATCGGAGCTTTCACCGTGCAATGTGCTAACTGTTTTAAATGGAGAATCATACCGACAAAAGAGAAATATGAAGAAATACGTGAACATATTCTAGAACAGTCTTTTTATTGTGATACAGCTCGTGAATGGCGACCAGACATATCATGTGATGATCCGACTGACCTTTCTCAAGATGGAAGTAGGCTTTGGGCCATTGACAAACCTAATATTGCTCAGCCTCCTCGTGGATGGCAACGGCTGTTGCGTATTAGAGGAGAAGGAAGTACCAAATTTGCAGACATGTAAGCATCTTTGTATACCAATAAAACGTATATTATCTCTTGAATTGACTACACCTGCCTTTGAAAGGGCCAATGATCCCAAGCTCCAAGTACAGTGCAAGCATACAACCATAAGGGAATAGACTTACCATCTTAACATTGTACCTGCAATATGATCATTTATGATCCCTTAGAAAGGATCATTTTTAAAAACTTAAAAACTCTTAGGTTTATCATATCTTTTTTATCATAACCAATGATCTTCTCATGGGTTCTCAGAAATTTCTTCTTCTGTCATTGGTTAGCTCCATTTGTAATTTGCCTGTCAAAAATTTTCAGATATTATGTGACGCCATCAGGAAAGACACTTCGCTCAATGGTAGAGATCCAAAAGTATGTTATTCACTCTCAATTTAAAAGCTCAATGTCTTCTACATGTCCTTATCACCTTTTCTGTGAATGGAGAGCACCATAATATTTGTGCAGCTTGATTAGATTAGGTGTTTACACATGTTTTGCAGGTACCTAATGGAACATCCGGAGTATCTGAAGGATGTCGTAACTATGTCACGATTTTCTTTCCAAACACCAAGACCTTTACGGGAAGATTATGTAAGGAAACGCCCTGCTCGTATTCCAGCTTCATGTGAAAGTACCAGCCATCTTGAACACAGCGAAGGTATGTAGAAGCACCACCTTCATTTTCAACACAAACTTATTAACAACCTTACTTAATTGTTTCATTATGGAAGAATGTATTACTTGTGTAAAGACTGTAACTCAAGACTCGCTAGATACTGATGCCATTATTCTGTGACAGTAAGTGCCCTCACATGGAATGGTCCAACTCCAGGTAATGATGCACAACCACAAATTGGCAGTTCACCACTGCCTCCGCCACCTGAATTTCCGACCTTTCTTTGTGATTATGTTGATCAACCAGCAAAGAAGCGAGCATGTGGAAGACTGTCAAAGATGTACAACAGTAAACCACTATGTGATCAGCCCCAATCAAAACTAGATGAGAATGTTCAGTCTGGTACTAGTCATTGATATGTTCAGGTCTCCTGACTCTTTCGTTGTGCAACCTTGCAGCATCTTGTACATTGCTCTTGGCTTTTACCGTAAAGTTTAAAATATGTTCTTCGAATTTTGAAGTTTCTGATGAATCTTCACCATATGAGAAAATGAGGGGTGGATTTACGTAGAGACTTGTGCTCTGTTAGTTTTGGGATGCAAAAGAAAGCCACATCAAAGGTGTATTGTTTTCTTGTTACATAAAGCCAATATAGTACTTTTCACCATAATCAGAAGAGTGTTTTGTCTTTTCTTCTATACCTGCTAAAGAATAACAAGACATTGAATCATATTTGTCCTGCGTGTTGAATCCAAATCAAGCTTTTCCACATTCCTTCAATGATTGGGAGTTTCTCTTTGGCATGTTTTATAGTCGTAGAAAAACTCAGGTAGAGAGGTAAATGGAGGGTTTGACTGTCAGAAATGTGAAAGCTCAATGGATGATTGAGACACTAAAAACAGAATTTCATTGGCAGTAGATCAGATGTCAATGCTACATGTGCTCGGGAAGGGTAATTTCTTACAAATTTGAAGCAATAATTGTCCTATAACTACCATAACCTCGCTGATTTCCACCTCAAGACCAAATATATTCATTCTAGCAGTGGATTTAGTTGCTTTTGTTGCCAATTTCTCTTCCTTTAAAGGCAACAGAAAAGATAGCAATCTGAAGCATCACTGCAACTTCCTCAAATTGGATAAGTGGACAGAGAAGAAGAGATAATTTGAGAACTAGTTTGAAGTTTGACGCCAGACAGTACTTATGCATTGGTTAGCAATTCTTGCACCCATTTTGAAGGTGTAACTAAAGAACCTTTTCACACTTCACAAATTACTAAGGACGAGAGTAGAGGATCAGAAGCTCCAGCAATAAGAGCACCCTTACTTTTACAATCCAACAAATAATCCAAAGCCCTTTGAGTAATAATCTCACCAGGAATTATAACAGGAATACCCGGTGGGTAAGGACATATGAGCTCACCCGAGACTTTCTCAAGGCTCTCACCAATACTAACCCTCTTTTTCCTTGCAAAGAAAGCATCCCTTGGGTTCAAGCTTATACTGAAATCCGCAAAGGGTGTAACTTTTTTATCAATCGCCCCCTTATGGTTTGTATGTTTGAGTATTGTTTGGGATGATATGTCCTTCAATGCTATCACTAGTCTTTGAATATGCTCCCTACAAGTTCCAAGATTAATTGCAAATGTAACAGATTTGTTCTCGACGAGTTCGCAGATGACATTATGATCCCCGTCTAAAAGCTCATCTGCTTCATAACCAGATAAACCAAGCCGGCTAAATCCAATAGTAAGACGCAACGGATCAATAGCAGAACAGTTTGTGAAGTTCGATGAATCAAGCGCAGAAATACCTGCTATCCCTTCAACGAGAGACTTTGCTTCAATTGCTAACTCCAACGCTCTATTGAAGAAGGTTTCCGGGTTTTTAGCAAGTTGATCTCTAGCAGCATCTAATGATGCCAAGAGCAGATAATTAGGGCTGGTGCTTTGAAGGGTTTGAAGGCACCGGCAAATCTTCTCTCTATCCACAATATCACCAGACATGTGCAACATTGATGACTGCGTAAGTGAGCTTAGAACTTTATGGGTAGATTGTACCACTATATCAGCACCCTGACTCAGAGCCGAAGGAGGCATATAGGGATGAAATCCTAGGTGTGCCCCGTGTGCCTCATCCACAATCACAGGAATTCCATTTGAATGACACAACTCTGATATGTCGCTCAAGTTACTACATATTCCATGATAAGTAGGGGAAGTAATCAAAACTGCAGCTGGTTTTAGACTTTCTTTCTCCAACTCTTTGATGGCTTTCTCCACCTGTGGAGATAGCTAGCATAAATTGTATAATTGTTGTTGTGTTATATAACACAAAGAAATGCTAGAAGTGATTCATACTTCTTCTATGTATTGCATGCTCTAAATTTTAAAATATATCTACTCATAGCTAAGTCAAGACATCAAAATCACTAACGTTTATACCTCTGACCTCTCTGTCAAGGTAGGTTCTTCCAATAAGCTGAAAAAGTATCACGATAATATACTTAAAAACGCTGAAAATGATTTGAAGTTGGTGACAAAAATCACCTGCACCGGAGTAACCCCACCAGCAATTTCCCAGCTGCAATTATATTCAGGTGCAATGTATTTTGGTATCGCTCCAGCTAAGACCATAGCGGATATGACTGATATATGTGAATTGCGAGGTAGTATTAAATGTTCTCCAGGAGGACAAGTTGCCATCACTGCTGCTTGAATCCCACAAGTGGTGCCTCCAACAAGAAACCACGTTTCTGATGATCCAAACAATTTGGCAGCTTGTATTTGTGCCTCTAGAATAGGGCCCTCAGGTGAAAAGAGGTTGTCAAGCTCCGGAAGTTCAGGTAAATCATGTATATATGGTCTCATCCCTATGAGTTGTGTCAATGAAGATGGCGCAGCCCGCCCTCCATTGTGGCCAGGAAAGTGAAAACTGGCTGCATTCCTTTCAGCCGCAGCTTTCAATGCACTAACTAATGGAGGAGAATTATCTCTGCGACTTGCGCGAGGTTTGGAAATTAAAGTTTCATCGTTTTTGGATGGCCTTGCTTTCTCTACTCTGCAACTTCGATCACGCTCCTTTTCTGGTTCCAACGTGACTGTTTCCTACAAGATATAACGAAAACTCGTCGAGTTGCAATCTTCTCTCTCCAAATGATGGTTCTAGGAACCCTCTCTCTAAACAGCCAGGACTCTCACTATCTCTCGTCCCACTTTACAAGACGAAACCAAAATCAGAAATGACAAAACAGACATAATTGACATGCTTATCAAGTAGGCGTAGTGCGTCAACCATGATTTCCCCTTCCCAATTTGGTTAATCATAGGTTTAATTAACTTCCTTCTAGTTATGTCTCCTGCATGAATTGGATAATTAACTTCCTTCTAGTTATGTCTCCTGCATGAATTGGAACCCTAAAAATATGGAACTTCAACTTCTTTTTAAATTTGTTAAACTCAAACCAAAGTATCAGCGGGAAAAAAAAGAAAGAAAAACCCACCTCAGAAATGCCAATCCTCGTTAGTCTTCTTCTCAAAGGCCTCAATCTCCAATCTTTGTTAAAACCCGGAACAAATATCTAAGAGCACAACACGAAGACGAAACGGAAGAATCAAAATTTTGAACCATGCCACAAACGGAGGTGAAAAATACAGAGCTAGGAAATAGAGAGTTACAAGGTCCACAGAAGGATAAGAAACTGAAACCATTGACATGAATGTGTAGAAATGTATACGATGTATCTAAGTAACTCTGAATGGGTGGCGTCTATGGCGATATCCTCACAATGGCTAAAGACGATAGCATACAAGGATTTGATGGAATTCAATTATGTAACCATAGCAGATGAAAACACTCTCAGTCGACTCAAGCTTCAAGTCATCAAGCCTGCTTTATTGGGCGGATCAGGCTTTCCTTGACCTTGAGTTAGGCCTACACCTACAATTCCTTAGCCAATTCACTTTGATGGCTCTCAAAAACCAATTTGGGCTTGCTCTCTTTCAGTTCAAACAAGTACTTGTGTTTGGTTCTTCAAAAGTTCATCTCAATTTTATATAAATTATTTAGTAAATTAATAATTTAAATTTCAATAACTTAAGGAGCCGTTTGGATCTAATTTTATTTTTTATTATAGTTTTTAGTATTTATTTTTTGTTTTAGTTTATGATTTGTTTAAATAAAAACAAAATTTTGTTTGATTGTTAATATTAATATTGTTATATTTTTATTATTAATAATAATTGCATATTAGATAAAACTTTAAAATAATTATTTTTAATTTATTTATTTATTTTAATCTCTGATATAATATTTATTAATAAATTATCAATAAATTTATTTTCTTTTATTAAAATAAATACTTTAAAATTAATATTTATTTTAAATATATCTTTTTATTAAACCAAATTTATTTAGATTTATATATTTTGAAGATATTTTAAATTTTAATTATATTTATTAATAATTCTTATATTAAATTAAATTATTCATAATTTTTAGTAATAACTAATATGTTAAATAATATATATTAAATTGATAACAAATCAGGTTATGAAAAAACAAAAAATAATTTTGTGGTTTTTATAAATTTTAAAACTTGTAAATAATATATATTAAATTGATAACAAATCAGATAATGAAAAAACAAAAACTAATTTTGTGGTTTTTATAAATTTTAAAACTTGGAAAAAAATAAATTTGAAAATATAGATATAAACAATCAAATTTTAAATAATGAGTTGACTTGTATTAATTACTAATTAGTGAAAATTAAGGAAATGATTTGACAAGAGCAGGCACTTTCGATAATTTAAGTTCATGCATTTGCCTCATCAGCCAACTATGTGCGCAAGTGAAGCATCGCATTTTGGATAAGAATCATTCGCTCTCACGAATTGGTCCCCGGAACCATAGAATCTACTTTAACAGTGACATTATAGGTTGGAGTGGCAAAAGTGGAACTTTAAGCACCTCCAAGTTCAGGTCCTCCGTGTATATATTCTCTGTGTTCTTGTCATGAAAAAGGGGAATATTTCTTAACTTACTGCGTATCCCTTTAATAAGTCAATTATAGTTATCATCATCATCATCATTCCGTAAACCTCAATTCAGGTGGAATATAATAACATCACTCCCTCTGTTCCCATCTTCTGAATTCCAATCCATTAAAAGAAAAAAAAAGTGTTTTTTTCGATTGCAACATTCCATGTGACCTTTCATGGGCATGCATTAAAATTGGATGGTGCTTTAAGGGGCCTAGTTAGGGTTCAGGGACCAAAGTATAGTATATGAATAAGGGTAGTTTCACTTTCAAATGTTCTTTTCACGAAATCGGTCTCTGTCACAGTTTTACCATAAGCTTAACGACGGAGGAAGATGCATATGACAATATAACTTTAAACAAACAATGCGTAAGAATATGAATCATTTATCTTCTTTCTTGGACAAAGACAACACTGTTCTTCCTGGTTTGATGTGGTCCAAAAAGGGTTCCCTTTAGTTTTAATAATACGATGGCTGATGTATACTTACCAGCAAAACCATGTAAGGAACTTACTCACAATGAAATGAAGACATCAACGTAGTTGTGGTGGTTGCATGAATCTATATAGTATTAGCTGTCTTGTGGGATCGACAGTTTTGGAGAAGGCTTCTTCGCATTTAATGCTCTACAAGGACATGCCAAAATAGCCTATCGCTACACTTTCATCTATCCATATTCCATGCTTTGTGAACTATAATGTGCCATGCACGCACGCTTCTGTTCTTACGTTCACGATATAAGTTATCGGAAATAATACACCGGAGAGGTGGCTTCTTTCGACTCAGTCGTTCCTCTCCCCACTTTGTTCCACCACTAGTTTCTTTCCTCACTCTTGGGTAGAGAAAGATAAGTGGTAAGATCTAAGTTTCAAGAATAATGTCTTTCATAATCCCTCTTGAGTCAATGTAAAATTGTTTGGTGTACAAATAGTTTAGTTTAATGCAAGGTATATATACTTGAAATTTCCATACGATATTTTTATATAGTATTGAGAAAATAAAACTCGAACATAGTTATATTATTATTATTATTATTATTATTATTATTATTATTATTATTATTATTATTATTATTATTATTATTATTATTA
>JAOTAY010000007.1:30216104-30232154 GCA_025629805.1 Erythroxylum baracoense | reverse complement strand
AAAAGCTTCCACTCCCTCAACAAATTCAGGATTAATGAAACCATCACGTGATAATCGTCTATACATCCAAGATCTATCAACATTGCTCATTTCTGTAAAACTGTTAATTTAAATCAGTGATTCCATAGTTTATATCCTTCATGGCACCCCAAACTTTACCATCCTACGGGTTTATTATGGAATAAATTTGACGTCTATAAAACATATTACTTCCTTATGCTAATACTGTGTTTGCATTAATCACATTGAAGTTGAGGTATTAATTGTAGTAATTAATCACCTACAATTAATCGATTGAATTAATCACCTACAATTCGTATTACATATGAAACGTATTACTTCCTTGAACTAATACTGTGTTTGCATTAATCACATTGAAGTTGAAGTATTAATCGTAATAATTAATCACCTACAATTAATCGATCGAATTAATCACCTATAATTGATTTCAAACTGATTCCATATACAGTAAATACGTAGAATATTAAAAAAGAACATAAAAAGTCATCAATGATTATAAGAATATTTTAAACAACAAAATAAATTGAAGACCCCCTTTCCATTCACACAAAATCCAAAAAGCCATACATATGGTAAATATTAATTAGTTGCACGACTAACCTGAATGTATGAACAACTCCAGACTACGACGAAGAAAGATCAATGACGTTCTTGAACACAATATAGGGCCTGTGAAAAAGAAAATAAAACATTTAATATAATAAACTTGTGGTAATAAAACATCATAAACTAATGTAAGAAAAAAGACAAAACAATCAATAATTGTTGTTACTAATAATAAAATTAATAAGAGCAATAAAACTAACAATATTAATAACAATAATAATTAAAAATTAATGACAATAATCCGAATAATAATAATAATAATAATAATTATTATTATTATTATTATTATTATTATTATTATTGTTATTATTATTATTATTATTATTATTATTATTATTATTATGTGTTAAATTCACACATTTTTTAAGAATATAAATTAAGGATAATTTATATAAAAATAGTACTATCATATTTTATATATATGTTACTTTTTGTTTTTCTAGTTAATAATTAATATAAAATTTTAACAAAATTTTTAAAACTTGAATTTGAGAATCACTTTCTAATTTTTGTTGATCCAAAACTCTTTAATTTATATATAATAATGTTCTCATATTTTATATATGGGTCATCTCTCGTTTTTCTGATCGCTAAGAATTAATATAAAAACTTGGACAAAACATTTAAATCTCGAGTCACTTTCTAGTTTGAATTGATCTGAACTCGATCTTTAGCAAATGCAATCATGACTCCATTCATGCTCACATGTTCATCACTATCGCACTCCTAGGTCAAGATAATGAGATGAAATGTTCATTTTGCTAGTGTTGGATAGAGTGGTCCATTCACCTATCTTATCTCACCTCTTATCTTCAATCTCTAATGGAAACACATACATTAGTAGACCAAACAATTGGAACTTGGAAGGACTTGATATGCATAATCGACATATCAGAGTAAAATTAGAAAATTCTATGGGATAATCACACAAATTAAAATAATTTTGATATAATATATATGTAAAATCCAAAATTTTCAAAACCGAGTTGGAAGTCGATCTAGTGAGACAACATATTTAAGGTTTAAAAAGTTCGACCGATATTAGACCGTTATAAACCGGCTAAAAATTGAATAAAATTACATAATTTAAAAATTGATTGAAAAAGAATATCTTTACTCATTAAAAAATTTAAAGTTTAATTCAAATTGAAAACTATTAAATGAAATTAATCAGTTCATTTTAATTTATAAAAACTGATTAATTTACGAAAACTAATCGATTAATTAATAAAGTATTACATTTTGTAAGATTTAACCCAAATAAACTGAGTACGTATAAGTTCAAATGAGATTCTACTGGCAAACCAATCAGTGATAGGAGGAGTAACTCATAGACTTATATACACACCTAAGGCCATAATTTTTTTCTCGTAAGACAAACTCATATTTATATTCTACTATAAATTGTCTGATTTTTAATAATAAAGATTATTAAACCGATCGAATCTGTTTAATTTTTAAAACATTAGTAAAATCACATCTAATATTAACATAGAATTTGGAACAAAAAATTCTAATTCAAAAGCATGTCTGAAAAGTATCTGTAAGAATTAATGATAATCTTCAATTTTCAAAATTGATCTTTTATATTAAAACATGAATATTTAACTGTTTTTTAACAGTTATCAACAGATAATTATTAAACTCAGTATTTTATTAATTATTATCATCAATTATGGAAAAGTCCACCGTAGAAAGAGTACGGCATTTATTTTCATCTTAATAATGTCTTCAACTAGTCTCTCTCTATGTATATGAAATTTGAGAGAGTAATTGGTAATTTAAGGGAATGTTGTGTGGATTGAAATGCAACTTTTTGAGGTTGAAAAGAAGTAAAGTACAGCCATGTAGCGAAGCCATTGAGTAGATTATGACAGTAAGGAAGCATGGTGATAAATGAGAATGATAGAGAGTAGTACTTATGACAAAGTTAAAAGAAGAAGTTAGAAATTATGGGACATAGGCATACATTGGAATCAACGAGGAATTCAACATCTGACATGAGTTGATGTTTTCCTAAGCAAAGGCAAATGAGACGAGCATCGTCAATCTATGTCAAGCTTTGTGTTTGGACGCAATAACTCCATGTGCGTGTCGATTCAACCCCACATGTCTGTCAATAATTTTCCGTAAACAAAAAATTGAGGGGAGGAGGAGACATGACAGGGGACCAGAAAAGGATACTCCACTTGAGTGTTTTGTTTTGTTCTTCGAACGCTCGCGGGTCGTAGGAGCAGCCAAACAGCCTACCAAGTATATCCAGGATTTACTGTCTCGGTGTCCTTTCCTTTCTAAAATTTGTCAAATGTAGATCATAAGGCCATGGGTTGTGGATCTTAGGTTTGATTTAAGGATGCATTTGATGGGTCGTCTCAAATCAAATCTACATTGGTTGTTCTGGTTGATAAAAACAACGAGAACATAGCAATAGAGTAAAATGTATAATTTAAGCATTCTAAAATTTTGCCTAATTTTTTAAATAATTTTATTTTTTTAAAGTCCATTATCTTAAACTTCAATTGAAAAAATAACATAATAACTCAATTCGTCTTATAAATCTAATTCAATCATTATAAAAAATTATTAATTTAAATCAAATTTAATTAATATAATTCGTATGTAAACATTAAACTATCATTTTTACTTGAAATAATTATTTTCTAACCTCTTTGACCCACGTGGCTTATTTTCATAAGCATTCATGTTATGCCATTTCATGCTTTATTTGCTACAAATGAGACATGTTATGTGCTACAACAATAAGAATTAATCAATGCTGAATCAAGAGTTAAAAAAAGTAATCTTACTCTATACTATAATTATGAAATATTTTCTCTCTCACTTCGTAATTTGGAGCACACCGTTCTTATAAATAGAGAGGCACCTCCGCATCGTCTTAATATGAAATGTTGGGAGGAGAAAGGTTCAATTTTTAGTGTCGTCTAAGGAACAAATTCATTAGAGATAGGGTGAAGTTTGTAGCTTAGAAGATCAGAGCACGTGACTATGAACTACTCGTAAGACAAAAGAATTAAAATTTAAAAATTAAATTGGTATTAAATAGTTATAAAATCAATTACAAATTTTAAAAGTTGAAACTTAGTTAAAAGAAATTACACCAATCCATTAATTAAAAAATGAATTGATTCGAACTTTTAATAATTGAAATTAACAACTCTTCATGTTTTTATTTTGAATTTAATTGATTAAATTTGTAATTAATATTTTTCAAATATACTTATTTAAAATTATTAAATAAATTAGTAAATTTAAAATTTAATATCAATATGAGAATTGACTTTGGTATGAATGAGTTGATCGGCTCCTAAAAGCTCACTTCCATATGAAAAAGAGAAGAATCTAATAAAGAAGTGAAAAGGACAAAGAGAAAAGGAGAATTTTAGGGGAGGGGACACAGATCCCCAGAACACAAACGCACATGCAGTCAAAAGAAAGTGTTAGGTTAGGCTTAGGCGTGCCTCTTCTTCTTCCTCTTCTCGGTCTTCTTCTTCGCTCTTCTAACCCTAAAGTTGTGCTAAACCCCCCAAGGCTAAGGCGTAAGAGACGAGGAAAAGAGAGGTTACTTTTGCCTTTTGAATTTTCACAAACAAAGATTTGATCTGATCTGATCTGATCTGAGCTGATTGCGTGTCAAAATACTTGCTACTTTACTTACATTATTTAATTTTGAATATTATTCAATTTCCGAACTACCACGTGCGTGTCGACACACTATTGGTTGGTACTGTTGGTCACAGCAAGAGCTCGTTTCCGTTAAACCTGCCGCGTTTTCCTGACGTTTTTTAGACTTCCTTCGTCTCTACCTAGCCTCCTCCTAATTGGTTCAGTTAAATATTTATATTTATGTTTATTTGTTAAATAATTTTTATAATTAAGTTATTATTATTATTCTTAACTACCCTATTAAGCTAATCACACTAATTTTCTCATCAACCATTTGAATTTAATTGAATCAAATTTCATGTTTGTGTTGGCGACAACGAGTAAGGAGTTCAACCACCGCACCACCTCGTTTTGCTAACAAATACATGTTATTGTGAACTAATTAAAGTAAGGGGTAATGATAAAAAAATCTTTTTATAATATTAGTTTTGAATATAAAATATTTTAAATTTCAAAAATAGTTTGAAAATGTAGGTGGTGATGGTGGTAAAATATTTTCAGACAACGAAAAGAGAAAATTAGCCAACCTGGAACAGTTATAATCAGTTTGTTTAGTTATATTAACGAATGAATGAAAACAGGATTCTACAGTTATGATTAACCATCAGAACGCCATCTTGCACTAATAATGATTTTGGTCCTACCACATGAAAAGTGGTTCCGGCATACATAATCTTCGCTCCTCTAATACTGTGTGTGATTGGAGGCCTAGCGTCCACCAATGGGAGGGGCAGGGTATTGAGCTGAGATCTGTCGTGTAGTTAGGTGATCCAACGGTCGTGAAACCGAACTTTGAGCAGAAAGCAGTTCTGGCCGTCCATTAATCCAAACACAAAATTGTTGGTCAATAGTTGGTGGGCCGCACCACTTAGCTATCCAGGAAACACGGTCGCGTGGGGCCCAGTGCTTTCTCCAAAGAAATAAGATAAAAACATCGCAAGAACAAAAAAGACCAAAAGATGTTTCATTTTCACAAATTTGTCCTCCACTTTAGTGGAATATCACTGTGCTCTTTAAGTTATTGCTATTCACAAACTAGTCCGTGGTTAGAAAAATATGCGTATTTTACTATTTTTAAACCTCTTTAATATTTTACCAAAATTTTCATTAAGATGTTATTATTATTGTTATATTTAAAAATAGCTCTCAAATTATGTTGTAATTCTGCCAAATAAGAGTTCCATATTAGGAGTGTTCGTTGTGATCATCAAACAGATGTGATAATATGACGTTAATGTGGACTTAGTACATGTTATAGGAGCGACTTACTCATTTATTTCTTTTATAATAATCAATAAATATAGAATTAGAGGGTGCGAATCGAAATTATGAAAGAAAATTAAAAAGTAAAAAAAACAAAAGAATGCAAAGAAAAAAAAAAACAGAGCTGTCAAACATCTCTTATGGCGAAGGTGTAGACCTGAGCAGCCGACATGATGGGCCACGTCGCCGGGAGGGTTATATGTATTTAATTTCCCAATAATAAGTAATTAAAATTTCTTAAACCCCACTTAAGTGAGTTGGACCCTTAATCATTGCCAACGGAGTTTGAGGCGGTGGTCCGTACAGTGAGGGTGTGAGAAAGATCAGGCCACGCGTATGCTTAAATTTTAGCCTTTATTACATTGTGAAGCGGAACTTGCAAAGGTTAATAATCTCCAACATCATTAACAAAAGATAAAATGTTTAGATCGTCGATTGCTCTGACCATAGTGCCCTGGCCCTATATTTTTGATTTATTATAATTTTATAAATGCAATTTCTTTGGTTATTCATAAGGTCAATTTTTATGTAAAATAAATTTATATTTAATACTTTGTTATTTATTTATATTAATAAATTTAATTTATTATTTCTTAATTATTTATTAAAGTATTTAAAGTAAATTATATTTTTTATAATTAAATAAATATATTGAAATGGAAACAACATGCATTAGACAACATGCTCCGATAAGAATAAATAATAAATTAAATTAACTAATTAAAGTTCAATCAAATTTGTTATATAGTTTTGATTTATTAACTCATTAACTAATATAATAATTTATATTATTTTTCAAAAAAATGATAATTTATATCATTTAGTTATCAAAAATAGTACTTATATCTTTCACACTTATCAAAAGAAAATTTGGAATTTAAATAAACATATTTAAAACGTGGGGTGTGTTAATGAGTTATGAACTGATACGCCTTTCACGTCTTACTACGTTGAATTTTGAAAATGACAAATCATTGCATTACTTTGAAACTGAACTCCGTCTCTAATATCAACTAAACCTACATAGTTAGTTATCTTAATCTGTTTGTTTGGATTGTAATTAGTTGGCATTGAGCAACATAATGTGTTTAGACAGATAATTAAAGTGTATATAACCTATGCTCACCAATTCCATAGGGTGACAAAATTAAAAACATGTCTCATTTGATCATGTGGTCGGACGTATAAGTGATGGTAATGGTCAAAGCTCCAATACTTCTGTTCACACGCAGCATCCCCTGTCGTCTTGCCCTTTTAAGAACTATGACGAACTATCATATGAACAGTATTTAATTAATATAAGTATAATATTTATTTCATAGTTATTTTTAATATAAATTTAAGGCTATATTTGATTGGACGTAAGGCTTTTAATGAAATAAAGTGGGATTATTTATAATGAAATGAAATGTCAATAAATATAATATTAAAAATTTATTGTGATAAAAAGGATAGAAGGATTCGTAATATAATATAGTAAAATATTATTTTAAAAAAATTTATAATTATAATATAATAAAATGTTATTTATCATTTTATATTACATCGGAATTAACTTACAATGTGCTATCAAACTTTTCTCTTTTATTTTATTTTATTATAAATCTCCGTTTCAAACGCTGAAATAACATTACGTTACATTTGATTTGATTAATAATCACTCAACCAAACGAAACGGAGCATGAGATAAAGAATTTTCTGAAAGTTGTATGTCTTTAACCCCTATATTCGCATGGTATTATTATTTTCTAAATAACTTTTAACTTATATTAACTATGGTTAAGGAAATGAATATAAAATAGCACTTAAACTCAGGAGAGGAGGGGTGTATTAGTCAATTAGAAAGGGACAATCAGACATAAAGAAAGAAAGCAGTAGGGAGAGAGAGAACAACAAAGCAAAAGGAAAGTGAAGGTAAGGAGAAGAAAGTATTTGAGTTTGTCTGCGTAATGTAGGGGAAGATAGGGGGCAAAAGCTTCAGTTCCTGCTCTCTGAGAAGCTCTACACCATTCCCATAGCCCCTGTAAACCTACCACTACCATCTTTTTTTTTTTCTTTCTTAGTTTGTTGTTTTCCGGCCATATTGCCGGAATTTCTCGCCGGAATCCATTCCTTAATTTATCGACTCCAAACCAACATCCATCTTCCCTTTTTAAGAGGCTGTGGAAAGTTGTGTGCTTTGTTGATGCTAATTTGAGCTGGTCTAACTCACGAGGTTTCGAAAGATGGGTTCTTTGACTTAATAAAATAATAGGAGGGAGTAACTACATGCCTTTTGTTTATAGTTACTAGTTGTTTGTGTTTCGCCGGAAAAGGGAAATGAAGACGCCGGCCAATTGTGCCGGAGGAGCAACCGCCGCGGCCGTGACCGTCGCTAACACCGCTGTGAATCCTGGAGAAGGTCATCTACTTGTTTTTTACTTAGCTAGTGAAAAATGGACGCATCCATAGTTCGTTTGTCGATTGCTATATATGTGTATATATATATATATAGCTAGTTTCTAATACAAGCTCGTCTTTTTGCGCTTTTAGTTTCGCCTTTTGTCCTTCGAGAAAATCTATGCTTTTAGAAGTAAAACCCAAGAGAGACTTTTTAGTTTTCCTTTTTAAACAAAAATTGAATCCGACATGCTACTCTTTTTCCTCTTTCCTTCATTTTCTCCGGTTCTGGCCTCCTGCAATCTGTTTTTTTTTTTCCGGCAAACAAACGGATAGAAAAGGACTATAGGAATAGAAGTTAAAAATGAAAATGAAGGGAAATTTGGTGAGGATTAATGGGGTGGCGACACGTGTGGATGATGCAGGTGCAGGAGGAGTTGTAACAGAGAAGAAGAGCATAAACCCTGAGCTATGGCAGGCGTGTGCTGGGCCGCTGGTGAATCTTCCGGCTGCTGGGACCCACGTCGTTTACTTCCCTCAAGGTCACAGCGAGCAGGTTAACTTTCCGTCTGACTCTCTCTCTCTCTCTCTCTTCTTGCTTTCTTAATATAACTAATTTCCAGTTAATTATCTATCTTCTTCTCATCCATGAATGAACGTGTTGGATAATGGACTTATGATCTATTTTTACTTTCTTATTAGGTGGTTTGACTCAAAAAAATAGCATTAACTGGATAAGAGAAGAATATTGTTGGCTTACATGCCAATTACCCTTTTCTTTTGTACTTATTAATGACTGCTTTGTATTCTTTAAGTCTTGAAGAAATGAACGAGTAAGTAAAGTATATGTTTGTTTTGGAAATTGGAAGGTAGATGTTCTTTTCCCTTTTGATGAGACTTGGAAGGTAAAATTGTTTGCTTTGTCTTAGTAAACAAGTTTGTTCATTTTTGATAGACTTAGAAGGTAAAGCTGTTTGCTTTGTCTCAGTAAACAGGAAACAAGTAGTTATGGATCGACTATCCATATGTGATTGACTTACACTGTCATTTTGGTTTTTCTGATACAGAAGCAAGTTCAAGTTTACTTAAGGACTGATATTAATAATTTCAGGTTGCAGCATCTATGAAGAAGGATGTGGATGCACAGATACCAAACTATCCAAACCTTCAATCAAAACTACTGTGTCTTCTCCATAATGTCACCTTACATGTATAGTAGCTCTCTTATCTGGCAGATATTGTATAAGCTTCCTGTTGTTCTGATTTCTTGCTTTCGATTCTGTAGGCTGACCCAGAAACAGACGAAGTTTATGCTCAGATGACCCTACAACCCGTTCCTTCAGTAAGGACTTGTTTATAAATATATAGTTTATTCCATCAATTCATCTAAAACGATTGGCAGTTAAGTACCTGTGGAAAGAATATATGAATGTGTATCGTTAATTAATAAAGGTCCAAGTGTATTGCATATGTGAAAGAACTATAGAACCAAGATGGCCTTTAACTGTTTTCAGTTGCTGACTCCATCTGAATATATGAGCATTTTTTGTGCAGTATGACAAAGATGCTTTACTAAGATCAGATCTTTCAATGAAGTCAAATAAACCACAAACTGAGTTCTTCTGCAAAACTTTAACAGCGAGTGACACAAGCACTCATGGGGGTTTTTCTGTTCCCCGTCGTGCAGCGGAGAAGATTTTCCCTCCTCTGGTAAATGATTTGCTATTGGTATAGATTATCTGGTACATTGATTATTGCTGTTGATATTTACCTACATTCTAAAATTTACAGGATTTCTCCATGCAACCACCAGCCCAAGAACTTGTTGCTAGGGATTTGCATGATACTGTCTGGACTTTTCGCCACATTTACCGTGGTAAGTTGATTTTAGATCCATTAAGTTTTGGTGTTTGAAATCAATCAATCACTTTAACATCCTAACTGAATTCCTGGCCTCAATAATCCTAGGACAACCTAAACGTCACTTGCTTACAACTGGGTGGAGCCTATTTGTTAGTGGAAAAAGGCTTTTGGCTGGTGACTCTGTTTTATTTATAAGGTAAGAGCCAGTGACTCAAAAATATTTGAAGTTCTTGTGAGTATACCATTTTCTTTTTCTTTTCATAGAGTTTCTATTATGATATTTTACTTGATCTTGAGACTTGATTTTAGGTCCATGAGAATTGACATAAGTAATCTTGTTTAGTCCTTATGGCCAGTTAGATCTATTCAACATCATGTATTCATTTGAGCAGAGATGAAAAGCAACAACTACTATTGGGCATCAGACGGGCAAACGGGCAAGCTACCAATTTATCGTCATCTGTTTTGTCATGTGATAGCATGCATATTGGAATCCTGGCTGCGGCAGCCCATGCAGCGGCTAACAATAGTCCTTTCACAGTGTTTTACAATCCAAGGTGAATAGCTTTCCTTCTTTACTGGCTGTTTCTTGGCTGAGTCATGCTCACAGAAAATTTTTGACACTTGATAAATGTTTGTCCTAGGGCTAGCCCTTCAGAATTTGTCATCCCTTTAGCAAAGTACTACAAGGCTGTATACAGCAACCAAATTTCTCTTGGCATGCGTTTCCGAATGATGTTTGAAACTGAAGAGTCAGGGACAAGAAGGTCCACAACAACTCTGGCATTATGCATCATTTTCATCTATGATATTATCTTTCATACAAGGGAAGATAAGCTCAATTAATTGGTCTAATCAAGTTTGATTGTTGGAAATTGGGAACTTTATAAACTTGTTGGATAGAAGTGACTTTTTAAGGTATTTATTATGCGTCGAATGATTTGAGAATTAAGGGAAACATTTTTCCTCCAGGTATATGGGTACAATCACAGGTATAAGTGATATTGATCCACTAAGATGGAAGAACTCACAGTGGCGTAATTTGCAGGTGAACTGTGAGGCCTTGTTGCCTAGTCTACCAGGTTACCTAAACATACCTTAGCTGTTTTAATAACTTGATGTTCGCTTGCAGGTTGGGTGGGATGAGTCAACAGCTGGGGAAAGACGAACTCGAGTATCAATATGGGAGATTGAACCAGTAACTGCTCCATTTTTTATATGTCCTCCTCCATTCTTTATATCTAAGCGTCCAAGGCAATCAGGAATGCCAGGTAAAACATATGGTTTTCTTGTTCATCTTAACCTATTATTCTATTATTTTCAAATACATATCCTTTCAGTTTTTTGTGCTTAGGTTGTTACTTGGATATTAACCTTTGATGCTCCACAAGTTCACCTAATGCTTGCCCTTTTCAATTCTCAAACTTTTCTACGGCCTTTCTTTAATGGGCCTTCTAAGAAGTGACTAACGATTGTTTTTTTTTATACCAAGTTCAGTTATCAGTTACTTGAAAGATACAATAATAGAAGACTTTCATTGGAAAGATTCTCTCCTTTTGTCTTGTCCATCTCACAGGTTGACTTTTGAGGCCCCTCCATGTGGTTTGTTGGTAGCAAGTGCGCTAAGATTGATAAACTAAAATCTTAAGGATGGATTTCAATCTTTTCCTGACATTTCACTAAAACTTAATAAGAAGGGGGCCTTTGAAGCTTCCAAATTTTTGTTTTTGTTAGACTGGTTCTGACTTTCCTTTTTTCTAGGTGATGATTCCTCTGATTTGGAGAACTTATTCAAAAGGCCCATGCCTTGGCTTGGTGACGATATCTGCATGAAAGACCCTCAGGCTGCACCTGGCCTAAGCTTAGTCCAGTGGATGAACATGCAGCAAAACACTTCCCTGACCAACTCCATGCAGCCCAACTACATGCAATCCTTGCCAGGATCTGTTTTGCAGAATATGTCTGGAAGTGATATTACCCGTCAGTTGGGGTTATCAGCACCGCAAATAACTCAGCAGCCAAACAGCTTGCAGTTCAATGCTCAAAGGATGCCTCAGCAAGCCCAACAGCTTGATCAGCTTCCCAAGCTACCATCCTTAATGAATCATATGAGCTCAGTCATACAACCGCAGCAACAGCTGGGTGATGTGACCCAACAATCAAGGCAAAATTCAATGACTTCAAATCTACCTTCAAGTCAAGGTCAAACCCAAATTCTGCATCCTCAAACTCTAGCTCAAAGCAACGACATTCTTCAACAAGCAGCATCCATTCAAAGCCAGCAACTTGTTAGAAACCTTCCTCAAAGCCTGCAGCCGCAGCACGTGATGGGTCACAATCAACAACAGGGCCTACTTCAACCACAGCTGCCTGATCATGTTAATCAACAATTTCAGATGTCCGACAATCAGATTCAGCTGTTGCAAAAGCTTCAGCAACAAAAACAATCAATTTTAGCACAGCAGTCTATAGTGCAGCAGCCTGTCCAAATTGCTCAACTTCAAGATCCTAAGAAGCAGCTTGTAGATGCATCTCAGAGCTTCTCTAGGTCTATGGCGTCAAACCAAATGCTGGAAATGCCGCAAGCAACACCCACTTCAATCCTTCAGTCAAATGCTATTCAACAGCACTTGACAAGGAGTAACAGCCAAACTAATACCAGGTTCTCTAATCCACCCCAGCAGCCAAATATTCAAGCACAGCAGCCTGGAACATTATCTGAAATGCCTGGTCTTGTGGGGCATGTCTCGTGCCCTACAACCAATCAACTAAATCCCAGTGGCAGTGTTCTGACTGCAACTGCAGGAGTTGGGCAATCAGGAATTACTGAAGATGTTCCATCCTGCTCTACTTCACCATCCACAAACAATTGTCCGAACTTCGTTCAACCATTGACGAATAGTCGAGTTCATCGAAGCACAACACCTGGGGAGGATATGGCACAGTCTACTGCCACACTCTTGAGTCCCAATGCCTTGGAGAGTATGACATGCAACGCTAATCTGATTCGAGATCTGCAACCAAAATCTGATGTTAAACCCTCATTGAACATCTCCAAGCCACAAAATCAAGGAAATTTTCTGCCACAAATGTACTTAAATGGTATTGCCACCCAAACAGAATTTTTGGACACTTCTTCTTCTACAGCCTCAGTTTGCCTTTCTCAGAATGATGTTCAGTTGCAGCAGAACAACTCTGCATATAATCTCCAGTCATTGTTGTTAAGAGACACTAGCCAAGATGGAGAAATCCATGTCGATCCCAGGGATAATCTTCCATATGGGACTAAAATCAATGGACAAGTAACCGTGCCAATGAATTCTGACCAGTTGTTGACAAAGAGCATGGTGGGGCTGGGGAAGGATGTCTCTAACAATCTCTCTTCAGGAAGCATGCTTGCGAATTGTGAAAATTCAAAAGATCCCCAACAGGAACTCTCATCCTCAATGGTTTCCCAGTCATTTGGAGTTCCAGATATGGCTTTTAACTCGATGGAGTCCAACATTAATGAGAGCAGCTTCATGAACAGAGGTCCCTGGGCTCCTCCACCCCAGTTTCAACGCATGCGAACATTCACAAAGGTTTGTTCTGCTAGTCTATCAGACTCCTGTCCCTAGACGTGAATCAGCATATATACTTTAGTTTCAAGTATGTTCAAGTACATACTGAATTCATTATTATCTTCAGGTATACAAACGTGGAGCTGTTGGAAGGTCGATTGATATCACTCGTTATCCTGGTTACCTTGAGCTTAAGCATGATCTGGCTCGAAGATTTGGTATAGAGGGACAACTGGAAGATGGACCAAGAATAGGATGGAAACTTGTATATGTGGATCATGAGAATGATGTCTTACTAGTTGGGGATGACCCTTGGGAGTAAGTTCCTCACCAGTAAATATATCTAGCACCTCATATCTCTAGAATTTTCATGTACATCTGGACAAGAGTGCAGTAAGATCCTAGCCAATAGGGATGGCTTCACTATGCTTACCTTAGTCTCTTATGGTTTTGGATACTCAGGGAATTTGTGAACTGTGTTCGGTACATCAAGATCTTATCCCCTCAAGAGGTCCAACAGATGAGCTTAGATGGTGATTTTGGCAATGCTGTCCTTCCAAACCAAGCATGCAGCAGTTCTGATAATGGCAATCCATAGTCTAGTCTACCAAATGCCAGTGATTCTTCCATGTTGTGGCCTTGTATCATTTAGGATACTGTTCATAGGGTGTATGGTCTCGCATAAATTCAGCAGGCAAGCAAAAATTTTCTCAGCTTTAGGAACCAGTAGGACGTACGTCACAAATTGTATAGCACTCAGAGCGCTACTTGGTAGATTGGCCTCAGTTCATATTACGGGACACAGACAAGAAGAAGCATTCTCGGCCCATAGGCCCATACCAAGTCCCTCCACATGTGTCTTAAGTTATTCCAGGGATTAATCTTAGCTAAGACTGCAATTCGTTGTACACATGATTTTGTCAACTTGATGCCGTTGTTATATTCATATTCAACTGCTCTCTTTTCAATAGTTAGCACTCTGGGAGTAGACATGTCACTCGTGGCCACGGAGTTTTAGATGGGAAGATAGAAAAAGAAGGAAAATCTGTATGGCCTAGTCTTAGGTGTATAAATGTGTAGGCTTCCTCAATTTTATTAATTTGAACGGTGTTTTCATTTTCAGGTTGTAAAATCATGTTTCTTCCATGGACATGTTATTTTGTAGAGTACTCACTACACACAGATACACACACACACCACCATCCCTTTTGTTTTATTAATAAAATAACAAGAAGTTGAAATGCCTACATGGTAAACAATACTGTCAACTTCTGATACAATTAAATACTAACGATCAAGTCCAACAATCGCCATTTTATGGGTTATGATTATACTTTAATTATTTAACCCTCCTGAATGCAAAAGGGAAAGCAGGTCCATCCAAAGCCACCAACCTCTTTCCATTCTCAACCAAAATGCCTGCATTTCCACACCTGACCCTGCAATTTGGACAGGATTCACTGGGGCAAAATGCAATGTTATAGATTCCAGTTCCAACTTTGTCAACGGTGAAGTAGGATGCTCTTCCTGCCGTCACCACAAATCTCCTGTTTGTCTCAGGGTCCTCCTCCCCGACACTCCAGGAAGTTGACTGAATGCAGATAGTGGCTGCCTGGAAAGTAATAGTGTAGTCTCTGGACTCTCTGATAACGGTCTCTCCTGCAGCGTATGGAGTAAATATCACCGGAGTGCCTTGCGAAACCACTTCTGCCAGAGGTTCTTGACCAACGTAGAGAGGGCAAGAATTGTTGCGATCAATCAGGGTTAAACCTCCAGCAATATCAGTTGCAGCAGGTACAATATAGTATTCCACACCACGCCGAACAGCTCGCCCTTCTGTGTCTAGAACTACAGGGTTCTGAGCTTCAGTGGATATGGTTGTCATGGCAAGTAGCCAAGTAACGAAAACTAAACTTCCCGTCATTCTAGACATGGTTGACTTCGTATATATTTATGTATTTATCTCCCACAAGAACAAAGAAAACTAGAGAACTAGCAAACGAGAGAATATGAGATGATCTCTGTGGAGATGTGTGAGGCATTTATAGGATTCGTAGCAAGAGTAGATGTCTGAAAAGTCGAGTGAGAGGAGGAGGCACGGCAAGGAAAAGTCTGAATATCTTATCCATACCATGCCATGCAGCAATTTAGGGTCAGATATGCCCATTGACTATTGCATGCTGACCTGAATTAATGAATATGGTACTGGTTCTACGTCAGCCAAGTTTAGGTTGAAATAGGGTTATTAAGTTTTATAAGTTACTGTAAAGGTCTTCTTTAGATCGCAAAACCATTTCAAACATTGTAAGACTAGATTAGGTTGGCAGATCAAATTTGAATAGAAATAAATCCATTAAAGGATAATGAATGATCTCAAAAGTCCTAGCTATTGCCTCTTCCAATGTTGTGGTTTCCAGTTATTTAGTCACGCTTTTCAGTTCCTTTATTTTTGTAACTTTGGTTGATGTTACATGTGTGGATGGTTCAGCTGGAGATGGGAAGAACTTCACCAAGATGTGAGCTTCAGATCTGCTCCAAGTACCAAGCTTCAATTACTAGAAAACAGAACCTGAAGTGGAGAGCTGGTTCTTCAGGATTTCAGCAGAATGAGCAAGCTACAATGAAACCTTCCAGAAGCTGAAGCTTGAGTTGAATCAGATTTTCCAGCAACAAA
>JAOTAY010000007.1:30187459-30216004 GCA_025629805.1 Erythroxylum baracoense | reverse complement strand
TATATTTTTATTAGTTATATTTTAATTAATTATAATATTTTAATAAAATATAATGTAATTAATTAAGTAATAATAATAATAATTTAATTTATTATATTGTAATTATTTAATTGTTATTAAAATATTATAAATACACTTAAAATAAATATTGATACAATTATAAAATAATTAATAAATTATATATTTCTAATCATATTATATTGTAGGGGCATTTTCGTCATAGCCACTGTTTTTATGTTCTGTCTCCTGCAACCAGACATATTTCTGTCTTCGAGATCGAGACAATTATTTATGTTCTGTCTATTATAACCAAACAGCTCACTGTCTTCAATTTCTGTTCTATTCCGTCTCTAAATTTTTGTCTCGTTCTGTCTCTGTATATTGGAGACCGTAATTAAATAGTCTGTTAGAGACCACGTCAAATTTTCTACTGTTTTCTAACTCTTTTCTGTTAGGAACATAATAATTAGAATAGGAGCCTGATCCTTAGAAACAATCGAAGATGAGGGATCACGATATCGGGTCGGATCTATTTCGGTCCGCTCAAATGGGCTTAGGCATGGTCAAATCGGATCAGGACGGGATCGGGTCGGAATGTATGGGGCTGGTAAGTGATTTTTTGTTGGCTGCAGAGTTCTGACCCAACTTGTGGGGGAAAGATTGACGGGAAGATAAAAAGCTAGTTACACTGTGTCTCAATTAGTGGAAAAGGGTGGGCCACGGGTGGGGATGGAAAAAAATCAAATCGAATCGAGTCGGGTCAATTCGGGTCGAATGGGTATTTGAGTCCCTCTCTAACAAACTCCGAAGAAGGAATCAAAATTCTTTCTTCTGCTTCTTCGCCGCGCTCAATTCAGATGAGTACATTGTCGGCGGTTATGCCTTGGGAATCACAAAGAGGATCACATACAATACCTTCTGTACCGAGTGAGGATCGCTTCTTCTCTACTTTTATCACCTTAATCATCGTGGTTGATATCTTCTCATTCAAGTTTCTTCCGTGTTACAGAGCTATTGCATTGGCGCCTGATGTTACAATGTGAAAATCCATACTCACGTAATCATTCTATTTAAAATCTAGTAAGATGATTATGGTCTTTATCTCTCTTATTATTTATGCCATGCGAAAAGATTAATCAATTTATAGACTAATGCCAAGTGGATTTGGTAGACGATTCACTATTATTTTAAGAAACGACACTTTCATCAGCATCTGCATCAGCCCTTGTCTTCTCTATGGTGTTTAGAATAAAAATGTGTATTTTTATTTTCTACTTTTGCAGTTATCCTAGAAGAAAGTAAACTCTCTGGAAATCCATAGTTGCAGCCGCAGTCGCAGTCACATTCATGGAACATGATAGTCATGAGTGTAAACCAAGGCCAAGTGGTTCTTTTGGTAGGGATAGTAGTGGAAGACATTCTCTGAATTTTTCACTACGTTTGTCCTTCCAAGGTGATGATGAAAAAGAAAGTGAAATTGTTTCAGAGGCGGGGGATATTGGCGATAGGGCTTTATGCAGTAGCTTTCATAGTGATGGTAGCAACATTAGACTTTCCTTTGACAATTCAGTGGAGAACGGGACTTTTTTTGCTCCACCGTCAAGCAATTTGTCTCATTCAAATAGGTTCAGAGCTAATGCTTCGGCGGCTGCTTTACATCCTTTATCCGACTCTAAGGATAATGTCCAAGTGAGCTGTAGACTATTTGTTTTTAATGTTGTCTTTTCTGATAGAGTGGGAATTCTTTTCCTTTTTTGTTTTTTGAGCTATTCATTATATGGGTAAACCTTATTTGCTTCTTGCTTCTATGTTCAGGAGAGGGAAAAAGCTCTAACATTGCCACCATTTGTAGATTATGTCACATGTCCTGTTTATCTGGCTGTTTTTGGAATTCTTGGCGTAATATTCGTCACCATTTTATATACACTGATTCTTAAATGTTATACCCAAAAATTTTTACTGGATTCTTGGCTCACCTTCTTTGATTTTGTAAGTGCATTACCTGTATACTGTTTTTCCCCTTTAATCTTGACACTACTTTTATGGTAGCATTTGTAAGTGTCTAAATTGTTATTGACAATGCTGACCTCTGAAAAATTTAGTCATCACATAATATTTTCACAAATACGTTAAGAACTTGTAAGTACCGGTGCTTCTAGTTCTTGGTGACTTGATGATGACCTGTTGACGTCAATAGTATGGAAGTTTAGTCAAAATGAGCTCATGAAATTACTTTACGCGTTAGCCAAATTAAGGAATCTGTCTTGCTTCGTGTTATAGGTTTGGAGAACTCTTTACCCTGTGGATGGTTCAGCTGGAGATGGGAAGAACTTCACCAATATGTGAGCTTCAGATCTGCTCCAAGTGTCAAGCTTCAATTGCTGGAAAACAGAACCTGAAGTGGAGAGTTGGTTCTTCAAGACTTCAGCAGAATGAGCAAGCTACAATGAAACCTTCCAGAAGCTTAAGCTTGAGTTGAATCAGATTTTCCAGCAACAAACTCCCAGCAAAAAACACTTCAGCAAATATAACTTGTCATCAACCACTCTAGCAGTAACAGAACTTCAACCTTCAAACTTGACAAGCCTCAAATCTGCACAATTTCACCAGCTGCTACTTCTATACTAAAAGGGGACTTTCTTCAAGAAATGAATGTTTTGATGATGTACATCATTTGTAACCTTTAAGCTTGATGTATTTTGTGTAATGGTCACTCAATAGTAACAATGTGACTAACTCTCCAATATTTGCAAGAAATCAGAGTCGATGTTTGTGTAAACCAGAAACTATAAAGCTTATGAAGAATGGAAATTTTGCACTTTCAAATCTGCTTCATTTCCACTCCTAAAAGCTCTTTTCCATATCACTCACTTGCAGCAACTCTCAATCAATGGTAATAACAAGATGGGAAAATGAAATCAGATGAAAAGGAGAAGATGAAAAATTTTAGAAAATTGCAGCTATTGTTACTGTTTCATTGATCTGAAAAAAAACGATGGTTTTGAGCTTTTTCAACTTAGCTCTTCACACCATTTTTCTTGATTACATCCAATGGCTCAAAATGAAAGATGAAAAGAAACCAAGGAGTAAGATTTTGACAAGTAACTTACTCTCATTGGTTCAACAGAAAAAAACAGATGCTGGCTGCTACATTAACAAAACCTGACACAAGGATTTCCTAATGATTTAAAGCTGCAAAAGTAAGGACAAAAGATGCTTTATGCTGGAACAAAATGTAATGCTTAGTTTCAACTTAATTGTAATCTCCTTTGATGACAAGTGTCACTTTGACTTCGAAATCTTCAACTTCTTTGACTTGTAAGGCTTCTCCTTATTTGTTTCAAGAGTTTGTTTCTGAAATTGTCTAAAAATCGCTTCAGAGTTTCTTCATGTATTAACAGGTCCGCTTCAGGTTTCTGCTATTGTAATTTTAGTTCTTCTTCTTCTCTTGCTGCACATTTGCTGATTCTTCATTCTTCACTTTTCCATTGCTTGAAGCTTCATTTTTCTCATTCATCTTGCTCTGATCCTCATTCCCACTCTGAATCAATCGGATTCTGGTTTGTGAATTCAAATATTTCTGAATTGCCACCAAGATCATCATTTTTAACTTCCTCTTTACTGCTGAAAGCTTGCTCTTCATTTTGATCTTCGGATTCACTCCTACCGAACTTGCAATCTCCTCCACAATCTTCAACATAACTGACTGCATGAAACATCATAGATCAACAACATGCACTTATCGCCAAGAACTTGTAATAACTAGTACCAGTCACCAACCAGAAATAATTCCGAGGAATTAAACTTATCCAGATTGGCGTACCTGTGCCTGTACATGAAAATGGCTTCCTGTCCATGAAGCAGCTTGTTGAAAAGATTATATGAAATCAAGTAATCATCAGTCCGCAACTCCCCTACCTCATCACCAACTTCAACATTCATAGTTTCTACGGCGATAAGAAGCTTAAGAAGGTCCAGGGTTTACGTCAAGAACGGTCACCGAATCTTCAAAGCATCGTAAGAAATAACAGAGGTATAACTCTCATCCCTGTCACCCACAACAAACGAAGCCATATTTCTTTATGTACATTCAATAACCCAATTGCCCTTTTGAAATTAGCAGCGGGTTTAGCTAAAGAAACAATTTTATAGGGTTAGATCTAGGAGACACGACCAAGCTTGTAACTTTAGTAGATTCCTGGTTGTTATCATTGAATCAGTCATTTCAGAAACTACACCCAAAACAGCACCGCAGTCTCGAAAGTCCTCGGTGATTTGGAAGGCTTATCAATGGAAAACAATTAGACCAATGTGGTGAAGAGGGAAACACTGATGAAGATCTTCTTTTCTTCATCTTTTGGACAAACTGGGACATGGGTATTCTTCAGACTCTTGAAACTGTGTATTAGAGGTCAAATTTAGAGAAGGGAAGTGGGTTTTGGGGTGGTTTTGATTGTAGAATAGAAAGGAAGAAAAAGAATAGGCCTTTGAAAGATTACAGAGAACCTGTAGGGATAGAGAGAGGAGTTGCCTTTATAATATAATGAATACTGTGATTAATCGCTATTAACCCACAAGCTTTATAAAATAAACACATTCAAGGGAAACAAAGTTACATTTGGAAGTTCAAGGTATAATTAAATTACAGAGAGAAGTAGACGTAAAGCCAAAGCAAAACAGCTGCAATGTGGAATAAGCTCTGGTAATGAAGGGCCAAGGCATTTTGGTCTGAGGTATCATCCTCCAAATAAACTTTCCTCTTATCCTCTTCTCTGGGACCATCTGTTTCTGCACTGATGAGCCTCCTCTTTTGCTGTTCAATCTCATCAATATTCTTAATGCACTGTGCTTCTGCATTCTTCACCATCATTAATGCTGTTTCTTTATCTTGAGCTTCATGTGCCTCCTCTAATGACTTCTTCCACTGTTCAAGTTCCATTGCCTGTGGTGAATCATAAAGTACGTCATGATGGCCAGTAACTAACAATACCAAGTTAATTATTCACAAACTTCGAAGAGCTTGCCTTCTGTTTAACAGTAAGCGCTTCTTTGCAAGCTGCATGGTACATGTCCATCGTTTGATTCAGCTCTATCTTTAGCCTCCTCAGTTCATCCTCAAGATTTTTCTGCAAGTAATTTCAGTAAGTTGACGAATTAGCTAAATTTATCCATCTTTGGGAAATTTCAGATACAGAATGAGTCAGCAGCTTACAACATTTTGTAATGACGATGTTCCTGAGCCAGCATTGTCCTCCTCCGCATTAAATTCACAACTATGGCCACGAGCTGTGGGGGGTTTCGAATCGGAGTTGGGGCATAGCAAGTCAAAGTCACAGCATTCTACATCTGAGCCCCTTGAAGGTCCCCGAGATTGTTCAGACCTGTCATCGTTTGTGTGCCCCAAAGATTCCTGAGGAGGTGGTCCAGACGCCAGGTTTTCATAAAAGGAAAAGAAAGAGCTATCAGTGCTTTGCCTTCCAGAGCTAGCAAATGGCATATCCATGTCAAGCGATGAGAGCTCTTCATATCTTTCTCTGCAGAAGCACTTTTAGCATTATCAGATAAAGCCAACAATGACGAGCATCAAGCTTTGCACTCCATATAAGCATTTGTTTAAAACATTATTGTCATTGAAATTTGAAATTGAGGAAGCGAACACTTGCCTGACAGATATTGACTCATCACTCCTACCGCCATGTCCTCCTGCTGCAGAAATATTTGGAGCTGGTCGGGTTGCTTTTCTGTAGTTACTCACCTTCCTTTTCCAGATAACATATACAGAACAATAATCTGGTGCCCATTTCAGTACATTGCTAGGGACATCAGTAGTCTTGAACAGTCTGACAAATAAAAACAATATCAAGTTATATCAGTTTACATGTTTCAATTCAGGCAAGGAAAATGAGGGATCTTTCAAATTTGTCCCCAAAGAAAGGAAGTATTCTAGACAGCTTCATGGACTTGAAATTGTCCTTGATCTGGAAGAACCTTACTTCAACTTTCTATTTAAGTAGGCAATGACATTAGTGTCTGGTTAGCCAGCCTGTTACCTGGAAAGGCTATTCCTTGATCCTGCACCAAGCAACAAAGTTCTGACTCCAGATTGGCAAACATATGCAATGAGCGCTTTTGAGACATCTGTATCCTCTAGAATAACAGTCTCACATTGAACCTGATTCCAGAATCATATGGTCAGAAGAAATGATAAACCAAATTTATATCATATCATATCCTAGTTCTTTTGTAATGTGAAGAGCACTGTTGAAAAGGACCTCTTTCATTCTGCAGAAACATCGAAATGAGAGCAATGATTCCGTCGCCCGACTTTCAGCCTGTTGATCAATATGAGAGTTGTAGTTCTGCGCTGCAGCAAAAGAAATATAACAAAAGATGAAAAAAGTCCACAAGCTCGAATAAAATCAAATTGTAAAACCCAATAGGCTACAATGTCACATGAAATGAACTAAAAACAGTATTGGAAACGTTGTCAGGTCCCACGTAGAAAGAACAAACAGCCTATTTCATGAACATGTATATTTCCTGACAGAGAGAGTGGTACCTGATGAAGGTGGTATGACATGGATGAGTTTCAAAGTTTGATCTCGGGTGACAATATGTTCAACAGCCCATCTGAGAGCATAATGGCTGGACTTGTCTTTGTCTACTGCCACAGCTACAAACCTGTCTGCTTCTCCCCTCTGTTCGCCATGTTCCACCTGTTGCCACATTTTCCTGTTCCTTTCTCTTGTCTGCCAGGAGATGCCTCAGATACAGTTATCGGTGGGGAAATCCAGGAGTCAGGAACCCAAAAGACGAGTAAAGAAATGAAGTTTCCAAGTTAATCAAAAACCTGGAATGAACCCAGTTTTCCTGTCAGACAATGCGACCGACTCCAAGTCCTTATTGCCATTGTTGCTGCAACCAATAACAGATTTGTTAGAAACCCACTCGGATGGAGACGGTAGAGAACAAACCATATCTTTTAACCAAAAGGAAACAATCAAAAGGGGATTCGATTAGACAGTTCGTTCATCTCCAATTTAGTTATAGTTCGTTGTACTAAATCAGGCAAATAGCCAAATCCAGCAATAAATGCACCCTATTTTTAGGGTTTCTTGTTCTTAACTGGAATTGAAGATCATGCCACCTCCCTGCTTCTTATACATTCTAGATGATTGACCATGGTTTTGTACTTTGGCATTTCTAAACCCAGTAAACTCTGCCATCAGAAAAGATACATCAGTTTTTAAGATAAACCTCTAATGGATTGACTTGGATTCACGGTTAAGCAGTTTCATGGAGTAACAAGCAACTAAACCTAAATTGGCCATTCCTAACCCGTTTATCCAACTAACAACGTAATCTCTTACGGGCCGTTTGGAAACTTTTGAATTAGATTTATTGACGAATTGGATTCAATTACATTTGTAGGATTGAATTAAATTCGATTTATACTGTTTGAAATAAATCTGTAAATATTAGAATTGAATTCAATTATATTGTTTAGAATAGAATAAAAATGAATTCAACTACTTTATATGACTTTTTTATCCTTAACTAAAACTAGTATGTAATCAATGTGTGTGTGTTTTGTAGTAATTTGTATATTTGGAATTTTTTTTTATTGTTTTGAAAAGAATTGACTCTTCAATTCAGAATTCAATCACGTAATTGAACTCATTTTCTTTATGAATTCAATTCACATAACTCAAGTCATCTCTTTTCTAACATTCTAAACGTAAGAATTGAATTTAATTATATAAAATTAATGAATTGAATCCAATTCATTAATTTCCAAACAGCCTTTTAATTTCAGAATTGTTTCTTCAAATACACCTATTCTAGATTATTGCATAATGAACATAGGAAGCAGAGGAAAACAAAGGGAGGATTGAGGAAAGTTATATGATCAACAACCCAACATGAAATTTACATTTTCCATGATTCAGCATTATGGTTTTGTCAGAAACAAAGGGAGGAGTGAGGAAAGTTATATGATCAACAACCCAACATGAAATTTACATTTTCCATGATTCAGCATTTATGGTTTTGTCAGAAAATCCAAAAGCTTGGCTTGGCAGAACTATAAGAAAGAACAAATTCCTCTCTTCAAAAAACCCTGAATTATAGAATCTTGATTGCCATGATGAAAAATTATCACCTCAAGTACACAATCTTCCCCAAGACTTATGACATGATTCACGATTTTAGCAATCATTGAAGGTCATTGATTGTACATTGTTACTTTAATCCATAGTAAATCCTATTTCCAATAGCATCAGTTGACAATTGAATTCAATTTCCAAAATAGTATGAAAAGAAGACCCGACTCCAGGTTTTTCAAGAATGGCGGATTTGCTGACTTTTTTCATTAATGTGGAGGAGAAAAGATTGAACTGATTTCAGCCTTTAGACAGTTTCCTCGTCTTTGTTGTCATTGTCTTTCCTTGGTTTTAAAATTGTATTATGTCAACATAAGACAAAGTTGTACAATAAGAAATTCTGAAGTCATCCTGTCAAGCTATCATCTTGAATAATTTCTTCTCTGATATTAGGTAGTCATAGCTCAATACAGCCATAACCCTTCATATTTCTCTGTTTTCTGCTTATTTACACCAAGTCTGCTTTCTGTTCCCACTCAGCTGCCAGATTTTCTTGATCCTTCTAATCTGCGAAAACCAAGTCTTAAAATTTTTGCTGCAGAGCTAGGAATTGAGCACTTAGTATCAGTTAGAGACGAAATTCTGCAGATTTAACTTCTCTGAGGTGTTGTTTGAAGTCATTTGTGCGTGTTGGATAAATGATCTGTAATTTTACTGCCATATTTGGTTTCTAGGTCAGTGATAACTATTTACTTAAAAACGCCATAGCAGGAAAAGACGAAAAAGAGAGAGGGAAGATAAATTCAGAATCATGCAAGCCTAGAGTCCTAGATATTGAGTAAAACTAAGTAGAGACAAAACCCATCTTCTAACCCCAACTATCCCCCAACATTTACATAAAAAATTTTCCTTGTATAAGCAAATTATCAAATCCCATAACCATCTGAGATTACTTGGACTGTCCAAGATGTACATTTGAATCCCCTATGTAGATTATAAGTCCATTTTTGCTACACCAACATTTTAGAAGTCGAAATCATCAGATTTTCCTCTTGAAGATCTTACATCCACTTCACTAGCATATGAAGAGTAGAAGTCATCATCGTTGTCCTTCTCCTTTAGCTCTTCAATCCTCTCAACAGCCGCCTTCAAGTCTAACCTCTTCTCTACATCCCCTTCACAGCATTGCAAACCAATGTTCAACAACTTGGTCATTTCGCCATAACTACCCTTTGTTCCTGCAATCCCCAGCTCGAACACTTTGTCTGTCCATTCTTCAGGAAGGATAGAATTGACCCAACTTGCCAGGTCCTCTTCCCCTTTGCCCTTTCCCTGTTGCAGAAAGTTTTCAGGGAACTTTCCAGTTAAGACCTCAAGGATCAACATCCCAAGACACCATACATCTGTCTTCTTTGTGATCCTGCCGTGTCGCAAGTACTCAGGGGATTTGTAGGCCACCATCAGCTCGCGAGCATTCTCTTGGTTGATCACAGGAACTAAAGCATAGTCTGCGAGAACTGGTTCATAGTAATTGTTGAGAAGAACATTTGAGGATTTAAGGTGGCCATGTGCTGCAATTATACTGGGAAGCTCTTTGTAAAGATATGCTAGACCCTTAGCCACTCCTTTAATGATCTTCAATCGAGTTGGCCAATCAAGGCTTGGTTGGCCTAGAGACTGATGACCTGAAGTTTTGGTATCATATTGATTCAACCATGAGAGATTGAACAAAAATTGAAGTTGTAAGTTTTTGGTATCGTAGTGATTCAACCATGAGAGATTGAAAAAAAATTGTAGTAGTTAGCTTCATAAAGTTATTACAGCACTAAGTAATTTATAATTTAGTTTGAACATCAACAACACAAGAACATTACCATGGAGTTGAACTGCCAAGCTGCCTCTCTGAATATGATCTGTGACTAGAAGCTTCTCATTCTTTCTGTAATAATATGCGACAAGTGGAAGCACGTTAGGATGTGCTAACCTTCCTAGCCTCCTCATATGCTCTTGAAATTCTTCTCGACCAACATTGTTCATTTGCTTAAACCTCTTCACTACCATCATTGCTCCAGTTGAGAGAGCAGCCTTGTAAGAAGAACCCAAGCATCCACTACCCAGTATTTCAGCTGAGGCCTTTAACAAGTCTGGCAAATCAAATATCTCCCTATCTTCCCTTACAAATGACAACTTTGAGGTTTCTGCTCTCCTGCCGCTTCCTGAGTGGTCAGGCGAGGGATGTGACCGTTGTTCTACTTCCTTGAAGCCTGTTTTCTTCTGCAAGTTTGATGGTCCCGGTGCTTCTACCGATTCAGGTGCCCGATTTCTTCGATGGAGGAGAATCACCCAAGCTGAAATTATAGCAACTACTGCGGCCAATACAACTATAGCCACAACAATGATACTGGCTGTTGAAGGCTTCTTAGAGCTAGATGAATCTGGGTTCTTAGAGTTAGAGACGGATAGCTCGGGGCATTCCCTCAATGGTTCTCCACATAGGGCTTTGTTGTCTAATCATTCACAGAAATGGCGGACATTGCAATAATCAATATGACGTGAATACCAATCGTCTACATTGTTACGAGTAAAGTAAACAAGTTTAACACTTCTACAGATTAAGAAGTCGATGCTAGTAATCTTAGAATGCTTTTCTTTATGGACATTGTTATTGTTAACGGAAGTCCGTGGCCATCCTCAATATGTTGTGTCAATGTCTCAACAATCAATCAAGTATAAAATTGGTTGGATCGGTGAATCAAAAGCTAAAAGCTTTCTAGTTTTGGCTAGTTTCAGACAATCTGGAACGTTTTATAAATGGTTGTTCGTCTAATGTAAGCTTAGATTATGAAGATAAGTTCCATGGAACCGGTTGCTCCACAGTAATGTGTACGCTACATCAATCATATATGATACTTAGAGGAACGATGTGAAGACTAACCAGAAAAAGAGGTCGAATTCAGTTTGCTAAGGCTCGCCGGAATTCGTCCCTCTAACGAATTATCTGATACATTAAAAGATGTAAACTTCTGACGAAAATCCGGTAGCTGCCCACTAAATTGGTTCCCCTCGAGCCTTAAAACCACAAGCTTTGGCAGGGACGCTAACGACGAAGGAACGCCACCTTTGAACTCATTGTTCGCCAAATACAATTTCTTCAACCTTGACATGCCCTCAAAAGCATTGCCAGGAATCTCCCCAGAGAAGCGATTGTTTGACAGGTAAATTGATCTCAATGCAACCAGTTCATTGAACACCGGCAAAGGACCGTCAAGGGTATTGTTCACGAAGCTCAGAGTTCTCAAAATGGGCAAATCCTTGAGTATTCGCACGTCAATATTCCCTGACAATCCCATTCTCTCAAGCTGTAAACCCCAAACGGAATTGTTGGTACAACGCACACCCACCCAATTGGCAACATCTCCATTGCAAGGTGTAGTCTTTTCACTCCAACTAGCTAATGCCGATGGATTGGACAACGAACCCTTGAACTGCAGGAGGGTCTCGGAGTTCGTAAATCCAGAAGAGACAACAAAATGGAGAGAAAAAACGAGGAAGACAACGAGGAGGGACAGAAAGTTCCTGTCTTCGGAAGCCATTATTGTTATGGTGGTGTTGTAAGGTGGTACGCGCACTAGTGGGGCGGCGTGCGCGCCCTTTACAGGCATGATGGTGCTCAATGTGGACTATAGTAATTGCAGGAAATGGGTGCTTCTTGGGTTGTGGGGGATTGAGAGAAAGGTAAGGGAGGTGGTGAAATTTGGATGGCATAGAGAAAAAGATAGAGAAAATTAGGCAGAAGAAAGAGAAAGTGAGATAAGAGCACAGAGAGGGTATGTGTGAGATGCCTAAGAATAGGGTATGAGACCACCAAGGTCGTTTTTTCTCCTCAACTGGAGAAGGCGGGTGTCTGTAACTTTGACAACGTCCCTCTTTTTTTATTATTTTATTTATTTATTTTTGGGATTTCCAATTTCATGGGAAGGAGCTAAGGTCAAGATTGAGAGATTTCTGGTTTACCTTCGAAACCACTTCTATGATTTCTATTTATTAGATAACATTATCATATATACACACGTACAAAGGTTCTAACAAACGATGTACTACAACGTAAATCTGCATGGCTATGGCATGAACTATCGTCCACCCCACAAGATCACAAGGAAATGAAAGTTATAATACACCTTGACCAATTAAGAATTTCAATGCAAATACAATTTTATTAAGTATATTCCAAGATTTATGTTTGGAAACCGACCATAAATGTTTGTTTGCTGCAAGCTGTCGAAACAGACTTAGCTTCCAAAACCATGGGAAGTTCATACATCAGCATTTGTTGAAACCTGTCTACCGCTAATCATTAAATTATCTGTTATCTTCAATTATGTTTTGGCATACTCGGGCAGGAGTATCATACACTAGTTATTGGTCTCTTTTTGGAGCAGACAGCCTTTCTAAAGCTCCAAATGACACAAGCCTCCTCATTTCTAGCTTCTCGTATGATGTTCGAGGATGATTTAATCAAACACCTTCAAGTTGGAATTCTCAAATTCAATCCTTTGACAGTTGTCCGTTGAGCTGCAGAAACTTATGAACAGCAATAAATAGTTAGGGGATTAGGCAGTTTTGTGGATCGAATTCAGTATAGCCCACATCAACAAGACATAGTCCGGCTGGGGGTGCTGGTGGAGCTGTGGCACGTCTACATGTAGCATCCATCAGCTTCAGCAATGCATCCTCTTTTGCACCTGCAGCTGCTTCCCTTATAGACGTCGCCACAAGAACCCGAACCATCTGTCATAAAGTTCCCGTAAAAGAAAACAGATTTCAGAAAGCTTAAACAAAGAACAGAAACATCTGGGGGCAATTGTAGTTGGTGGCAGGCTGATGACAAAAGGAGTTACGTAGTAGAGAACAACTATCAAAGTCAGGCATAAATGCAAGTTTGTATGAATACTTGACCTTTCGCAAGAACCTATTCGCAACCAGCTCAACACACATAGCCATTCTTTCTTCTTTGTGAACCTACAAGAGTAGTGGTCTATCAGGGTTAACCCGCATGTCACCTGTCGCATGGCCATAGAGGTATATATATGGCTAGACAGAAATAGTAAAAGAAGATGGCAAAGAATAGTAGCAGGAATGAGAAGGAGACTATACCAAGCATGGTAATCTGGCTTCTGCTGCTCGAGCATGGTAAACAAAGCATTCGGTTGGAGGACCTCTGAAACAAAATGACATGTTCTTTCAGAAACCAAATTCAAGATTGTATGTCACAATTTCAGCCATCACTGTTAACCCAATATTTCAGTCAAATAAACCATTTTCTAGAGGATTTCCAGATGAACAAAGAATCCAAGCTTCACTTTTTAGTCATAAACAACTGACGAAGTTCAGGAGGGCGAAGACAGATTATCAAAACAAGAAAACAAACATTCAAGACCCATCTTCAAGATAAAGGAAAGCACCAGGAAAATCTGCCACAGAAGGACAAATATGATCACAATGCACAATACACAACATGATCAGAACTTTTAGCTTCTTTCCAAAGTCCAAAGCTCGATGGCTTCAAAAGTTTAGGCTGAGATGCTTTCCGTTTAAATCAGAACAGAAAAAAAGTGGAGCATCAAGAACACAATTTAGCAGCAGAAACAGACATCACTTCTGCCGAGAACTTGTCCAGGTCATAGGCAGAATGAAGATTGTCCAATAAATCTTGTTCAACTTATATATTGTAGAGCACAGATATACACAAAATTCTAAGGACCATCAGTTAAATTTATACACAAGAATGCTCACTAAAACTAACCATCAAATTCGTATAGCTAAAAGAGAACATAAAAATAGATTACAGATATGGTATATTTGTCTGAAGTCTTACACATTTCTTGAAGCTTTGGTATCACGAGCAAACATTTTGTATGATAACAACTTTCCTTCCAGTTGTTGTAAGAGCTTATTAACCCTAGATACACTGAAACTCGAAGGCTTCCTTGAGCCTTCAAGCTCATCTTTCTCACCATTGATTAGATACTCAATATTCTCTCTGCTGATGACTTCGCCAGATTCATTTCCTTGCTCATCTAAATTTTCGTCGGAACTAAAATCTTCAACATCCTCTTCTGTTTCAAAGCTTTGCTCCCTATTTTCTCCTTCATTAAAAGGGAAAATATATAAATACCGCCTCCATTTGGCAGAAAAATTAGGATGGAATATACGTGACACCTAAAATGAGTACAGATCTTATCAGCAGACATAAAGTGACATTTTAATGAACATGTAGAGTTGATCCTATGAATTAAAAAAGAAATTATTCATTCAGAAGTTTCAAAGTTGATACCTCAGAAACGGAAACAACTCTGACTTTTCCTGGTGCTGAATTGTTTATAGCATCTTCAATATCTTGAGAGTTAACATCTTTCCTCCACGTATCTGAATGTCCAATTGCTCAATGTTATCCGCCCAATAAATAAGATCCTCTTGAGATTGACAAGTCAAATAAGAACAAATATTATCGAATTAACTATCTCACTATTATTCAGTAAATACAGGATTCCAATCATAAAGTAATTAGTTTATATTACAGGATCAGCATGTCCATAGGAGTGATAAATTCATTAAGAAAAAGCTTCAACAATCAAAAGCAAAATATTTTAGAAGCTTAAGGAGCTTGAAAAACACAAGCAAGATTAGGACCTAGTATATGGAATTTGAGAATCAAAGAACCATAAAGAGAATCAAAGAACCATAAAGAGTATATGCAACAACATACAGAAAGAACAAACTTGTTTAAGAGCTGACACTCCTTTATCAGTACGCCCTGCAACAATAGCACACCCTTCCATTGGTTTGTGTTTTTCTTTTAGCAGTTGGGCTTTCTTCTCATCAACAAATCTACCAAGAGAACTTTCCACTAAGCTGTAAAAAAACAAAGAGAAACATTAAAAAATCAAAGGAGATGGAAAGGGAAATGCATATTCCCCAGCAGTGTTTCGATTTGATTTGGGGTTTATTGAACAAAAGTTCAAGTTACAGAAAATCTAAGATGAATATAGAGGGGATAAGGCACTGCATGGGACAAATCAAAGAGCCAAAGAGCCACTTCCCTTTATATTTAAAGAAGATACGAATGTAATTTTCATGCTGGAAATAAAAAGGAAAGCAATTCCTTTAAACTTAAAACTACTTGATGAAGTTCCAAGGTCAGTAAAAGATAATGGTTCAAGAAAGTAAAGCGGACAAACATCTCTGGCAAGATTATTCATCACATCAGAAACCAAATTGTAACCAAGAACAGAGTGCACAAAATAGTAAGATACGAGTAGGCATCACACCGATTATAGCAATTGCTTCGTAACATCGATTTCTTTTTACCAGAGTGTAAACTTGACAAGAAAAAACCTACCCTTGCACAGTGTTCAAACCAGGCTGTTTCTGCCACCCGTCAAATGAACTACCATGATATGAAAGAACTATCTTGAATGTTACTCTTTCCCACCTTCCCGATCTAACTTCACTCGAAATGCCGTTTGATCTAGTTTTATCAATAGTTTCTGGGGTTTCAGCCCCGTCAACAACAAAAATTGGCTACAAAGACAATAATTCAAAGAATATTGTGAGTGATAATATGGTACAGGCCAATCACGTTCAAAATACGGATGATCGTCACTACGAAGGAAAAAACAAAAAAAAAACAAAAGAATGAGTGTTTCTGATATGATCGATTGGATTGATGGAACGAACATTTTACACTACAAATCGAAAAATTCCAAAAGGATCATTGAGAAAGCTGTATCTTCCATCCACAATGATATATATTGGGCAATCAATACGCACTCAGCATGCTCAAAGTTTCAAACTTTAACCGAGAAAAATAGAAAGAAAAAGATCGTACACCTTAGTGGGGAATAAGTCGGAAAGAGAAAAACGGGCATTGAGGACATTGGAGTAGAAATCAACGATGTCGTGCCAAGGCCTGGCGTACATGAATTGGAAGCTTTCCCTGTCAAGAATTCAAAAAACCAACCCCACCAAAGAAGATATGAGACGAAAAAAAAAAGATATATCGAAGTGAAAATTAGAATGGGCGTGAGTCTACCTGGCAGTCCACCGGAAAAATCTGCGAGAATCAGAGTGTTTGTAGTGAAAGTGGCGATTGGAATGCGGGAGTGGTCGCTTGGGAGTGTTCATAACTTGGGTGGAAGAACTCTCAAGGACTAGATACGGCTGTTGAACATCCGACTGAGCGCAGTCACAGAGTCTACCTTGCGTTCACGGGATTAAATCATACACATTATTAAATTATGTCTTTATATAATTGTGTAAGTTTAATTTTGTATGAAATCAATTTTTTGTATTTTTAATTAAAAATTTTAAATATGGAATTATTAAAGAGATGATCTTGAATTAAAATTTTCAAATATTTTTTAAATTTAATCTAATAAAGATATAATTTAATTTTAAATATATATATATATATATTCAAATCAAAATCTTAAAACATTAGCTTAATTAAATTTTAATTATCAAATTATTAATTTCATTGATATTAGACAGGAAAATCACTCCCAAAAAAACAGTGATGGATTGGGCTTGGAAAAATTTGTTAGGCCCATTTCAAATTTTGGACTTTTCGGATCTACCCAATTCACTCGTTCCTTCTTCATCATCAATCATCTTCTTTTTATTCTCTTGTTTCTTAAAACCCTAAACCTTCTTCTTCAAAAATAAAACACCTAAGCCTTCCTTCCTTCCTTCTTTTAACTCTAAACATTGCGTCTCTGCAAATCTCACGGTTTTATTCAACATTAGGAGTTTCTCTCCAGCAACAACAAACGAAGACAGAGGAGGAACAAAATGGGTATATTTGAACCTTACAGGGCAATTGGATACATATCAACTGGCGTTCCCTTCTCCGTTCAACGCTTGGGTACTGAGACCTTCGTCACTGTCAGCGCCGGCAAAGCCTTTCAGGTTTACAACTGTGCTAAGCTCAATTTGGTTCTGGTGGGTCCTCAGCTTCCCCACAAGATTCGTGCCCTCGCCTCTTATCGCGACTTCACCTTCGCAGCATATGCCAACCACATCGCCGTCTTTAAGCGCGCCCATCAAGTCAGGCACTCGTCTTCTGCTCCTCCTCCTCCTCCTTCTCACACAGTTTTTTATCGTTCTTCTTCTTGTTGTTCCCATTCTCAGTACAAGGTAATGTTTTTCTTTTGACAGGTTGCAATGTGGAGCAGGCACAATGCAAAGGTTAATTTGCTGATGTTGTTTGGGGATTATATCCTCAGTGCTGATGCTGATGGGAATGTTTTTACTTGGGCTTTTAAAGGAATTGAACAGAGTGGCGCACCTGTTGGGCACATCATGCTCGACAATAATTTTACTCCTTCGTGTATAATACATCCCGATACTTACCTTAACAAAGTAACTTCCTTTTTCCTTCTTTCCTACAATAATGATTGGTATTTAGGCAATTTTATTTCAGTCATGGTTTTGCCATTTGACAAGGAGCATGTAAACAGATTGTTCTTGGGAGCCAGGAGGGTACTTTGCAGCTTTGGAACATCAGTACTAAGAAAAAGCTTTACGAATTTAACGGATGGAATTCATCAATTACCAGTTGTGTGTCGTCGCCGGCATTAGATGTCGTTGCCGTTGGATGTGCTGATGGAAAAATTCACGTACATAATATTCGCTATGATGAAGAGGTAGTTACCTTTGCTCACTCTACTCGAGGAGCTGTTACCGCCTTGTCTTTCAGTACAGGTATATAGTTGCTTATAGGCTCGACTATTATTCATCTTTTTGATTATTGCATCTTGTTTGTTGATGTCTTTGTTCTATTATTCTTGATGCTTATCAGGAGGACTTCCAAAGCTTTGCTTTTACATTTGATTTCTTCCCTTTTAGATGGGCAGCCACTTCTAGCATCTGGAGGTTCCTCTGGCATCATAAGCATTTGGAATCTTGAGAAAAGAAGGCTTCAATCAGTTATTAAAGAGGCCCACGATAATTCAGTAGTTTCTTTGCACTTCTTTGCTAATGAGCCTGTGCTAATGAGTGCATCACCTGACAACTCAATTAAAGTAAGAGAAATTCCTACTACGCTTTTCCCTTTTATTCATTTTTTTAACTTGATTAGAAAGTTATTTAATATATGCTAAGTCTCTTCATCGATGACCTGTTATTATTACTAGATAAATAGAAAGCACACAATTGATTGATACTGTTTCTTTTATATGTTTTATAAATATAATTCATTGGAATTCAGGTCCAGTGCTTCAGGCTTTCCCATCATTAGTTATTCATCTCACTTTTTTTTTCTTTGCCTTTCTTTCTTTTAGATGTGGATTTTCAATACAGGTGACGGAGATCCTCGTCTTTTACGATTTCGAAGTGGTCACAGTGCTCCTCCACTTTGCATAAGGTACTATCTCTCTGCATCTGTTGATCATGGATTTTGAGATCTATATTAAAAAATATGTATCTATTGAGGTTCTACCTTTTCTTTCACTATAAAGATTCCAAGGATTCTCTGTTTTGTAATTATATCCATTCTTCAAGGTTTCCTAGAGCTTTTATTAGTTTTATTATGACATAGATTTATTTCATAACTGATGAAAAGAAAAAAACTGTGAAAACCTTATGAATCACTTTTTGTAGGTGATGCTTGCCTTGTACGGTATTCCCACTGTTCTAACTTAATCAAAGGACAGCTGCTGTGGAAATTTTATGCATATTATGACGAGCGTATGTAATTCTAAATTCTCTGTATCAATTTTAGGTTCTATGCAAATGGAAGACACATTCTTTCTGCTGGTCAGGATCGTGCATTTCGCCTGTTCTCTGTCATCCAGGTTTGACAAATTTTACTAATTTGCAGTTCTGAAAGTTAGGATGGACAATGAAAATTTCATATCTTACTTACTAATCTTTCAAACTTGCTTTTTTATTGAGGCTTCATTCCTTTACTATTCTTCCAACAATTCTGTTATCAACCTGCAATCCTCTATCCATCAATAACCGTTGCCCAACAAGTAAAAAGGCCGCATCTTGGAGATTATTTCTGTTATTGTTAGATTTGTTAAACTGAAATGAGCCTATGTAACTAGTCAGTTGCATGTTCATCTACTCTTGTTTACATCTCTTGATGTCAATCATGCTTCTGTGTTGTGTGTTTTTATGTGTACCTTCTACAGGTCTATTTGTGCTGGCTCAGTTGTATATGTAGATGCTTTCTTATTGTTGATGCTTTTTCCCCTTGTGTGTTATTAACTATGCTTTCTGTATCTTACATATGAAATCAGGAACAGCAAAGTAGGGAACTTTCCCAGCGTCATGTGTCCAAACGAGCCAAGAAACTGAAAATGAAGGTATGATTGGGGGTCAGAGGCTGGCCCTTTCCCTGATTTAGTGTAATGGAATGATTCATGATCTCATTTAACTTCATTCAGACAAAGTTTTATGAACATTATATCATTCCTTACCATTTATAAATTGTTCATGCCCTTAGGTTCTGTACTTGCGTGGATGATTTATTTTAAATATTGACCTAGTTTTTAATGCCCTTAGGTTCTGTACTTGTATAAAACCCTGTCCATCGTAATTCCTAAGATTCCTTCTAGGATACTTGACATTTGCCAAAATGTCATCTTCTTTTTGAGGATTTTGGTGTACGAGTCTGCTTCAGATTGTCTTCTGTTTGATTTGCAGGAAGATGAGTTGAAATTGAAGCCAGTTATTGCTTTTGATTGTGGTATGATCTATCTTTAATATCTCTTCCATGTTATAAAACAATTGATTCTTCCCATATAAGAATAATGATGAAAACATGAAGCAATTGAACTATGGTCATTTGTTATACTACACTTTGATAACTTATGTCACACATATAATAATTGTTTGATATCCTAGCCTCCTATTCGAGTCATGCAAATGCTCTCATTGGTAGATTTGGCGTATGGTTTTCTTTACTGTTTAAAAACCAACTTGGTTTCTTAGTTTTGGGAAAGGGGTTTCAATCTTGAATGGCTGTGCACAGGCTTGATTCCCATGCATGAATTGAATAACGCTGAATGTTTCACAAAAAGAGGCTGGAGGAAACTTAAATTTCTTCTAGTTCTTTGCTGATCATTAACATAGTTTTTGCTGTCATCATTTTTCTTATTTTACTCCTGATCAAATACCAGCTGAAATCAGGGAGCGTGACTGGTGCAATGTGGTTACATGTCATGTGGATACTGCACAGGCTTATGTGTGGAGGCTTCAAAATTTTGTTCTTGGAGAACACATTTTGAGACCATGCCCAGAAAAGCCAACACCTGTTAAGGTCAAAATTTCAATATATGTGATTGTTCCATTCTTGATTAAAACTATCACTTTTGTTATTCCATTAAAACTTTCATAAGTGCTTTGTACATCAGGTTTGTACCATCAGTGCTTGTGGCAATTTTGCTATTCTAGGGACAGCTGGTGGGTGGATAGAGCGTTTCAACCTTCAATCAGGATTAAGCCGAGGCAGTTACTTGGATATGTCTGAAAGAAGCAGCTGTGCTCATGACGGGGAAGTGGTTGGGGTTGCTTGTGATGCTACAAATACCTTAATGATAAGTTCTGGTTACAATGGAGATGTGAAGGTTTGCCTTCCATGTTCTAGGATCCTGTGCTGTATATTTTCAAAACCTTATTGCATCAACTATTTATATTTTCAAAACCTTAATGCATCAACTATTTATCTATCTAATTTTGCATCCAAATTTGGTATGCATTAGTAAGAAGCTTGTGTAGCTCTTCCTATGTGGTTTAAGTTTGAGCTTCTTATGCTCAATGCCTGCTGAGAGCCAAATTGTGTTTATCAGGATTCTTTCCCTTTGGAATCACTATTCCAGTAATTAAGAAGTTCACCAATTGATGAGCAATGACTCCAACTGGTGATCTGCACTATTTTATCAACAATTGTACATTGCTTGATATTTTAACTCATGGTGATGCTAAAGTCTAGTTCTACTAGTTTGGGTCTTATATTTTTTTTCTATAGACATGCTTTAGTATCATGATGTTTTACGACACCTTAACGAGCACACTGTATACATCTACAAAGTTTTCTTGAAGTAACATTATTTTGAAATGGATATAATGCAGGTATGGGATTTCAAAGGAAGCGAGCTAAAATCCAGATGGGAAGTTGGCTGCTCTCTGGTTAAGATTGTTTATCACCGTCCAAATGGTACCCATTCTTCTTGTCCTCCTCCTTCATCATCTTCTTCTTCTCCTTATTTGTTCCTCTCTCTTTTTCTCATAATAAAAATTCACACACCTAAACACGGTCACACATGCATACACATTTTACTGTTCCTTGAATCATAATATCTTCTAGCTGGTTTTCCACAAACTCAGGTCTTTTGGCAACTGTGGCGAATGACTTTGTTATTCGTGTGTTTGATGTTGTGGCGTTGAGAATGGTCCGTAAATTTGAAGGTCATACAGATCGCATTACTGATCTTTGTTTTAGTGAGGATGGTAAATGGCTTTTGTCATCCAGTATGGATGGGACTCTCAGAATCTGGGATATTATCTTAGCTAGACAATTGGATGCAATACATGTGGATGTGGCTATCACATCATTGTCTCTGTCTCCTAACATGGATGTGTTAGCAACCACCCATGTTGATCAAATGGGGGTCTTTTTGTGGTAAGTCACATTTGTATTGAAACATCATTTAGGATGTTAAAACGGTACTAAGGTTTGTCAATGGGTGAAACTGTTAGGGTTAATCAGTCAATGTTCTCTGGAGCTTCAAGCATCGACTCTTATGCAAGTGGAAAAGAAGTTGTCAGTGTTAGACTGCCATCTGTCTCTTCAATTGAAGGTTCTGAAGTTGAGCACTCTGACAAGCCTATTATGAATAACTCAGAGATCAAAGAGTCCTCTGCTTTGCCAAGTTTCCATCAGCAAATTCCAGATCTTGTCACTCTCTCTTTGTTGCCTAAAAGTCAATGGCAAAGCTTAATCAACTTAGACATCATAAAGGTGTTTCTTTGCTCTCTAGCTTGTCTAATCCGTAAACTCAGCAAATGTAACATTTATGAGAATTCTTTTTGTTGAGTAAGTTTTCTTTCTAATCAAGGAAGTCTCTATTTTTAGATCCGTAACAAACCTATTGAACCTCCAAAGAAACCAGAGAGAGCTCCTTTCTTCTTGCCTTCAATCCCATCGCTTTCTGGGGAAATTCTATTTAAACCTAGTGAACCAGTTAAGGATGAGAAGGATAACAAAGCTGAGGAAGGAGAGAACAATAAAAAGAAAGTTGATGCTCTGACCACCCAGTTTTTGCAATTGCTTCAGTCCTCTGCAGAGAGGAATAATTGTGAGTTTTATGCTTTCCTAGTCTTTTGCTATAATTTTGAGATAAAGTGAAAAGTATTGCTGTAGGTATATATAATAGATATTTGGAAGGAAAGGGAAGCATGTTTTATTTGACTATGGTGCCTGCAATTTTTCAGTTTCAGCATTTACAGATTATCTCAAAGGTTTATCTCCATCAACTTTAGATATGGAACTTCGAATGTTTCAGATAATAGATGAAGATGATCTGCAAGAACTTGAAAAGAGACCTGAGTTTGCTTCGATTGAGTTGCTCATGGATTACTTTATTCAAGAGATATCGTCCAGAAACAACTTTGAGTTTGTGCAAGCAGCTATGAGATTATTTTTGAAGGTATGAATTTAGACTGCAGGGAAACAATACAAGATTATTTTATTTAGGGTTTGGCTATCTGTATCTAGTATCCACATCCTCGGATGTTCAGTGAGTTGTTCCCTTATCAAGGGTTATTTTGAGTTGTGATGTTATATAAAAATGTTGCCTTTGTTTTTGTGTTCAGATACATGGTGAAACAGTGCGGTGCCACTCAAAATTGCAAGAAAGGGCCAGAAAGCTATTGGACACGCAATGTGGGGTTTGGGAGAGAATAGATGAGATGTTTCAAAGTGCAAGATGCATGCTTACGTTCCTAAGCAATTCTCAGTTTTAGACCATGCGAGAAAATAGCGGCAGTTTTGATTGATAGAATGTGTATTTTCAGGAGAATCCAGGCCTTGTTTGCTTCCCCACATGGCCACATTGTTTGTAGTTTCTAGAAACTATTGTTTGATAAATAGTTTATGTTATTACATTATTTATTGTTCATGAGAATGAATATACACGTTCGTGATTTCTTACTAGATTTAGTGGCATTCATTCAGGAGGCAGCAGTACACGATTGAGATACTCGCCCAGTGCCCATATAGGAAAAATATTTCTGGCTTATCATTGGAGTAAATGACACGATCATGATCATCAAGAAGCAACCAACCCATTGACAAGCAGATTTTAATTATCCACAATTAGACTTTTAATTTTGTGTGAAATCAAATTTTTATAAATCGATTTGATAAAACAATTTTTAATTAAAAATTGATTTGATTAAGTATTGAAGAGATGATTTTAAATTAAAATTTTAGGGAGTTTTCAATTCAAAATGTTATTAATTTTAGTCTAGTAAAAAGATGGTTTTTATTTTGTTTTACGATTTCTAATCTCTCTCTGCATCTGTTGATCATGGATTTTGAGGTCTATATTAAAGAATATGCATCAATTGAGGTTCTACCTTTTCTTTCATTCCAAGGATTCTCTGTTTTGTACTTATATCCATTCTTCAAATTTTCCTAGAGCTTTTGTTAGTTTTGTTATGACATAGATTTATTTCATACCTGACGAAAATCAAAACTGTGACAATCTTATGAGTCACTTTTGGTAGGTAACGCTTGCCTTATACAGTATTCCCACTGTTCTAACGTAATCAAAGGACACTGCTGTGGAAATTTTGTGCATATTATGATGAGCATGCATAATTCTAAGTTCTCTCTATCTATTTCAGGTTCTATGCAAATGGAAGCCACATTCTTTCTGCTGGTTTCGCCTGTTTTCTACTTTGCAGTTCTGACAGTTAGGATGGACAAAGAAAATTTCGTATCTTATTATCTTTTAAACATTCTGCCAATAATTCTGTTATCAACCTGCTTTCTTCTATCCATCAATGACCATTGCCCAACAAGTAAACAGTTAGATATGTTAAACTGAATTGAGCCTATGTAGCTAATCAGTTGAAAGCTCATCTACTCTTGTTTACATCTCTTGATGTCAGTCATGCTTCTGTGTCGTGTGTTTTTATGTGTACGTTCTACAGGTATATTTGTACTGGCTCAGTTGTATATGTAAATGCTTTCTTATTGTTGATGCTTTTTCCCCTTGTGTTGTCTGTATCTATTGTTATTTTTTATCTATTATACGAAAAACTAAAAGATTGTGCTAGAGAGAGAAAGCATAGCAAGAACAGGAGCGAACAGAGTATTTCAAAGACTCAACAATACGTTGAGATTAAAAGAAACAACTTCCCCAACTTCTGTGAATTCACAACATTTATAACATCTCAACTTTCCTAACTGTCATCTAACAACTGATTTAACTAACTCTTCTTGATTTCTTTAAAACCGATTCTTTACGTCGTTGCATGGCTTGCATGTATGCTGAAGAACCAACTTACGTCTGAATTTCTGAGACAACTCTCCTACAGTATCTTACATATGAAATCAGGAACAGCAAAGTCGGGAACTTTCCCAGCGTCATGTGTCCAAACCAGCCAAGAAACTGAAAATGAAGGAATGATTGGAGGTCAGAGGCTGGCCCTTTCCCCGATTTAGTGCGATGGAATGATTCATGATCTCATTTAACTTCATTCAGACAAAGTTTTATGAACGTTATATCATTCCTTACCGTTCACAAAATATTGTTCGTGTCCTCAAATTCTGTACTTGTGTGGATGATTTATGTTAAATATGTTGACCTAGTTTTTAATGCCAGATTAACATTTACTAATCCATATAATGAGAATCTTGGTGCATGCGTGCTCCATAATGGTACTTGCGTAAAACCCTGCCCACCGTAATTCTTAAGATTCCTTCTAGGATACGTGACATTTGCCAAATTTTCGTCTTCTTTTTGAGGATTTTGGTGCGAATCCGCTTCAGATTATCTTTTGTTTGATTTGCGGGAAGATGAGTTGAAATTGAAGCCTGTTATTGCTTTTGATTGTGGTATGATCTATCTCTAATATTTATGCTATATAATTTTGACATTTCCCATAAAATTAGGCAACATTTAATTACATTTTTTGATTTTTTAATAACTTATCGGTTACGTTACATAATTTGATCCGGATAAAGATAATAAAATGACTCAATAAATGATATAAGTCAATAGATCGAAGTCTAGGAAAAAAATAGATCCTGATCAGTGTAGATCAGACCCATATTGGGCCTGTTATGGGAAAGCCTGATATGAATGCTATATATAAAGGTTAAGATATCCTACAATTACTCATATCATTCGTAAGCATAAGGATTCTATGATTTGTCAAGAAAAATTTGAGAAAATTATAGAAAGGCTTTACGGCGTCCCGGTGAGCAGTTCCATTGAAGGTGGCAGTGGATTCAGGCTCATTGCTGCCTCCAAAAGCTTATTTGAAGTTATGGAACCAAAATTAGTTATTTTTTGCACTTCCTCATTTATTGCCTTTCACGTTCGATCCGAGATACGTAACTAAGGTCCAGTTACGTGTTACACGTGATATCAGAGCGATGACGTGATCAGATGGTTAAAAACGAAAATGTTTCAGTTTTTCTCCGTAAGGTTCTTGGAGAGTTAACTTCCGTTTTTCAGTTTTTTCTTGCTTATTGTTGCTTAAAAGTAGTATATATATGTTTAGCCTTTAAAAAGGGGTGAAAATGAACCCGAGAGCATGAAAAACCAGCCCGAATCTCGCCAAAATAAAGAACTTTATAAAGAGGTCTATATGAAACAACCTGAAGGATTTCAGGATTCAAATGGAGCTGACATGGTTTGCACGTTAAGCAACTCAATATATGGTTTATATCAAACCTCTCGAAAATGATCTTATATTTGTTGAGGTTTGACCTCTTTCAGCTTCATGAAAAATAAAGTTAAAAAGATGCGTGTATCATGAGGTAAGGGGGAGTAAAATTATCTTCCTATTATTATATGTGGATGACATATTGCTCACATTTAAAAACTTGACTATATTGTATTAAGTTAAGCAACATTTGGCCAATCATTTCGATATGAAGGACCTTAGTGAAGCATCTTTTGTCCTAGGTATACAGATTCACCGAAACAGATCTCAACATCCATTAAGCCTCTCACAGAGTGCATACATTGAGCGAGGGGTACAAAGGTTTAATAAGGTCAACTGTAAACATGTCGTAGCACCTATCTTTCATAATGAGAGATAATCTTTGACATAGTGTCCAAAGAATAAAGAAAAAAGAGGAGCTATGAAGAATGTTCCTGAAACTGGTACGATTGATAGCCCGATGTATGCTAAGGTATGTACTAAGCGGGACATTGCATTACTGTTACACTGTTTGGTCAATATCTTGTTAACCCAGGTATAGACCATTGGAATGCAGTCAAACGAGTGTTGAGATACTTAAAAGGAACTAAGGATTATATGTTGACATATACAAAAGTCAACAGTTTAAAACTCGTAGGGAATTCAAATTCAAATTTAAGTTATGTGTCCGGATGATTGAAAGTCCACTTAAAATTACATTTTTATGTTTGCAGATGATATAATGTCGTGAAAGAGTGTCAAGTAGACAAGGGTGATTTACTCGACCGTGCATGTAAAGTGCATGCTATGGGTTGCTTTAAAGTTGATTTAGCTCAGAAACTTAATTTCTGAGTTGTCTGTGGTTGATTTAGTGGCTAGATACATTTGGTTGTACTGTCATAATCTTGCTACTGTGTTGTTTAATAACAAAAAAGAACATCACAAAGTTTTAGCATTTGGAGGTCAAATACTTGACCATAAAGGAGTTGATATGAAAAGGTGACATTAAGGTATGGGGCATTTAAGGACTGAAGAATCGTAAGCCGATCCTTTAACTAAAAGACTTCGCCTATTTGAGAAACAAGTATACAATATAGGTGTTTTGAAGTCCTTAGACACTTAATTAGGGGATCGTTATGTTTGTTCCATGTACATTTGTACATTTATACATTTGATGTATTATGACAGTATAGTGATTCATCAATAAAGATGATAATTATTTATCCTCAATAATACTTGTTATCGTACATTATTATAATACCTTTGAAAGTCTTAAGATCTGTGTCAATTTTAAGCTTTTAAAGGTCAATGAGCATATATACATAGATTGACCTTGGGCATATGTCATTGGAACATATATAGTTTAGCATGGATATCCATGAATTTTGACATGACATGAAGGGATATAAGTTTTTAATCCTATAAAGGTTCTCTAATGCAATTTAGCATTGAGTAAAAGTGCAAAAATGTTTTCACTAAAATAGTTTAGCATAAAGTTAGAGAAATCGAAACCTACAAATAAAGATAATACATATTAAATTATACGAATATCATCATAGTTTGCCACACTTCATTTTTCCATTCATGTTAGTAAGATAATATTAGATATGCATGATTATATTGGACCTTTGTCACACATGATACATGTGTTTGATATTTTTTGGTATCAAAAGCCTTGCAAGACGGAATGATAAACTTTCGTTAAATTTAGTCGACTAATAAAGTAATATAGCTTAACCGAGTTTTTAAACTGTTTTAAACTTAATTCAATACCGAAATTAAATATTGTCCAAGGGGGAGAATGTTTGATAATTTTTGACATTTCATGTAAAGTGGGACAACATTTAATTGTCTTTTTTGGTTTTTCAGAAACTTATTGGTTAAGTTACGTAATTTGATCCAGATAATGATAATAAAGTGACCTAATAAATGATATAAGTCAATAAATCGAAATTCATAAGGAAAATGGATACCGATCAGTGTAGACTGGACCCATATCATGTCTGTAATGAGGAAGCCCGATATAAATGTTATATATAAGGGTTAAGATCTCTTGCAGTTGCTCTTGTCATTCATAGGTATAAGAATTCTCTGAATCGTTAAGAGAGCCTACGTTTTGAGAAAACTATAGAAAGACTTTACCTTGTCCCGGTGAGCAGTTCCTCTGACGGCGGTGAATTTAGGCTCATTACAGCCTCAAAAAGCTTGTTTAAAGTTATAGAACCGAAATCAAGTATTTTTTACATTTCTTCATTTATTGCTCTTTTACGTTCGATCCGAAATATATAACTAAGGTCTTCTTACATGTTACAATCTCTTCCATGTTCTCAAACAGTTGATTCTTCCCACATAAGAATAATGATGAAAACATGAAGCAATTGAACTGTGGTCATTGTTTGATTTACTAGCCTCATATTTGAGTCATTTTGGACATGGTTTCGTTTACTGTTTAAAAACCAACTTGGTTTCTTAGTTTTGGGAAAAGGGCTTCAATCTT
>JAOTAY010000007.1:30166368-30187359 GCA_025629805.1 Erythroxylum baracoense | reverse complement strand
CATGAGATGTGGTAATTTACCACATCTGGACCCGTTTCTCAGGTCCGACCCGTTCTCTGGAAACGGGATGTTACATGACATGGTTTGCACGTTAAGCAACTCAATATATGACTTATATCAAACCTCTCGAAAATGACCTTATATTTGTTGAGGTTTGTCCTCTTTCGGCTTCATGGAAAATAAAGTTAAAAAGATGCGTATATCACGAGGTCAGGGGGAGCAAAATTATCTTCCTATTATTGTATGTGGATGACATATTGCTCACATTGAAAAACTTGATTATATTGCATTAAGTTAAGTAACATTTGGCTAATCATTTAAATATGAAGGACCTTAATGAAACATGTTTTGTCCTAGGTATGCAGATTCACCGGGACAGTCTCAACGTCTTTTAAGCCTCTCGCAGAGTGCATCCAATGAGTAAGTGGTACAAAGGTTTAATAAGGTTAACTGTAAATCTGTCGTAGCACATATCTTTCATAATGAGAGATAATCTTTGGCATAGTGTCCACAGAATAAAGTAAAGATAGGAGCTACGAAGAATGTTCCTAAAACTGGTACAATTGATAGCCTGATGTATGCTCAGGTATGTACTAAGCGGGACATTGCATTACTGTTACACTGTTTGGTCAATATCTTGTTAATCGAGGTATAGACCATTGAAATGCAGTCAAACGAGTGTTGAGATACTTAAAGAGAATTAAGGATTATATGTTGATATATACAAAAGTCAACAGTTTAAAACTTATAGGGAATTCAAATTCAAATTTAAGTTATGTGTCCAGATGATTGAAAGTCCAATTAAGATTACATTTTTATATTTGTAGATGATATAATGTCGTGAAAGAGTGTGAAGTAGACACGGGTGATTTACTCGACCATGCATGCAAAGTGCATGCTATGGGGCTGCTTCACAGTTTATTTAGCTAAAAAACTTGATTTTTGAGTTGTCTGTGGTTGATTTAGTAGCTAGATACATTCGGTTGTACTGTGATAATCTTGCTACTATGTTGTTTAATAACAAAAAAGAACATCAAAGAGTTTTAGCATTTGGAGGTCAAATACTTGACCATAAAGAAGTTGATATGAAAATGTGACATTAAGGTTTGGAGCATTTAAGGACTGAGAAATCGTAAGTCGATCCTTTAACTAAAGGATTTCGCCTATTTGAGAAACAAGTATACAATATGGGTATTTGAAGTCCTTAGACATTGTTAATTAGGGGATTATTATGTTTGCTCCGTGTACATTTGTACATTTATGCATTTGATGTATTATGATAGTATAGTGATTTATCAATAAAGATAATCATTATTTATCCTCAGCAATACGTGTTATCGTATATTGTCATAATACATTTGAAAGTCTTAAGATCTGTGTCAATTTTAAGCTTTTAAAGGTCAATGAGCATATATATATATAGATTGACCTTGAGCCTATGTCATTGGAACACATATAGTTTAGCATGGATATCCATGAATTTTGACATGACATAAGGGGATGTAAGTTTTTAATCCCATAAAGGTTCTCTAATGCAGTTTAGCATTGAGTAAGAGAACAAAAATATTTTCTCTAATGCAGTTTAGCATAAAGTTAGATAAATCGAAACTTATAAACAAAAATAATACATTTTAGATTATACGGGTATCATCATAGTTTGCCACACTTCATTTTCCCATTAATGTTAGTAAGGTATTAGATATACGTGATTATATTGGACCTGTGTCATGTCAAGGATAAGGCTAAAGATCAATAAATCAATTCAAAATAAATTAGCCTTGATATTATTGCAACAGTCCAAATTTATGTTATTATACAGCTCACCCTCTGTCACTTTGATTTGTTGTAACTATACTCAGATTTTATTGCCCGGATATGTGTAACCTTTTGTATAAAAACATAGTCTTACTATCAATAAATATATCAACTTAAGTATTCGTATATGTCACACATGACATATGTGTTTGATATTTTTTGGTATCGAAAGCCTTGCAAGACGGAATAATAAACTTTCGTTAAATTTAGTCGGCTAATAAAGTAGTATAGCTTAACCGAGTTTTTAAACTGTTTTAAACTTAATTCAATACTGAAATTAAATATTGTCTAAGGGAGAGAATGTTGGATAATTTAAGACATTTCGCGTAAAGTTGGACAACATTTAATTGTCTTTTTTGGTTTTTCAATAACTTATTGGTTAAGTTACGTAATTTGATCTGGATAAAGATAATTAAGTGACCCAATAAATGATCTAAGTCAATAGGTTGAAGTCCAGGAGAAAAATGGATACCGATCAGTGTAGACCAGACCCTTATCATGCCTGTGATGAGGAAGCCCGATATAAATGCTATATATAAGGGTTAAGATCTCTTGCAGTTGCTCATGTCATTCATAGGTATAAGGATTCTCTAATTCATTAAGAGAGCCTACGTTTTGAGAAAACTATAGAAAGGCTTTACCGTGTCTCGGTAAGCAGTTCCTTTGAAAACGGCAGTGGATTTAAGCTCGTTACGACCTTGAAAAGCTTGTTTGAAGTTATAGAACCGAAATCAAGTATTTCCTATATTTCTTCATTTATTGCTCTTTCACGTTCGATCCAAAATACGTAACTAAGGTCCTCTTACTTGTTACAGTCTCTTCCATGCTCTCAAACAGTTGATTCTTCCCACGTAAGAATAATGATGAAAACATGGAGCAATTGAACTGTGGTCATTGTTTGATTTACTAGCCTCATATTTGAGTCATTTTGGACATGGTTTCCTTTACTGTTTAAAAACCAACTTGGTTTCTTAGTTTTGGGAAAAGGGCTTCAATCTTGAATGGATGTGCACGTGCTTGATTTCCATGCATGAATTGTACGACGCAAAATGTTTCAGAAAAAGAGGCCGGGGGAAACTTAAATTTATTCTAGTTCTTTACTGATCATTAACATATTATTTTCGGATCTTAATTTTTCTAATTTTACTCTTGCTCAAATACCTGAAATCAGGGAGCGTGAACGGTGCAATGTGGTTTTATGTCATGTGGATACTGCACATGCTTATGTGTGGAGGCTTCAAAATTTTGTTCTTGGAGAAAATATTTTGAGACCATGCCCAGAAAATCCAACACCTGTTAACGTCAAAATTTCAATATGTGTGATTGTTCCATTCCCATTGTTGAAATTCAGAACTTGATTAAAACTATCACTTTTGCTATTCCAGTCAAACTTTCACAAGAGTTTTGCTTTGTACGTCAAGCCTGTACCATCAGTGCTTGTGGCAATTTTGCTATTCTAGGGACAGCTGGTGGGTGGATAGAGCGTTTCAACCTTCAATCAGGATTTAGCCGAGGCAGTTACTTGGATATGTCTGAACGAAGCAGCTGTGCGCATGACGGGGAAGTGGTTGGGGTTGCTTGTGATGCTACAAATACCTTAATGATAAGTGCTGGTTATCATGGAGATGTGACGGTTTGCCTTCCATGTTCTAGTATCCTGTGCTGTATATTTCCAAAACCTTAATGCATCAACTGTGTATCTATCTAATTTTGCCTCAAGGTCAACGGCAAAGCTTAATCAAGTTAGACATCATAAAGGTGTTTCTTTGCTCTCTAGCTTGTCTAATCCGTCAACGTTCTTTTTGTCGGTAAATGTAATATTTATGAGATTTCTTTTTGTTGAGTAGGTTTTCTGTCTAATCAAGGAAGTTTCTATTTTTAGGTACGTAACAAACCAATCGAACCTCCAAAGAAACTAGAGAAAGCTCCTTTCTTCTTGCCTTCAATCTCATCGCTTTCTGGGGAAATTCTCCTTAAGCGTAGTGAACCAGGTCATGATGAGAAGGATAACAAAGCTGAGGAAGCAGAGAACAATAAGAAGAAAGTTGATGCTCTGACTACCCAGTTTTTGCAATTTCTTCAGTCCTCTGCAGAGACGAATATTTGTGAGTTTTACGCTTTCGTAGTCTTTTGCTATAATTTTGAGATAAAGTGAAAGTATAGATGTAGGTATATATAATAGATATTTGGAAGGAAAAGGAAGAATGTTTTACTTGACTATGATGTACCTGCAACTTTTCAATTTCAGCATTTACAGATTATCTCAAAGGTTTATCTCCATCAACTTGAGATATGGAACTTCGAATGCTTCAGATAATAGAGGAAGATGATCTGCAAGAACTTGAAAAGAGACCCGAGTTTGCTGCGATTGAGTTGCTCATGGATTACTTCATTCACGAGATATCGCCCAGAAATAACTTGGAGTTTGTGCAAGCAGCTATGAGATTATTTTTGAAGGTATGAATTTAGACCGCAGGAAAACAAGACGAGACTATTTTATGCAGAGTTTGGCAATCTATATCAGGTACGCACATCCTCAGATGTTCATGTTCATTTTCAGTTTTAGACCGTGTGAGAAAATAACGGTAGTTTTGATTGATAGAATGTGTATTTTCAGGAGAATATAGGCCTTGTTTGCTTCCCCACATGGCCACATTGTTTGTGTTGATGTCTTAGAAGTCAAGAAAGTCAAGAAAATCAGAATGACAGTTAGAGTTAGTTTTTTCTGTTAAGTCTGTTAACAACCGTTAGCAGCCCATGTATAAATACAGTCAAAATGATCAATGAAAATTAATTCATTCTTAAAACAACTTCTGCAAGTTTATTGTTCTCCTAAACACACAATATCGCAAGAATTAACAGTTTGCAGTTCCTATATACCTCCTACCAATGTTGTCTCTTCTGACTGCCTGCAGGAAAAAACATCGAGAGAGTCCACGGGGAAAAAAGAAACTATTTTTTGATATATAGTTTATGTTATTATTTATTGTTCATGAGAATGAATATACACATTCGTGATTTCTTATTTGATTTAGTGGCATTCATTCAGGAGGCAGCAATACACGATTGAGATACTCGCCCAGTGCCCATATAGGAAAAATATTTCTGTAAGCAGAATAGCTTGTCATGCAGCTCTTGTTAAACACTCCAATGATTTCCTGTTAAGACCAAAAAACAAAGCGTTTCAGGACTCTCACAGCATCCATTTCAATGTGAAATTATCTTTGTTTGTCGACAACTTACATGTTGTGGGAATTCTCCACTTTCCATTGCTGAATTGATCAACAGCTTTGCAGCTCGATGCAAAGGTTTTGGATCTCTTTGAGCCTAGTACTCCACCACCAAGTAAGTAATAATATTTTATATTGCAAAATTACTGCTAATCTTATAACAGAAACACGCTAATGTTACAACAGAAATACAACTTGTAAAATGATCTTCACTTTTCATCGTACCTGACCAGCTTCTATTAGAGCCATCATTGCCCATGCAGTGTTTACCAAGTGTGATTTTCCATTATTCAGATTTGTGTAAACCTATATATTTATATAGTGTAATGACCTCAGAGAATAGATGAGAGAAAGAAGAATTATAAGATGGGAAAAAAGGAAGAAGGAGACGAGAGTATATCCTTCTCCGTAGGTAGGCGTAGAAATATGGGTAATGACTACAGTATGTCACTCCTATTCAGTACAACGGTGTAACAAACAATAATAGACTAACAAAGGTAGTCCCTCTAAATGTGAAAGGTACCAGAATGGGTCCTTTGAGCATTACATATAGATAATTAGATTAAACTACATATAAAAAGAGCACACATTTTTTTATGCATCTTACCTTGTTCTGACTTGAAAGGTAGCTCTCTCCCCATCCCCCCGACTCAAGTTGCTTGGATAGCAGGAAATTACAAGCTTTCCTAATGCTATAGTTGTTCTGGTATGTCTTTCCCGCAGCCACAAGCCCCTTCACTCCAAACCAGGTTCCATATGTGAAGCAGACTCCCCATGACCCATACCTATTCCCATAATAGGCTAAAGAGTTGGAACAACTAGATCGTGTACCGTCAACTAATACAACACATATCATGATATGCGATTGAAGAATGCTTACCATGATCCATCAGGTCGTTGTATGGTCTCGATGAAATTAACTGCTTTATCAATACATGCTTCAATTTCATTTCGTCGATGCCCTGGATATACATTCATGAAAGTTTTGAGGCTTTGAATGGCTGCTGAAGTGCATTCCACATACCTGCATGTATATAAATTTAGAAGAAATGGTAGGCTGTGTCTGCCGACCTTATTTACGTGGCTGTCAATAGTTAGACAATGTAATCAATCTTACTGATAGTCTATCATGATATCTCCAAATACTTCAGCAGGATTGATCATCTGCATATTTAAGTTATTCGTGTTAAATGCCTGAACATTATTATCTTCTCTTCGAACTGAATGGAAGGATTTACCTCCAACCATGCATATGATCTTGTGAGCTCATACGATGCAAAACCTCCACTTTGGTTCTGTAGTGGAAATGAGTGAAAAGCAATCAATATTGCAAGTAATTTGGTTACTGAAATGTCTTAATCTGTTGTCCTAGTCTAGTGAGTTCATCGTGTTCGTAAGTTTGTGCTTATCTAACTGAACCATTTGCGAACTTTCCATCAAGTCCCAAACATAGTACCTGTAAGTACAAGACTAAATTAACAGCATCGTACAGATGATCTTCTGGTATTTCTTCCCCTACGATCTCTGGTGGCATTTGAGATAATAAGACCGCCGCCTGCAAAAGAGCAGAAATTGCCCCCACAATGCAACGACTCGTATTATAATCAATCTATTGTCATGAACTTTAAAAGCTTGAAAGGTTGAAAACTTAAAAGGCATTGTTTTTAACCTTGAGACCTTCTGCAGTGCAATCTGAAACAGGCCAACCATTGTCAGGAGTAGAGAAAGGCCATCCTCCCTTAATAATGTCCCGATACCATTGTCTGGGATCACCATAGGTGTTTGCCCGAATCTTATAAGAGAAATGATTTCATTAGATTTATGGAAAGTAACAGATTTTATCGTAGAGCACGTTTGAGATTAGAAAAAGGTACGTGTATTACTTGTGTGTTTCTGATGAAATTGTGTGCTTTCTTGAGCATCAAACCATATTCATCAACAAGGTTGGTGGCAAGTATTGCATGAACAGCAAAACCAACATCCCACAGTTGAGAACCATTACTTCCCTGTCATTGAAACATCTTAAACTTCAACTGACTAGTTCTAATTATAATGATGAAAAGTCAAATTTCATGGTTTATTAGAACAGCTGGGGGATAATTATATTACCTGCATTTTCATTCCATCTTCTGCTATCCACAAGTAATCTTTAATCCTTTCAAGATGACACTTGTATGCCTCTGAATTGGGGTCCTCCACCCAACAGCATATCATGTTTAGCACCTACATGAACATGAGCGTGTTTCAATTGGTCTTCCATTATCTTTATCCATTATAAAGTTTGAACTGGTGGTTCATTATGACTTTTTAATGCTTACCTTATTTACTGGTCCAATGCATATATACTGAGTGTTTTCATCCTCATAGCGTAGGTGTTGCACTACAGTTTTCAGAGCCATTTTTCTTAGTATCGAGAAGGGCCATCTTGAAAGAAGAGGTTCCACAACCTTGTGAAGACAATCCCACAAGATGTCTTGGACTGCTGGATGTGGGTAGTACAAGTCTTCCTAAGTAAATGATTTTAAAAGCAAAACCATGTTAAGTAATAGATATATTGGTTGTCTTATGTAATATTTGACTATAGTTTAAGTTACCTTGGCGCATTGATTCCTAGCCTGGTCCCAGAGAATGAGATGGTATGGAAGAAGATAAAGCTCTTCTCTAAGAGACAAAATCAGGGAATTGATCTGACCCACAAATCTCTTCCCATATAAGTATGACATTGGCAAATACACCATTCGACAGTGACACCACATCCGTCCTGCACCCCACAATCCAACCCCTTTTAGACACAACCAACATCTACAGATGGATCTTTTTCTTGTTCCAAGTTCTAAGGTGTTAATATCTTCTTCACCAGTCAGTTCAAGTTAATATTTAAGGTTTAGACAGACACAATCCAATGTCAGCATAACTAAACCTGGTTGTATTGGAACAAAGTATGGAAGCAGCCATATCTCTGGAGGCAATGGATTGTTCCCACTCCACTCGTACACTCCAAGTACCTAATTCATACATTATTACTATGAGAAAGAAGGAGAAGAAGAAGAACTAAAAGAAAGTGATGTTAATATGATCGATCGATATACAGAGAGCCACATCTTTCCCCATGAAGGAATATAAGTAGCTCCACCACGATCCAGTATCCATTTTCTTGCTCTCTTCATTGCTCCTCCATGGCCACCGTCCATTTCTTCTCCTAGCAACCTCAACGCCACATATGACAGAGCCGTACAGAACATGATGCTGGACCCCTCTATGTGTAATCCCCACCCTCCATCTTCGTTCTGTAATAACATCAAAGAAGCCAGCCTGCCTGTCAATTCCAGATCAACGTCTAGTTGGGAATTATTGTACTTGTACACTTCATACAAAATAGTAACTTACAATAAACAAACATGCATTATATGTACGTACCTGATGATTATATATATAACGACGCATCTCCTTTTGATGCTCTTGAGGCAACATTGTATTCAAAGCACCCGTCACATATAATCCGATTACCTATGCACGTCACTTGTTTATGAATTTTATATATATAGTGTACATTTGAGTGATCAACTTTATACTTCCGTTCTTTTTAATTTATGAATTTACATAATCATATGTTGAATTTTAGCGAAGGAATGTATTAATTTTGATGATTGTTTAAATATATTACATTTCGATTTGTACTCATAACCAAGTTACAATCTATCAAGGTAAAACTAATGAGTGATTATTATAAATAATTTGCGTCAACTTATAACATCATATTCATAATAAAATGACAACTATAAAATAAGACCTTAAAAGATAAGTTTATTTAATTAAATTCATATATAAGGACCCTTTTGATCAATATGATAATAATAAAATTTGAGACTTGGGGTGCTTAATATTAATCATGGTTCAATCATCATTTACATATAATTGTGATGATATGAATGAATAATAATTAGCAATGATTTAAAAACTAGATTGGATCAGTCGGTTCGATCGGAATAAATAAGAAATGACCTAGTTTTTAGTCTAATTTGTATTTATCACCTTTCTAAGCAAAAATTGTTGGTTAAGTAATAAGCCGACTGGTCTCTTAAAAATCACCCGATTTTCTTTAAAACCAGTTAATAACTCACTTAGCCACCTTTTTTTTGAGAAAATGTAAAGAATTTGGCCAGGCAAACCAAAGTTTATAGGCTATTGAGAGTATATATGATTGTGAAGCTAATTAACATACATAGTTAAAAACCAGAATAGCACCAAAAAAAAACCTTCGTAGATGATGAGTTAGTTAAATATGACACATTTGCGCCCAATAGTCATGGTTATGTAATCTGTGTTTGTGTAAGTTGACATGGGTGTGGAGTTGTTTGATCAGCTTTTGTTAGAACAACTCTTTGGTGGATCGTCGATTCTAAAATATATGAAAGTTTCTTTCATCCCAAATGACCTTGACAAGGAAGGAGAAAGTTAAATAAAAGCACTGGTTGATATCACGATAAGAAGTACCAGCAGACTGACAGCTCCACAACTTAATCGAGCTCCTGTCATTAGGGGAATGATTAATGAAACATTTGTGTAGAAGGGACAACCAGCTAGAGTTAACAAACTCACATTTGAAGAACAAGTGATCAGGGCTTTCTTCCCCTTTCTGACAGAGGATGCACTAGTTTGGCATGTAAAGAACACACTTCAACCTATCCACCGATGGAAATCGTTCTTTCATAGCTGTTCAAAGTAAAAAGACTGCTCGGAGTGGTGTTTTTTAATTCAAACTACCTTAGACCATAGAGTGGTGGTGAGTTCCTTTGCAGGAATTGTCTACAAGATTGATTGATAAAGGCTCCGCGATTGGTATGTTTCTGGATAATAATGTCGTCCCTGCCAAGCAAATTAGTTTGTAGAATTTCAGAAGAAACCCGAGTAGGAATGGTAGCTAAAGTGAATAAAGAGTTGTCTCACAAAGCCTCTGCAACCGTCATCTTATGGTGGATAAGTGGTTTAAGGCTGTCCATCTATGGTAAATTGAATAAAGCTCCACAAGGTAACCAGTTGTCAAACCAGAAGTTGGATTGCTGCCCATGTTCGATTAAATTAGCATATTCATTCCTCAGGGGGTCCCTTGTTTTCAGTATGGCCTTCCAAGTGACGGTTAAGTTAAATGAGATTTGAACTGCCCAAATACTTCGGTCCTTGATAAAGAAGCTATGAATCCATTAACACTAAAGAGCTTGTTTGTCTGTCAACAATCGCCATAATCTTTTGCCTAACATGACAAAATTCATTAGTTTCAAACAAATGAGCCCCAATCCACCTATGTTCTTAGGTAGACATACCTCCTTCCATTGCATTCTCGCCTGCCTAGCTTGTACGTCATTCCCATTCCACAGAAACATGTTTCATAGTCTCTCTATATGCTTAATGGTTCTCTTGGGGATAGCCATGTGAGTAGCCCAAAACGCAGTGATCGAGTTTATTATTGAAGAAATAAGTTGAATCCTTCCTACAGTAGATCTCATTCTTGAGCTCCAAGAAGTCATTTTGGCTTTAATTCTTTCGATCAGCAGAGTGAAGTCTACAGAAGTAGGATTGAAGGTAGATATGGGAATGCCGAGAAATACTATTGGGAAGGTTTAGCAATTGAAACCTGTAATGACTTTAATACTAGCTTCCTTCTTGAGATCAGATTTAGACAAAATGAAACCACTATTCACGCAATTCATATGTAAGCCAAATAACTTGCTGAACATCTTCAACACTTTCATTAGTGTGGAGATCGAAAGTGGATAAGCTTTAGATAAGAGTAAGAGGTCATCCGAGAAGCAAAGGTTAGTGATCCTTAGACTTTTGCATTTTGTGTGGAATTTGAAGGTTCTTGTACGCTCCACAACAGTTCGGAGCGTTTGGTTGAATACCTCCATAATGAGAGCGAATAGGTATGGAGAAATAGGTCCCCTTATCAGATCACCTTGGAGCTTTTACAATGATGGCTAAGTTGTCCATTCACCAAAATTTTGAATGTAAGCATGGTAATACATTCAGAAATCCAATGAACGAGATTGGAGGAAAAGCCAAGGTTTGAAGAGTGTTAAGAATGAATCTCCAATCAACACTATCGAATGTTTTTTCAGATCCACCTTTAGAATACAATTCTGCCTTCCTCATCTAGTCTTGTAAGATCTAATAAACCCCTCCAATAGTAGAATGTTATCTCCTATAATACGGCCTGTTATGAAAGATCCTTGGGTGAAGTCAATGTAGTGGTGTAAAACAGTCTTCAATTAATTAGTGAGCACCATGAAAATAAGTTTATAAATTGTATTGCAGCACAAAATGGGTCAGAAATCTAAGAAAGAAACTTATTCCTCTTTTTTGGGAATAAGTGTTAGGAAGGTGCTATTAAATTTCATCAACAATTTCATACTGTTAAAGAACTCCTTTATTGCATCAACTACCATAGGATTAATCAAATGTCATGATTTGTTGTAAAATACTATATTGAACCCATCAGGGCCAGGCGCCTTGGTTGGGTTGAAGGACTTTAATTCCTCCTCAATTTTTTGGCTGGTGACTAGTTTAATTAGATGCTCTGTTTCTTTGGAAGAGAGGTGAAATGGTATGAGTTCTATTAAAAACTCCTAAGAGGAGACGCCATTAGATGGTTCCTGCATCAGGTGGGAGAAAAAATCATAGGCCCTATAAAGCAAAGATTGAGTTTTTGATTGTTCTGCATCAACAAGAGAATCATGTTTTTTCTTCTTCTGGAATTGTAACTATATGAAAGTAAGTTGTGTTACGGTTTACCATCTTTCATCCATTCCACTCTCGACCTTTGCTTTATATGCAAGCAATCAAAGGTAAGTGCACTAATGAGATTAAGTATATCAGTTCTTTCAAGTTCCCGTAAGCTAGGAGAATGGGGATTAGCTTGGAGGTCTTCCTAAACCTTGCACATGTGGTTGTGTTCAGAAGATGGTGTGTATTGCCCACATTCGGCTAAAAGAGCTATTTCATTTCTTGTTTAATGAGAGTGAGTCTCTTGGCAAGTATGAATTATTTGTAGCCTAGTATATGAATATTAAGAGCTTTGAGGATGCAAAATTCAAATTTAGCTAGGTTAGCGGGAAAATTATTAAATCTGAAAGGTGGGAATGTTCTCTCGGATTAAGGCTAAATAGTCTGAAAGGCTGGGAGAGGTGAATGTTGTGTAACTATTTGGAAAGACTATGAACCAGTAGAGATTTGCCATGCTACGATCAAATTTTTTCTTAATGAAATCTGCTCCATCTTACTTGTTGCACCAGGTGTAAAAGTTACCTCCCCTTGGTAAATCAGAAGCTTGGATGTGCGAGATGCATTGTCTCATATCAATACAAAGGGTGCCCACAGATCTGATCCCTCGTGCTTCCTTAGGATTTAAGATGGAATTAAAGTCACCCAGTAAACACCAAGGTTGATAAATTGTTGCTAATAGAGCTTTCAACTGAGACCAAAGTGCTGATCTTTGGTAAGCATAGTTGTGAGCGTAGTTGAACGAGATGTAGAAAGTCTTACCTGTATCCTTCCGAACCACTTCAATATGAATCAATTGGTCAGAGATAAAGATGGCATTAGCAATGACTTCTAGGGCATTGTAAACAATAAAAATTCTGCCATTTGGGTGGTAAGTATAGTTGGATATCAGATTCCAATAGCAAGGCAAAAAATGTAGAAGGTTGCAGCTGTCGAGTTTTATACTTGTCTCAAAGAAACACACAATAGAAGCTTTATTCTAGTCCACTAGATTGCGTAACAAAAGTTTTTTGTGAGGGGCATTATCCCCTTGGTCATTCCAAGCAATAATCTTCATATGTGAGAGTCCCCAGTGAGGTTTTTCTTCTTTTTGTTTGTTCTCTGTTTCACCATCGGTTCAAAATCCACTCCAAATTGCGGCTCTTGCTTGGAGTTTTCTGTGTAATAGGTTGGAGCTCACTCTTGGTACCATCATCTGGGGAGGATGTTGCTTCTTATTATTTACTGCTCGAAGAGTCCTCATTACCAGCTAGTTGTTGGGGTTGAGAAGGAGATTGCTGCAATATATTTTTTGATATAATTTCTTCAGTATGGAGACCTAATAATTCTTCATATCCTCCTGTTTTAAACAACTTGCCAGTAGGTTTCCAAGTTTTCTCCACAACATTTTGCGGTTCCCATGCATAGGTAAAGTTAACCTAATCTTCAAATGGTTCCATGCTTTCATCTAGTTGAACAATTAGTATGATTTCTAGTAGGTCTGACATAGATGTAACCAAGACACATATACGAGCAAACTGCACTCTCCTTACCTCAGCAATGGCCTGGCCCATACAAATAGGCTTGCCAATAAAGCTTGTGATGTAACTCAGACCGGTTGTGGTCTAATATTCCATAAGACCCTGTGGATACTAATCCAGGTGGGAATGCAGTCTTGTTTGATATCTTCCATTTTCATACATGGTTTCCAAGTTTGTAGTAAGAGAGGTTTGTTGTGAATGTAGATTTGAGCACCTTTCTGGCATCCTCTAAGTTGGAGAATTTGAAGAGAAAAACATCATTGTTATTGATGAGCATCTTTAGTAGACCTAAGTTTTTCCAATTAGCCATCGCCTAGTGCTTCATAACTAGGTAAGCTATGCATTTGTTGATGAAGAAACCAACTAGCGTGGAGTTCTACTTGAAGACCCCTGCTCTAAGCACCTCAAGAGGAGAGGACACAATCGTGGTTACAGACGAGGCCGAAGGGGGAAAGTAGCTGAGTTTAACCTCAGTAGAGGCTTCCCGTGCGACCTAAACCTAGGGTCTGAGATGGGTAGAAGTGGAAGTGTCCACAGTGGGTACGGGCGACGGGGCAGTGGGAACGGGAGGAGGTGGGCTACCTGGGGGTTGGAGACTGAAAGGATGGGAGCAATTGGGATGGCAATGGAATTTGAAATTAGAGGCGAGAAATGTTTTGGGTTTATTGTCTGTTGGGTAAAAACAAAGGAGAGGGAAAGGGAAAGGAAAAGGAAAAGCAAAGAGAAACAAGAGGAGGGTTAATGAATGGGTTGTGAAGGAAGAACGCAGAGAGCAGTAGTGTGGAGAGAGGAAGTAGGAGAGGGGTGAAAGAGAATAACGATGAAGAAGGTTAGGAAGGAGCGCAAGTGAACAGGTTGAAGAACATTGGTAGCCTAGGTAAGTACATTAGTAGGAGAGTGCCTTTTAAAGAATGTGGGACTTACCATTTTTAAAATGTGGGACCCACCTCAAACAACAAATGTCTCTGTCCTCTCTACGTACACACCACACCATGTTTATCATTGTCTATGTCAATGTTTTGACATTAGGAAAGTTGAGAATTTTCAATTAATTTTTTTCTTTTTTAAGTCTTCCACAAAATTTAATTAATAAATTATAATTTTCAAAATTTATATTATTTATTTATCTCTTTATATTTTAATTAAAATTTTGTTTTAAATTATTATTTTAAAAAAGAATTACTATTTTTTGTCCTTAAAAAACGAAATTTATTTAATCTCACTAATAAATTATATTTGTCCAAATTTAGGTTCTTTACTTATCTCCTTATATTTTAAGTGAAAAATTTTAAATTATTATTGTTAAAATTTAATTATTATTTTTATCTTGAATTTGTCTAATGAATTAAATTATTAATTAGCATATATAAGTAAATTTGCTTAAAATAATGTAAGAATGTGTTAAAAATAATATTTAAACTATAAAGAGTATATTTATAAAGGACATTAAAAAAGAAGTTAGAATAAAGTTAGAGTTATTCCTATTGACTTCTTTAAACATGTAATAACTTTTATGAGTCTTTAAATAAACGATAATATAGAAATATAATTTTTTATTATTATTTTAAAATTTATCTTAGATTAATCTTAGTTTAAATTATTAGATTTATTATATATTAATAGGCACTATTTGTGTATTTTATTTCAATAAAGTATTTTATTTTATACTATATTTGTTAGAGTAATGCTCTAAAGGTAATTAGTTTTAGCACTTTTGCACAAACTTTATTTTGACTAATAAAGTGAAAGACAATTTTTATTAATTTGATATTCATATTTATGAATTGATGTCGATCTTAAATCGAGTTAATGAAGTCCATGATACAAAGCATAGCATGAAGAAAATCATGGTAATGAGATTCCTATCATGTACAATTATGTTAATATCTAAATTATCCCTAGTTATAGGATTAATGAGACAGAACTTTATTAATCCGGATAGACTAACACATGTATATTTCTTGATTTGATCAAACAGTGGATCTCATAAATTGTAAGCATGAGATGTTTAGAGTTAATATGTGGATGCTTATTAAGAGTAGTAAGTACATCGGATGACTCGCTATGAGATTATCATATGGATGATCTATCAAATGTCAGTGATGAATCTCATCATAGCAACGGTGCAAATATTCTTAGAGTTGAGGTACTCAAAGATATCTTGGATACTGATCTTGTGCTTTGACACCATTCTTGTTGCCTCAAGATGAGGTCGCTCATAGAGTGGTGATTGAGTACAGCTATTGGTATTCGAAGGTAATTGGTTAGCTAATGAACAAATGATCATTCCTGATAGAAGGAGATGATGCCTATGGTCTCTTATCGGGGTCATTACTCAGGAATTTTTGGCCAGAGTAGATGTGTCATGAAGAGAGTCTTCAATGACATAAAGAGTAATGAGATCCCTATGACGAGAACTTATATCACTTGGACTAGATGTAACATAGTCAGTTTAGTGGAAGTTGACACTTGGCCCATACTCCAAACTAATTAGGGTATAGAATGATAAAAGGATGAATTGCACGATAATTGTCTATGAAAAGATTCGTAAGTCAAATAATTGACTATCAAAGAGTTCGCATGTCAATCTACTTACTTTCTGATAAAGTGGCGTCATGAAACCATTCATGAATTACTAAGATTAAAAGATAATTCAAGTGGCCAAAAATCAGGAACCTAAAGGGTCACATGCTTAGGAGATTGAGAGAATATTTCAGAATAATATCGGGATATGATAATGGTAAGAAATGTTGAAAAGGAATGGACAAAGCAAATGTTGCATGGATGTCCAAGGTGGAGTCACGATCGTGACCAACTAAGTCCAACAACATATATAAGTGATTTCTCATCACTTATAGATAGAGATTAATAGCTAGGGAGTCCATAAATGTTCTGGACATTTGGAGGGAGTTAAAGGGAGAATTTCTTTGCTTGACAAGCAAGGGTTGCTTGATGTTTGTTGGAAGTGATATAATTCTTTTCTATCCTTCCTATTGAGCATCTTACTTGTGTTTTCACCTTGTTTGGTGCTCAAACCTTCCCTACACACCATATTTCTTCATCTATGGTGTTTTTTACTGGCTGTTGAAGGTGTTTGATGTTTGCTACTACACAAACAAAAAGATGATTCAAGAAAAGAGGAGCATTTATAAGGTACATATGATGTAATTTCATGTTCTTACATTCTGTTTATAGATGTACATGAATTCTAGGTTCATGGGGATATCCTGAGAGTTGGAATTTTAATTCCTACACTTCCACTGCCTTGCCATGCACGTGATGTATGATCCTGGGCCTTTCCAATAATATTTTTACTTATTCTTATAATTTTTACTTCTTATTTATTATATATCAGTTTTATAGTGTAATTTAAAACCGATTGAACCTCTAAACTTTAAACTTTTTTTTTAAATGGTTTGATATTTAGTCCGATTGTTAAAACATTGCTGATTAGTTGAATTTGTGAACGTACCAGGCCAGGCATGAGAAACAAAGGACCGCCGTTGTCACCAGGCCAGAAACCGTCCTCAGCCTGCAAGGTTGAGTAAAATCTCAAGGCCCTTCTCAATGTATTAGTCACCACTTCCTCGTTAATCTCCTCTTCACTGTTCACCTTCGTCCATGGCAGTTTCATCTCCCCTGCTACTGGATTCTGCCTAGCAAACTTCATTACAGTATAAAACATCATCAAGTATTAGTCTAAAGAAACCAAAAGTTAAGTTGGTTGTTGTTAATAATCACCTAATTACCTGAAGTCTCAAGAGGAGGTCAGAGCTGTGTTTAGCTTGGAACCTGTTCCTGGTAAACTGGATTCGAGCTTTTTCAACTTGAGTTCCATCTTCAGGCCTTCCAACATCCTCAGGGTCGAACTCCCAGAACTGCCTACCAACGTTGTTGTTGACGCTCCTAAGCCAGGGGCCACCACCTTCAGAAAGTTTGAGCTTCCACATTATTGTTATTGTTTCTGACGAAGAAGATCAGCTTCAGGAACTCCTCCTTAGAAACTCGTGACTCCTTATGAACTTATATACATACATACGTACATATATATATATATAGTCCGCGGGGAGGGTCATGAGTCTTGACTATCATGATAAGTTTGCTTGTCAATGAGTTGGTTGATTCTTGACAAGCAAACTTATACTGTAACTCTGCGGGGAGCACCCTAACTATTAATTGAAACACAGTGCCATGAAAAGAAAAGTGAAAACTTCAAAGCAACCCTCAACACACATTCCTTATCTTTGAAATTTTCTTTAAAATTTTGCTGCCTAACCGCAACTTATCATCTTGTCCAAGAACTTGAATGCGAAGAACCAATGTGGGCTGTGGGGCGGTTGGTATTCATTGCATATTTAGGAACAGTAGGACCTTTGACGTACACGTGTCGACACCCCAGATTCTTTTTCTCCATATCACAGTGATCTGATTAGTATGTCTAGAGAAATCTTGACTAGCCTGCCCAACTTTTTGCTTTATATAACCCTGCTATTAATGTGGAAGTACAAACACTGCAATGTTATATTTCCAAGATAGGGCAGAATTGAAGTTACTAATGACTTGATTGGTTCACCCAGAGAGCCTGTTCCTATATGCACAAGAAAAAAAAAAAAAAATGGTCCGAATATCGTGTGAACAATGTTTCCTTGTCTGGTCTGGTCTCTCATTGCCAGAAATGGTAAAAATTTACGAAGTCGAAATGAGCAGACATCCCACCTGCTTCATGTTGACTTTGGAAAGGACAACTTGTTTTCCGTCTAATCAGTAATGAAGAGACTTCATTATTTTCCCAATCCAGTCCTTTCGTATAATTCAAGCCTTCCATTTTTGGAAAAGATAGAAAAGGACATGCTTCTGGACATTTTCATAAATAATAATTAATTACATTTTATTGGTTAAATTATATAATTTGTTTTAAGTAAAAATAATAAAGTGATTCAATAAACTATTTAAATTAATATGTTAAACTTAAAAAAATAAATTTCAATCAGTATGAATTAAACCCATATTAAGCCTGAGATAGGAAAATATGATATAAAAGCTATATTATGAAGAAATTAATGTCTTATATAGTTATTTATACTATTCGTAAGTATCTGAATTCTTCGACTCATTAAAAAAAAAAGTACGCTTTAAGAAAACTGTAAAAAAGTGTTGAATCAGGCCCCGGTAAGAAATTGTCGTGAAGATCTCGACGAGTTCGAGTTTGTTACAACTTCAGAAAGCTCCTTCAAAATGTGATGAAACCGACATCGGATATATCTTTATTATTTTGTTCATTTCCTTTTATTCGTTCCGAAACACGTAATAAGATTCGTGTACGTTACACGTATAACTCCAAACTACTCGTAATTACTCACAAGGAAGGGTCGTGACATTGACAGATATCACAATGCCTGGCTGAGAATGACTCCGTCACCGTCTCTGTTTTTTGTGTTTAAGTGACGATGTCGGCTAGTGTACCGGTCTATTTGTTTCGTAAGAAAAAGGAAAAATGGACACTTGCTTTCTTGCTTGCTGTATATTCCAACTGCTGAGTGAAAGGTAGTAAAATTTATACGTCCACGCATAATTAACCGCCGGTTGCAACAGACAGCCCGTATTTTACGAGAACCCAAAACTCATGACAGAATTGTAAAGTTTTTCTCTTTAATGTCATCAGATGATGTAGTAGACGTAGTTCATGTCCTTCCCTAATCTTGGTTTGGTTTGGTGGAGTCTCCGAGTATGGAGGATTACCTGTCTTCCAAATTCATTCTCTCTCTCTCTATTAGTCTCATTCACCTTCAATGTTCTTTTCTTTTCCAATTCCAAGCCTATATAAGTTTCTTCAATGCCGTCACAAATTTCCCTTCATATTCACCATTGATATACGACTCACTAACTTATTCACACACCGAGACTTTTTGTTAGATGGGAATGTGGAGGCTGAAGATCACTGATGACGGCAATTCATGGCTCCGTACGACCAGCAATCACTTGGGTAAACAAGTTTGGGAGTTTGATCCTCAACTCCCATCTCCAGATAGAAAATGCTCGTCGCTATTTATCTGCCAACCCAGTTCAGATCTGCTCATGCGCTTTCAGGTTCTTCATTTCCTCTTCCATTTCTTCCTGTTACTTACGGTTCCGTTTTCTAACAGGCCAAGAGGGCCAATTAGCCCCTAAATTTTACCATGATGAACAAAATGGACCCAACATTTTATAATATTTAAATTAAAGCTTAATATTTGTAAAACGTTAAAAATTAACCTTAATATATAAAAAATATTAAAATTAAACCTGATCGTTAACAACATTAGGGTATCATCTATTATTTGTTGTTGACGTGAAACAAAATTTTGCTCACCCTGACTTTTTAATTTTTAATTACGCGACCATCATGATGGAGGTGCCCCCACTTCTGGCTTTTCACGATCAAACTCGTCCAAGAACTTGCAGGAATTATAAGTAAGAGTCCTGTTAACGTTCTTGGATGCTTCCAATGTAGAAGATGAAGCTAGTGCAGTAGCATTTCGGAGAATCACAATCACTGACCTCTCTCTCCAAGTTTAGCTTGTCAAGATCAGCCTCAGCTTTTTGCACGATGTCTATTGCTTCTGTCAAGGACAACACTTCCACGGCATCTGAAAACACATCCTCCTTATCATTGTCGTTGTTGTCAACATCGGCATCACAGCCATCATGATGTTCGGGAACATGGACAGGACGTTCCTGGTTGTCAGTTTTGGTGTTTTCTTTGGCAGATGCCATCTGCAAGGTGGCAGCTTTGGACGAGGAGTGTCTCCTGTATGGAACTCCTTCCTAATCACCAATCGCCTGATCGACAAGAGTGGCAAATTGAAGTCCTGCTTTGTTGAGCTGTTCAAAACCTTAACCTTCCTTTTCTCTGTTTCTTCCATAAAAAAGCACTAGATTGTACATAAAGACAACTGGTTAATAAGTTTAGATTCCGAGTGAATAAAGAAAAGTTACAAAAGTAGTTGCTTGATATTATCAGAGAGCAGGTGAGAACTATGGTTACGTCGTGCAAGCCATTAAAACCACTTTTGGACTTTTCATGGTGATAGTAGTCACATGTGAAAGAGAGCGGAAAAGTCTGAGATACTATTAACTCACAATGATTCATGTGCTTCATAGTTCATTCTATTAACTTGTTCACTTCACAGCACTATCATAAAAACACAAAACAGAACGTACCACCGAGCATCGAAGTCCAGGCGTAATGGGTTGGTATTCGCTTAAGCAAGGTTGGGGCTTCGACCTTCGTTTGTGCATTTAGCAATGTTAAACACTCAGTGGTAATTCTTTACCGCCTCTCGGAGTCCCACCCTGTACGGACTATTACGTGAACTCGAAACTTTACACTGGATATCTGAAGAATAGCGGCTAAAGCTATTGGAAGGTAGCTTTTCGTCAGAGGAGAAAATGAGTCATAACAATAAGAACTGAGTGACGTACAATGTTGAATGTATCTAGTGTCTTAAACTGAAATTTTTGGAGAGGATGAGTATGAAAAGAAGCAGATCAACGTAACCAGAGAGTTGAGTGTCAAAAAATGTAAGCGTTTCATTTCATTTTAGACATTTCAATATATGCTGTCATGAGACAGTACAAAAGATTACATATTCAAGTTGTCAGAAACCAAC
>JAOTAY010000007.1:30119105-30142319 GCA_025629805.1 Erythroxylum baracoense | reverse complement strand
TAAACCCGCCAAGCCAATTGCCAGAACTGTCTCTGAGGAGGCCACCAGCTGAAGCCGAGGAGGAGGAACGATCACAACCGCCAATCATTTTAATCGAACGGAAAAGCACCAATTCACGAGAACCATAAGCAAGATTTTAAGGCAAGTAGGTAACTCTGCTTGGGTTGCCTTGCAGAGTCACTACAGTTTCTTGTTTGCTCATAACTTAGTGAAAGCGGCCAAGTGGGAGACGGTATGATGCTGTTGCTGAAAATAACAATAAGCCAGGCTATAAAGTTAGCAAAGATATCTTTCCAAGAAAGCTTATTTACACAAAATTTTTGTCGACCCCAAAATTAACCTGCCCCCTGAAGTTTAGGACATGATTAATTCTACCTTTGATGGATTAGATGAAATCAATGGATGCAACCATACACACTTCTCATCTCGATCATGCTTTTAGGGCCTGATTAGTTGGACATTAATTAATAGAATAGAACGAAACTGAATGGTATAGAAGGGAACGATTTATAATGAAATGGAATGTAATATAGTGAAAAATTGTTTGAGAGGGATGGAAGGATTCATAATGTAATGTAGTGAAACATTGTTTGGAAGATGGATGAAATAAAATGAAATGTATAATAAATGACTATTATACTCCTAATTTTAAAATAGTTGTTGCAAGAGGTTTAATGCTATGATTTTAAAACAGAAATCATGTCAAACTAAAAAATCACACACAACTGTGATAAATAATTTTTTATATATTTTCTATTTTAAAATAATAAAAATTTTAATAAATGTTTTATTTTTTATTATTAATTATATACAATTTAGTATTAATTATATAAAAAATATTATTATTAATTTATAAAATTTTTATTAATGAAAAAAGAAAATATATAAAAAATTATTCTGTAATTGTTCATATATATTTATGTATAAATAAAAATATAAATAAATAATTTTAAATATAAATCACATATAATAGAACAAAGTTTATTAAATAATTAATAATAGTATTTTTATACAATTAATAATAAATTGTATATAATTAATAATAAAATAATATATAATTAATAATAAAATAAAATTTTTAAATAAAAGTTTTATTAATAAAAATAGAAAATATATAAAAAATTATTCTTTAATTGTATTTATATATTTCTATATAAATAAAAATTTAAATTTAAATTTTTAAATACAAATTACATATAACAGAATAAAATTTATTAAATATTTAATAATAATATTTTTATATAATTAATAATAAATTATATATAATTTATAAAAATTACTGAATAATTTTTTATATATTTTTGTTTTTATTAATAAAAATTTTATTACTAAAATTTTTTATTTTATTATTATTTATATATAATTTTTTATTAATAATATAAAAATATTATTATTAGAGTAAGAAGAAATAATATACAAATATTATTAATTATATAGAAGGGGGTTAGGGTTAGAAGAAATAATTGGTATTAAGAAAAATTTTTTAGGGTATATTAGGTAGTATGTATTTATTAGTTTACGTTCCATCATAAACCCTTCAAATCGAAGGTTTCTTATTTTCATTATTTAGGATGGAATGGAACATAATATGAGACTCTCCGCTTCCATCCTATTCCTTTCTATTCCATTATGAAACCCCAACCAAACGATGGTAGTGTGTTACGTTCTATTACTAACCCTCCAACCAAACGAGCCCTAAGAGTTGAAAAAGAATGGGAAGTATAGGCCATGGAGGATGTTTCTGAACATAACGCACAGATGACCAGAAGACATGGTTTTCAGAAGGAAGATGGAAAAGAAAATAATCAGTGGAGCAATAAAAGAAGAGAAGTGAAGAAAGATAGATATTGTGATTATTGCAAAATAGAGGGCCACTTGAAGGAAACTTGCTTCAAATTACATGGATATCCAGAATGGTTTAAGGGCAACAAGGACCAAAAAGGCAAGAAACAATCAAAGTGATGACAAACCTGGCTGACACGCTATTTGAAGGTGCTGATAGATCTGAGATTATTCAAAAATCACCTGGATGGTCTGTAAAAATTACAAATGTTATACAACAAGAAGTTATGAAATATATTAAAGGAATGAGTATGGATGACGATAGTCATTGAATCAATTTTGCTCATCTAATAGATTTCGTAGGTTTTGTACTTAATTTTTCTTTCAGTACTTGATTTTGTAGAACCACATTCATGGACAATAGATGCAAGAGCGTCAAACCATATGACATCAAGCCTTAAGCTTTTTGCTTAACCAAAAATTCCGAAAGATTGTACACTAGTGTTTTTACTAGATGGATCAATTAAATTGGTTCATCATGTAGGAGACACAACCATTAGCTCTTCCCTTAAACTCACCTCTGCTTTTCATATACTAGCTTTAAGTTCAACTTACTTTCAGTTCATAGCCCTATGAATAAGTCTGGAATTAAAATCATTTTAATCCTTTTTTTGTTTATTTCAGGACCTGCTGACTGAGAAAGTTTTAGCCGTTGGACGAGTTGTAGGAAGTCTTTACATTCTAGACAAACCCAATTTCTTATAAGCTACAATTGATTCGATGGTTCCGGAAAAAAAATGACAAGTTTTCATGCACAACAACAAATAGCTTGTACATTTACTAAACATACAAACAAGAGACATCGAACTGATTTTCAGCTTTGGCATAACAGATTAGGACATGCACTTTACTCTTTCATTAAACATATTAATGCTATTCCTTTTAGTGATTAAATATCTTTACCTCTATGTGACATTTTCCCTTTATCCAAACAACACAAATTACCATTTTTCTAAAGCCAAACTACTTCATGCAGTATTTTTGATATCATACATATAGACCTATAGGGATCATATACAAATTCATCTATTTCTAGAGCCCATTATTTCTTGATTATTGTTGATGATTACAGTTGAGCTACTTGGACATTTTTACTCAACCATAAGACCCAAACAGCCAAAACCCTTGTAAACTTTCTCATCCTCGTCGAAAACCAATTTCAAACCACTATTAAAGTCATGAGAAGTGATAATGGAAGTGAATTTGTTAATTCAGATTGTTTTTGTATCTTCCAAACCAAAGGAATTCTGCATCAATGATCATGTCCATATTCCCCTCAACAGAATGGGATAGTTGAAAGAAAGCAAAAACATCTCTTATAAATTGCTCGGTCTTTGATGTTTCAAAGTAAGTTGCTAAAGAAGTTTTAGGGAGACTCTATTTTAGTGGCTACCAACAAGATCAGCAGACTTCCTATGCAACTTTTGTCCTAGAAAACTCCTTATGAGTTGCTCTACAATAAGCCACCGAGTTATGAAACTCTTAAGACTTTTGGATGTCTTTGTTATTCTACCAATACCTTACCCCATAAGGATAAATTTGATCCTAGAGCATTTAAATGTGTCTTTATTGGCTATGTTATTGGTCAGAAGGCATTTAAATTGTATGTCTTGTTACCTACAAAATATTTGTTTCCAAAGATGTTATCTTTCATGAATCTATTTTTCCCTATGCTCAAGATTCTACCAATGTCCTACCACCACTCTACTCCTTTTGTAGTAATTCCTCCCACTGACCCTTTTTCCACACTTCCTAATGACTTTCTTTATCTTCCTTCAAACTCACTTGTACATAATACCACAACTTTTACATCACCAACTGACATACCACCTGTAGATACAAAGCAGACAACTTCAATTCCAACTGAAGCACCAATATTGATTTCTACTTCAGATATTTCTCAGGCTTCCTTTACCTCCCTTGCATATTCGAAAAAGTACAAGAGTCAAATATCCTTCTTTAAGATTAAAGGATTTTGTCTCAAATGTAAATGCTTCTACCTGCGACTTCACCTCTACTGCTGGATCTTTCTCAGCTCAGTTACCTACCTCAGGTTCCATTCATTCAACCACCTTGTTTACTCCTTCATACCTGAATTTTATGGCAAATATATCTACTGTTCATAAACCTCAGAGCTATAATCAAGCTACATTGGATGAAAATTGGGTTAAGACCATGCAATAGGAGCTTGATGCGTTATAACAAAATAACACGTGGCAACTTACTTCTTTGCCTCCTAATAAGAAAGCTATAGGTTCTAAATGGGTTTATAAAGTTAAATTTAAACCTAATGGTAGTGTGGATTGGTATAAGGTGAGATTGGTAGCTAAAAGTACAATCAAGTTGAGGGTCTTGATTATACTGATAGTTTTTCTCCTGTTGCTAAACTCGTTACTATATGCTTATTTGTTGTTTTTGTTTCTGCTAATTCATGGCCTTTGCATCAAATTGATATAAACAATGTTTTTCTCCATAGTTCTCTTAACGAAGAAGTATTCCTATTGCCTCCTGAGGGATATACCAAAGCTAGTCCAGATTAAGTTTGCAAGCTTGTTAAGTCTCTTTATGGACTCAAAACAAGCTTTTAGACAATGGAACTTGGCATTTTCTAGTAAACTTCAACAATTTGATTTTGTTCAATCTAAACATGACCATTGCTTATTTGTCAAAACTTATAAGGCTTCTTTCTTAGCTCTCATCATCTATGTAGACGATGTGATAATCACAAGACCTAATGAAGCAGCCATTCAAGATGTCAAGCAATTTTTACATGTTGCCTTTACTGTCAAAGACCTTGGTTCTGCAAAATACTTTCTTGGTCTTGAGATAGCTTGATCCTCTGATGGAATCTATCTTAATCAAAGGAACTATATCCTTGATATGTTGCAAGACATTGGTTTACAAGGCACCAAGCCTGCTGCTGTCCCCCTCCCTTCCAACACCCCACTTCAGTCAATGACAAATTCTCCTTATTTGGATGCAGCTCAATATCGCTGGTTAATCTGTCTTTTTTATCTTAATCTTTCCCAACCAAATATCTCTTTTGTCGTTCAACAATTAAGTCAATTCATGAATTCTCCACAAACTTCTCATTGGGATGCTACTGTCCATGTTCTTCGTTATCTCAAAGGATGTCTAGCTAAAGATTTGTTTTTTCCTTCTAATTCCAGCTTTACTCTCACCAACTATTATGATGCTAATTGGACTACTTGTATATCTACTGATAAATCTATTACAGGTTATTATATTTTTCTGGGTTCATCACTTGTCCCTTGGAAAACTAAGAAGCAAGCTATGATTTCACGTCCCTCTGTTGAAGCATAGTACTCTCTACTGATTCCTTTATATTGTGACAATCAAGCTGCTTTATATCGTTGCTAATCGTGTGTTTCATGAATGCACGAAACACTTGGATATTGACTATCTTCTTATTCGAGATAAAGTTACACAAGGTTTTATTCAATCAGCTCATATTCAGTCTATTAGCTCAAGGTTTATGATTAACGATTTTGATGATAACTGTATAATATTTTAAAATTCAAATTGAATTTATTTCCTTATATAGGTAACAATATAATTCTTAAAAGGAAATAAAATTATGGAATAATTGCTTTATTTTCTATAAGAATCTTCTTTATAATCTTACCTTTTTTAGAAATGATTCCTTGACATCCGGAAGGATCATACTAATTTGAATAATTAGCTCTGGAAGCCTTTACAAATTGTTCTTCTTAACATCTAAATATCAGATGAGGATGCTGAAAACTTTGAAGAAGAAGAGCTAGAAGAAGTCAGCAATGTTTGCTTCATGGCTGAATCAAGAGATGGTGAAGTATATTATTCTGACTATGATATTAAATTGATGAATTAAAAAATGCATATCATGAATTGTATGATCAATATAAAAAGTTGAAAATGAAGTATTTTAAAGAAATTGAGAAGTCCAAGAACAATGATGCATCTTTGAAGAGAGAGATTAAATCATTAGAATCTATTAATGAGAGTTTGGCGACCAAAAATATGTCTCTTGAAGTTGATTATAAGCAAAAGGGCAATGAAAAGGAAGCTTTGGAAAAAAGAGTAGCTAAGCTAGAAAATACTTTGCTTGAGAATGATTATGATAAAGTGAAATGGCTAGAAGAAAAGGTTGTCGACCAAAAACTTGAGAAAGAGAAATATGCAAGGAAGATCTTATCTCTAGAAAAAGATCTTGCAAAGTTCGTTGATGGAAGGAACAACCTTGATGCACTACTTGGTAGTGGTAAATGCGTTTTTGATAAAGATGAAATAGGTTACAATGAAAATAATAATATTAGGTCATACAAGAATTTCTTTGTTAAATCCAACAGTAGCTATAGTTAAAGCAACAAGAACCTAATACATGCTAGAAATTATAGCAATTCTCATTCATCTGTTTTATGTTTCTACTATGATAGACATGGTCACATTAGTCATTCTTGTAACTTTCGTAAAATGGAGAAATTATCTTAAATGTATATTTAGAGACTGAAAGTTCAACTACTGACCTAAAAGGACTCAGAAAATTTTAGGTACCTAAAATGAGATAATATTTTCTGCAGATATGCTTCAAAATGGAGATAAGAGAAAATCAATGAATAGTTGTCAGTGGCTGTTTTAGACACATGAGAGGTTAAATCTCACATTTCAATTGTATTAAAAGAAAAGACGGAGGTAATGTCGTCTTCACTGATAAAAATAAAACAAAGGTCACTGGAATTGATAAAATTGGTGATTCTAACTCCACGTGCATAGATAATATCCTTTATATTGATAGTTAGAAACATAACTTGTTACGCATAAGTTAGTTATATGACAAAGGTTATAAAGTCATTTTCTATGCATCTCATTATGAAATAGTCGATAATCATAATGATAATATTGTATTCGTTGGTCTTAGAAATCAGAACATATATTGTGCTCAACTGGAAGGCATGTCTTCACAAAGTGTTAAGTGTTTTCTTTCTTTAAAAAAGGATTTGTTTATCTGGTACAGAAGATTTGGACATGCTAGCATGAGCATTCTATCAAAATTGTCTAAGAATAAGTTAGTAAGAGGACTACCTAACTTGAAGTTTGAAAGCAATCAGGTTTGTGAGGCTTGTTTGAAAGGAAAACAAATCAAAAGTAGCTTCCCTCCTAAAAATATTATGTCTACTAAATAATCGCTTGAACTTGCACATATGGATTTATTTGGTCCCACTAGGACTCAAAGTTTTAGTGGCAAATATTACGGTTTTGTTTTAGTTGATGATTATTTCATATTTATATAGGTTTACTTCCTATCAAATAAACATGATGCTTTTGAAGTTTTTGATAAGTTTTGCAACAAAATTCTGATCAAAAAAGGATATTGCATTACTTCAATTCAGAGTGATCATGGAGGAAAATTTGATAACATAAAGTTTGAAGATTTTTATGATAATAACGGTATGACTCATAACTTTTCGTGCCTAAGGACTCCTCAATAGAATGGTGTCGTTGACAGAAAGAGTAAGACCTTAGTTGATATAACTAGGACAATGCTGTGTGAAAGTGGCCTACCCCATGGTTATTGGGCATAAGCAGTATCCACTGCATGTTACATACTTAACAAGTGCCTTATAAGACCTATTCTGAGTAAGACCCCTAAGCTGTGAAAAGGAAGAAAACTAAAAGTCTCTTACTTTCGAGCATTTGGTTGTAAATGCTTCATTCTAAATAATGGGAAAGACAACCTTGGAAAGTTCAATGCGAGATCAGATGAAGCTATCTTTCTCGGCTATAGTGACGCCAGTAAACGATTTAGAGTTTACAACAAAAGAACAAAGAAGATAGAAGAATCAGTACATGTAGTATTTGATGAAGCACTACCCTCAACAACAACAACTTATTCAAATGATGAAAAGCATTCTTTAGTTCCTATAAAGACATTAACTACACGTACAACACCCTCGGAATCATAAGATTAAGAAATATGTTCTGAAGTCAAGAAGAAGCAGGCTCCTTCCTCTCAACAGGAGCCTATGCAACGAAGAACACTAAGAGAATGGAGAGGTCAAGATACACATCAATACATTCTAGGGGATCCTTCTAAAAATCTAAGAACCAGATCTCACAATTAGAACCAAAGACAGTTGAAGAGGCTTTTACTGATGAAAATTAGGTTTTAGCTATGAAATACGAATTAAATCAGTTTGACAAAAACAAAGTTTAGAATCTAGTACCTCGTCCATAAAATAAGTCAATCATTAAAACTCGTTGGGTTTTCTGAAACAAACTTAACGAAAATGGTGAGGTGGTAAGAAACAAAGCTAGACTTATAGCTCAAGGTTATAATTAACAGGAAGGTATTGATTTTGATGAAACTTATCCTCCTGTTACCAGAATAGAATAGATTAGAATTTTACTTGCCTTCAAATGTTATAGAAACTTCAAATTATTCCAAATAGATGTCAAAAGTGATTTCTTAAATGGATATATTAACGAAGAAGTGTTTGTTAAGCAACCTCTAGGCTTTGAAGATGAAAACCATCCTGACTACATGAAGAAGTTGACTAAAGCCCTGTATGGTTTAAAATAGACTCGAGCATAGTGTGAGAAGTTAAGTAATTTTCTACTTGAGAATAATTTTGAAAGAAGAAAGGTAAATAAAACTTTATTTATTAGGAAAAAGGAGAATGATTTACTCATAGTGCAAAATATGTTGATGACATAAGATTTAGTGCTAGTAATCAGTCCTTCTGTGAAGAATTCTCAGCATTAATGTAGGGGTAGTTTGAAATGAACATGATAGGAGAACTATCCTTCTTTCTCGGATTACAAATCAGGCAAACAGAAAAAGGAATCTTCATTAGCCAAGAAAAATACATAAAGGAACTCATTAAGAAGTATCATTTTAAGAATACCAAACCTATGGATACTCCTATGTATACTGGAATAAAACTTGATAAGAATGAAGAAGGCAAGGCTACGGATGAGACAAACTATAGAGGAATGATTGGGTCACTACTATATCTTACAAACTTAAGACCAAATATTATATTTAGTATGTGCCTTTGCGCAAGTTTTCAATCAGATCCAAAAGAAAGCCACCTTCAAGTAGTCAAAAGGATCTTTCGATATCTTCACGAAACTATGGACATCGAACTATAGTATCCAAAAACTGATTCTTTTAACATAGATGGCTATTGTGATGTAGATTATGCAGGTGATAAAGTTGATCGAAAAAGCACAAGTGGTCACTGTCAATTTCTTGAAGGATGTCTAGATTCTTGGTCTTTCAAAAAACAAAATTACACGGTGTTTTCAACAACTAAAGTGAAATATATAGCAACTGCCAGCTATTATACTCAAATATTATGGATGAAGAATTAACTCTAGGATTTCGCTCTGAACTTTAATTATATTCCTATATTATGTGATAATACCAGTGCAATAAATATTTCGAAGAATCTTATGCATCATTCCAGGACTAAGCATATAGAAATCAAGCATCATTTTCTTAGAGATCATGTTTTAGAAGGAATCATTGATCTTTTACATGTTAATACTGAAAATCAAGTAGTTGATCTCATCACTATGCCACTCTCTGAAGATAGATTTTGTGTGTTAAGAAAAGAGCTTGGTATGTGCAGACTATCTGATATTATATCTGTATGAATTTTCTATGCTACTGCTCTCTGTATACATTAGCAAGATCCTTCTACTTAAAAGGCTCCTTTCAATTTTAAGAACTCCTTATACTAAGCTCCTTCCATTTTGGAAGGCTCCTCTCGGTTTAACATAACAGTATATATGTGTCCTAAAAAGAAAGTCATTCATGACGTCGTTTCAGCATTTAAAGAAATGCATGACAATTCTAACAAGTGGCTATACGGGATTGACAGAAGATATGTTTTAGAAGGCTTCTCTATCTCTAATAGTAGGTCCTTTGAATACTCCTACTAAACCTACCGTTGTTTCCTCTAAACCCTAAATTTTAGAAAAAGCCCTTTAAGGAAACTCCAGAGGAGAGAAAAAGACAAATTTGGCTATGTTTTCCTTAGAATCAAACTCAGACTCCTCTAAAAACAATGAACCTTCAGCTGCGCAGTAATTTGTCTCTGACTCTAATAGAGAAGAAGAACAAGAAAAAGAGAAAGAAGAAAAAGAGAAAGAAGAATAAGAAGAGAGAGAAGAAGAAAACAAAGAAGAAAAAGAAAAAGAAGAAGAGGAAGAGGAAGAAGAAAAAGAAGTAGAAGTAGCAGAATCCTCGAGTGAAGGTGGGGGGCCAAACAAAAGAGAGAAGCAGAAAAGAAAGAAGAAGAAGAAGAAGAAAATGAAAAAGAAGAAGAAGAAGGAAAAAAAAGAAGTAGAAGAATCCCCCCTCACAAGAAAAGTAAGTTTTCATATACCTATTCTTACTCTGACCACTCTTACTCCCTCCACTACTCATAAAACTGATCCTAAGGATAAGAAAGTGCCTGAAGTGCACTGGGTTGAAAATGATGATAGATCAGATAAAGAACCGACTCTGTTATTAAGGAGACCACGGACTACAGAACGTATCACAAAACAAGTTCTACAAGAAGAAACCACTGAGATAGAAAAGGAAGAAGAAGAAGAATCATGTAAAAGAAAAAAGGAAGACGTAAGAAAAGGTAAAGCTCCTTTGATCGAAGAAAAGACTGAGGACCAAATTGTTAGGGATGAACCAATGTTTAAAGAAACTTTTTTTGAAGAAATTCCTAAGGTCAACAGAACAAAATCAAAGAAACTCACTATACTCCAGAAGAGAAAATCCTAAGCTCCAATAAATTTGTTCTAATTAATGGAAGTTGAAGCAAGGTACAAGATGCGCTATAAAAAGAGAAAGGAGGTAGCAGGACGCATCTTGCCTCCCAACCTATTCGATGATATCGATATTCTCATCACATCCTTTTTTCTTGCTATTAGTTAGGAAAACTTTTTAAATTTGGACGAAACAATGTGTGATGAATTAGTAAGATGTTTCTACACACATATGAGAAGAGAAGAAATTGATGGGAAGCTGGCAATCATCTTGTGGGTACGTGAGTATGAGATCTTGGTTACTGAGAAAATCTTTGGGAACATTCTGGGTGTAATTTCAGTTGGTAGGACTGATGATGCATGTCACAAGTGGGACATTGCTGACATTGATCTGGAGAGGTTGTGGACTTTATATGTCTACATATTGAGAAAACCCATGAAGGGAGACCCTGATGCAGACACTTGGACCTACTGCCAAGATGCCTTGCATCCATTTTAGCTACTTCAATCTTTCCAAGTAGTAGCTCAGTAGAAAGATGTAGCCTTCTGGATACGTTTTTAGTCTACAATCTTTTAAGGGTAATAAAATGAACCTCCCAACAATGATTATGAAGTTTATAGTGGACAAGGGCAGTAATAAGAATACCACTGGTGGCCTACCGTATGGGATGTTGTTGACCAAAATTTTTGCTTATTTTAGAGTGCCTTTTGGCAACCTGAATTAGTATGAGCTTGCAAAGTTCCATTCTTTAATTCCCTACCAATTCTTTTATAAGCTAAAGGACAATGTGTGAGTAGACAAGAAGATAGAAAGAGTAGCAGATCTTTTAGGTCCTACCCTAGAAAATCAACTCTTGTTCCTCTCCAAAGCTCCCATGATGTGATCCTTCAACATTTGAAGGAAATTCTTTCCAATCAAGATCAAATGCGTAACCAAATAAACAGCATGCAAAATCAAATTCATGACTTGCAAATGCTGCTTTAGAAAAACGTCTGATTAATGTCTCTATCTTGTTCTCAATTTGTTCTCACATACTTATGATATTTGTTTGATGCCTTCATTACTCTTTCCCTCCATTTTTTTAATAATGACAAAGGGGGAGAATTAATGATATACTTTGCCTTGATGATATATTTTCAATATTGCTTTGATGATATATTTGCTATTGATGATATATTCTGATGAAATATTGCTAAACTTGTGGAGTTAAATCTGTGATAATAAACGACAATAGTTAGGCTCCTTCTAATTATAATTGCGAGTAAAGCTTACAAGTATCTTTCGAAACGCTTTATTAGTGTTTGAATTTTGAAAATATATCTATTATTGTTTGTCATCATCAAAAAGGGGGAGATTGTTAGCTTAAGGTTTATGATTGACTATTTTGATGATAACTGTATAATATTTGAAAATTCAAATTGAATTTATTTCCTCATATATGTAAACGATATAATTCTTAAAAGGAAATAAAATCATGGAATAATTGCTTTCTTTTCTATAGAAACCTTCTTTATAAACTTACCTTTTTAGAAATGATTTCATGACATTTGGAAGGATCATACTAATTCGAATAATCAATTTCGGAAGCCTTGACAGAATGTTCTTTTTAACGACTAAATATCAAAGATTTCAGTAGAGATGATTTCGAAGATTAAGCAATAACTAGTTGAAGAACTTGTCTACTTAAAGAAGAGTCACTGCATTTGCAAACAACACACGAGACTTGTGAAATATCTTAGAGCATCAATATTCTTGAAAGTTATATCAAACTCTTTGTGCTTTAGAAAGTGATCACTCTATTAAGGCTCCTTCTGTTTTTCAATAGGCTCCTTTTGTTTTTATATCATAAGAGGTTTCTTTCAAAAGTTAGTAGATTCCAATCAACTAAACAGGCTCTTTTTTTTTAGCACTAGCAAGCTCCTATCATTTTGAGCGTTAGCATGCTCCTTTCGATTAATTGACTCCTTTCTATTTGAGCGTTAACAGGATCCTTCCGAAAAGTTTATAGGATCTTTCTATTTATAAGTTTATTTTGTTTAAGCAGGATCTTATTGATTTAAAAGTATCTTGAATATTTTACACACAATTTATTCCCCTCTTGCGAGTATTTGCTTTATGACAATCTTCCCTATAGTTAGTGGATTCATTTACTAAGCCTCTTACTATTCCTATTTTCTCTACGCTACTTTTCAAGTTGGGCTTTGGTTGATTTTCGTGAACCTCCAACTTGAGGAGGGGATGTAAAATACATAGCGTAGATGTTTCTAGTGTAAGGTAACACCATAAGTTTTCTCTGTAGCTGATATTTTGTAAAGGAACGGTTATAATTAGTTAGTTTGTTACTAACTTCAGCTGTAGTCTCTGTATATAAATATAATATAGATATAGCAAATTCTCATTTTGCTTCTTTGCTAATTCTCTTCAACAACATCATTAACTTATGCCATGTGACATTTCAATCACACAAATTTGGTTAACTGTTATGATTTTTTTTTCATTTTGTCAATATTTTGAAATAAAAGGTGTGATTTGTTCTCTAACATTTTGCATAAGGTTTAAGATTTCCCCTATAGTCATCTTTGATACAAATTTGTGTTTTAACATTTATAAAGTAGAATGATATTGTTAAATTTTATATAATTGGGCCTAAATAAACTGAGCACATCCAAGCCAAATGAGGTTCCATCTTAAAATCAATTGGTGATAAGAGGAGTAACTCACTAAGCTTATATGCATGCTCAAGACCTTGTATTCTTTCAATGTAGGACAAATTTCCACTTGTGTTCGAACAAGAGGCCTAATTGGAAAGAAAATGCTAATCGGTCCACTTCTTCCAAGTTTCAAACTCCAAAAAACACTAGATATGAGGTCGTTGGATAATATAGTATTGCAATATCGGCGTTAAGTGTGGAAGGTTTTAACCCTCTACAGGTATAATGGAGACAATTGCGATATAGATGGCACAATTAGTTTAAGTAGCATATTGATTAAAAAAATACGATAATAATTAATTAAGGAAATCCACTTCACTTCCATTGAGCACTAAATTGTCAAGTTTGAAAATTTAGTTGTCTTCTATTGGATTAAATTAATTCGTTAAGGAATTGAGGGTCACCGAGATTCGTACATTACGTTTTCAGATCAAGAGGACATCCATGTGATGATGATGTCTAAGGAAAGAGTGAAGGATCCACCAACCTCGTCCCTTTGTTTTCTTCTTCCTCTCTAGTTATGCACGAAATTGTGACATACCTAATTTCAATTAATGTTGCAGAATGAAGCTGGCCAAGTTGCCGACTTGTTTTGACTTTCTGGTTCAAATATTACTAAATTTTATGGTGCCCATATGCTATCAATTTCAAAACGGGTAAACTTTTATTACCCCATATAATGCTATAAACCCAGAAGATAGAGCTGCACAACTTCCATCAACTTATACTATTCATTTTCTCAATTCACAAGAGGGGGGAAAAAATAAAGAAAGAAAGAAAAGGCAAAAGCACTACATGAACGTCTACTACATTGGACGGGAAATAGACAGACAAGGCCAGAAAGAGAGTGTGATAAGATAAGGTTAAAAACATTATTCTTATGAGTAATTAAAAATCTGATTGGACGTTTAAAAAGTCGCAAAGTTCTTTTCTGCGTTTGAGTGACAAAATTGGCATCGTAATTTAATACGTATATATGTTTTAACCTTATGATAACACGTACCAAGCCATCAAATCATCCTTAATTAAAATAAGATGAGATTAAAATAGGGTGGTTAGATATTTTAAGTATGGATTATACAGATAAACATGATTAGACCAAAGGGAATGCCAAGTGCTTGTCTTTCGAAGGCCGATGGGCCAATGCTTCAGCCACCAACACTTTAGAATGGGACTTTCCTTACCTATAAAAGATAAAAGTGATAATTACTATTATATTTACCATATGAAAGGGATTGGTGAATGCTATTTCAATAACAAAAATGTGATAAGAAATGACCGAATAGTTAATAATCATAATAACAATAATTGTAAATGGTGCTTTAAGTAGTTGCATGTTGATTTAACGTTGGTCATGAGGCTGGTCCGAGCCAATCCCAACGAGTCAGTCCACGCGACCAAACCAGTCTTCTTTCCATCTTCCATGCATGTATAGACTTATACGTAAACATCACACTTCTTTTTAGTTTTTACACTTGCTTTTGTTATTCTGACCAACACTTCATGCACGCGTTCCCTCAAATGTTACAAAAAGCATAAAGAAAGGAAACCAGAATGTAATAACTAATCCCTACTTTCATTTAGCTATGCTTCTACTTTTCATTATCTAAATTAATAATGCAAACTATCAAACTATTATTTATATATATTGTAAGAATGGGTCGTTAACAACCATTGCTCTGCCTTTTGAATGTTCCCATAGACGACACAAAAGCCGTAGTCATTTCCTCTATAAAATGCAAACCAAATGTAAAGAACATCTCACGACTAAGAAAATACAACTTTCAATAATCAAGGGGAAGCAAAGGAATGGAACATTTCTATCTCACCCTTCTTCTTCTCTTTGTGTCCTTAATCACTCTATTCCTATTTGGGATGTTCTACAAACATAAATCTCAATACACCAGCCTTGTTAATCTTCCACCTGGCAAGACTGGTCTTCCCTTCTTGGGAGAGAGCTTGGAGTTCTTGTCCACAGGATGGAAAGGCCACCCTGAGAAGTTTGTGTTTGATCGGATGTCTAAATTTTCATCCGATGTATTTAGAACAAACATTCTGGGCCAGCCAACTGTCGTCCTATGTGGTGCAGCAGCCAACAAGTTCTTGTTCTCCAACGAGAACAAACTTGTAGTTTCATGGTGGCCTGACTCTGTCAACAAGCTCTTCCCATCTTCACTTCAGACATCATCCAAACAAGAAGCTATAAAAATGCGGAGGATGTTACCTCAGTTCCTGAAACCTGAGGCCCTTCAACGATACATAGGTATTATGGACACCATCGCACAAAGACACTTTGCCTCAGGATGGGAAAACAAGGATAAAGTTGTTGTCTTCCCTCTTGCAAAGAGCTACACCTTCTGGTTGGCGTGTCGTTTATTCGTAAGCCTGGAAGATCCCGCCAAAATTGCAAAACTCGCCGACTATTTCTACCCTTTGGCCTCTGGAATCATATCAATTCCCATTGATCTGCCTGGCACACCATTTCGGCGAGCGATCAAGGCCTCAAAATTTATTAGGAAGGAACTTGTTGAAATTATCAAGCAAAGAAAGGTTGACCTTGCACAGGGCAAGGCATGTGCAACACAGGATATATTGTCCCACATGTTGCTAACAAGTGACGAGGATGGGCAGTTCATGAATGAAATGGACATCGCTGACAAGATCCTTGGACTGCTGATTGGTGGTCACGATACGGCTAGTGCTGCTTGTACCTTCATTGTCAAGTATCTTGCCGAGCTTCCCCACATCTACGAGGCAGTTCACAAGGGTATGCACTATAAAATGCAATTTTTTTTTCTTATTCATTACACATCCATCCATGTACTCCCGCTAATATATCAATCAACTCTGCAAAGGTGTTTACGATTAATGAATTCTTGTATCAGAACAAATGGAGATAGCAGAATCTAAAGCACCAGGAGAGTTGTTGAACTGGAATGACATACAAAAGATGAAATACTCGTGGAACGTAGCATCTGAAGTCATGAGACTTAATCCACCTCTTCAAGGTGCTTTTAGAGAAGCCATAAATGAGTTCGTGTTCAAGGGTTTCTATATTCCTAGGGGCTGGAAGGTATTTATACATATATATTCGCATTTCTGTTTATAAGATTATATCTTTCGATCTTAGTGTTAATAACACAAACGTGTCTGCAGTTGTATTGGAATGCCAATTCCACACATAGAAACCCGAAATATTTCCCTGAGCCGGAAAAGTTTGATCCATCTCGATTTGAAGGTAATAGTCCGGTTCCTTATACGTACGTTCCCTTTGGTGGAGGACCTCGAATGTGTCCTGGAAAAGAATATGCTCGACTGGAGATACTAGTGTTCATGCACAACTTGGTGAAGAGATTCAATTTTCAGAAGCTAATTCCTGATGAGAAGATTATTGTTGATCCTATGCCAATTCCCGAGAAGGGACTTCCTGTTCTTCTCCTTCCTCACGCCCCCTCAATTTGAAACACACAAAAAAAAGGGAAAAAAGAATACCTTTTTTTTTCTTATGTATTGGAGCTTAATTATACAAGAGGCACTGTATGGCTTATATCTTTTGTTTTCATAATATTCAAAGAGCATACAAGTTATATGTACTTACAGGTTCCACATATATATATAATTGTCTCACATCATAATTTAAGACAATATATATATTTAAGTTGATACTGCCAATATGTACAAAATAATCAATTTTAAATTACGAACCTAATGCTCATTTATACTACAGAATCAATAATTTTCTAAGTTGTTTAGTTTCTTAGTAAGTCACAGACTCCTTGCTAATTGGTCCACTTCTTCCAAGTTTTAAATTAACTCCAAAAAACACTAGATATGAGGTCGTTGGATAATATTAATATCATCGTCAAGTGTGGAAGGTTTTAACCCTCTACAGGTATAATGGAGACAATTGCGATATAGATGGCACAATTAGTTTAAGTCGCATATTGATTAAAAAAATACGATAATAATTAATTAAGGAAATCCACTTCACTTCCATTGAGCACTAAATTGTCAAGTTTGAAAATTTAGTTGTCTTCTATTGGATTAAATTAATTCGTTAAGGAATTGAGGGTCACCGAGATTCGTACATTACGTTTTCAGATCAAGAGGACATCCATGTGATGATGATGTCTAAGGAAAGAGTGAAGGATCCACCAACCTCGTTCCTTTGTTTTCTTCTTCCTCTCTAGTCATACACGAAATTGTGACATACCTAATTTCAATTAATGTTGCAGAATGACTTGTTTTGACTTTCTGGTTCAAATATTATTAAATTTTATGGTGCCCATATGCTATCGATTTCAAAACGGGTAAACTTTTCTTAGCCCATATAATGCTATGAACCCAGAAGATAGAGCTGCACAACTTCCATCAACTTATACTATTCATTTTCTCAATTCACAAGAGGGGGAAGAAAGAAAAGGCAAAAGCATTATATGAACGTCTACTACATTTGGACGGGAAATAGACAGAGAAGGCGAGAAAGAGAGCATGATAAGATGAGGCTAAAAACGTTGCTCTTATGAGTAATTGCGGATAGAAATCTGGAGTCCACAATTAGTTTTATATGGAAAGTTAAGTAGTGGCATTTAGCATTTGGTATTAGCGAAGAGCAGACTAGCATTCGTTAGTATATGTACAATCAATTTACTGTTTGTCTTGTAAGGAACACGCAACTATAGATTGAGTTTCCTTGGTTTTATATTTGGTTAGTGGTAGAAATCTTTTGGACATCACCGACACAATCTTAAAATGTTTTTTTCTCTTTTTTCTAATTTTGATATTTAACTTCTTGAACTGGACGGTAATTAATTAATTAAAATCTGGAGATTAACAAAAGAAAAGCTTTAATTTTGTTCTTCAATGCAAATGATATAATTGTAAGATGACCTCACTCACTTTTATATGGTCCACCCCACCTAATGCACATATCTTTATCGCCCATAATACCCGACACTTATAATTCTTCATGACTTTATCTCTGTGATGGCCAGAGCATAATAGGTGAAGTGGATTTAAATGATAGAGTTTTTTAGTCCCTATTTTCACCCAAGCAAAAGAAGACATCATCTGTTACGAGAAGGAAGAGGATAAAAACTCTAAATTTCTCAGATATTTGCAGGTCTGCTGGTGATAAGGTAATAATTAGAAGTATCGTTTATTATGCTTCTGTTTATTATTCATGCATGTGTTTTACATACGTGATTAATGAGTATGTATGATCCATGTATGAGTTGCTGTCTTAAGAGAAATTATTATAATAATAACCAGCATACTCTGATTCAATATCAAATTAAAGATCGGATTGAGTCGCAAAATCCTTTTCTACGCGTAACAAGCCATCAAATCATCCTTAATTAAAATAGGGAGGTTAGGTATTTGACGAGTTAAGCGATACGTAAGTATGGATTTTGAAGATAAACATGATTAGACCGAAGGGAATGCCAAGTGCTTGTCCTTCGATGACCGATGGGCCAATGCTTCAGCAACCAACACTTTAGAATGGGATGGGACTTTCCTTACCTAAATATCTTAACATATATATATATATATATATATAAATAAGATAAAGTGATAATTACTATTATATTTACCATGAAAGGGACTGGTGACTGCTATTTCAATAACAAAAATGTAATAAGAAATGACCGAATAGTTAATAATCATGATAATAACAATAATTGTAAATGCTGCTTACGTAGTTGCATGTTGATTTAACGTTGGTCATGAGGCTGGTCCGAACCAATCCCAATGAGTCAGTCGACGTTGTTTTAACGTTGGTCATGAGGCTGACGCGGCTACGCCAGTCTTCTTTCCATCTTCCATGTACAGACTTATACGTCAACATCACACTTCTTAATTTTTACACTTGCTTTTGTTCCTTTAACCAACACTTCATGCACGTGCTCCCTCAAATGTTACAAAAAGCATAAAGAAAACTTTTATTTAGCTATGCTTCTACTTTTCATTATCGTAAATAATGCAAACTATTATATATATTCTAAGAATGGGTCGTTAACAACCATTGCTACGCCTTTTGAATGTGCTACTCCAATGCTTTGATTAGCTTCCACCCCCCTATAGACGACACAAAAGCCATAGTCATTTCCTCAATAAAATGCAACCCAAATGTAAAGAACATCTCCCGATTAAAAAAAAAACTTTCAATAATCAAGAGGAAGCAAAGGAATGGAACATTTCTATCTCACTCTTCTTCTTCTCTCTGAGTCCTTAATCACTCTATTCCTATTTGGGATGTTCTACAAACATAAATCTTAATACACCTCTATTCCTATTTTGGATGTTCTAAAAACATAAATCTTAATACACCTGCATTGTTAATCTTCCTCTTGGCAAGACAGGTCTTCCCTTCTTGGGAGAGAGCTTAGAGTTCTTGTCCACAGGATGGAAAGGCCACCCTGAGAAGTTTGTGTTTGATCGAATGTCTAAATTTTTGTCCGATGTGTTTAGAACAAATATTCTGGGCCAGTCAACCGTCGTCCTATGCGATGCAACCGCCAACAATTTCTTGTTCTCCAACGAGAACAAACTTGTAGTTTCATGGTGGCCTGACTCTATGAACAAGCTCTTCCCATCTTCACTTCAGACATCATCTAAACAAGAAGCTATAAAAATGCGGAAGATGTTACCTCAGTTCCTGAGACCTGAGGCCCTTCAACGATACATAGGTATTATGGATACCATCACACAAAGACACTTCACCTCAGGATGGGAAAACAAGGATAAAGGTGTTATCTTCCCTCTTGTAAAGAGCTACAACTTCTAGTTGACGTGTCGTTTATTCGTAAGCCTGGAACACCCCGTCAGGATTAAAAACTCGTCAACTATTTCTACCGTTTGGCCTCTGGAATCATATCAATTCCCATTAATTTGCCTGGCACACCATTTCGGCTAGGGATCAAGGCCTCGAAATTCATTAGGAAGGAACTTATTGAAATTATCAAGCAAAGAAAGGTTGACCTTGCACAGGGCATGGCATCTGCAACACAAGATATATTATCCCACATGTTGCTGACAAGTGACGAGGATGGGCAGTTCATGAATGAAATGGACATTGCTGACAAGATCCTTGGACTACTGATTGGCGGTTGCGATACGATTAGTGTCTTAGATTCGGATAAAAGAAGACATTGTAACAAATATGGCTTTTCATTCTTTTTCTGTATTGTTACAACGTTGGTCTTATAGACCTGATTGTAGAGAAGATAAGGGAGAATTAACGAGAATTAGGGAAAGGATTGATCCTATAATTAACAGAATCAATCATTTCTCTATTTCTACATGTGAACATTATCAATACATATCAATACATATCCTTTTCTTTCTAACACTCCCCCCTCAAGTTGAGTCGTGGGGTTACCAACGCGCAACTTGCTTAGAACTTCATTGAAGACTTTTCCAGTTAAAGCCTTAGTCAGGATATCCGCTAATTGTTCTTCTGACCGAACGTATGGCAGACTGATGATTCCCTCTTCCAGTTTCTCCATAATGAAGTGTCGGTCCACTTCAATGTGTTTGGTGTGATCATGCTGCACTGGATTCTCTGAAATGCTGGTGACAACCTTATTATCACACAATAGCTGACAAGGGTCTTGTGGTGGGAACCCAATCTCCGTCAATAGCTTCTTAATCCAAAGAATCTCAGCTAGCCCCCTAGCAATCCCTCTAAATTCTGCTTCTGCGCTCGATAGTGCTACTACTTTCTATTTTTTACTCTTCCATGTCACAAGATTTCCTCCAACCATAGAGAAGTATCTAGAAGTAAATCTTCCATCAACAAGATTTCCAGGTCAATCTGCATTTGTGTATCCCTTCACTTCTAAGTGCCCATTGTTCTGAAATAAAATTCCATTTCCAGGTGTTCCCTTCAAGTAGCGCACGATCCTCAAGGCAACATTCATGTGCTCTGCTGAGGTTTGTACATAAATTGGCTTACTATCCCAACTACATATGCTATGTCTGATCTCGTATAGGAAAGATAGATCAACTTCGCCACTAACCTCTAATAAATCTCCTAGTCAGCTAACTCTGCTCCTTCTTCTAGCTTCAAACCATGGTTTACCACAATTGGCGTTTCTGCTAGCTTACGGTCCACAAGCCCAGTTTCAGTTAGGAGGTCTAAGATATACTTCCGTTGAGAAATGAATATCCCACACTTTGATCGCAGCACCTTTATTCTAAAGAAGTATTTTAAACCTCCTAGATCTTTCATCTTAAATTCTTCAAACAAGTTTCTCCGAAGGCGTACCATTTCTTCATTGTCATTCCCAGTGATGATCATATCATCCAAATAGATGACTAAGCATGTGATGAGCTCACCTCTCCTTTTTAGCAAAAGAGTATGATCGGAATTGCTCTGTTTGTACCCATACCTCTTCATTGCAACAGTAAATCTTTCGAACCATACTCTGGGAGACTGTTTCAGTCCATAGAGTGCCCTCTTCAGTCGACACACTTCATTCTTCCGGAACCCTTCTGTGAACCCTGGCGGTGCTTCCATGTAGACTTCTTCTCTCAAATCTTCATGTAGGAAAGCATTCTTGACGTCGAACTGGTGTAACGACCAGTCGAGATTTGCTGCTACGGAGAAAAGTACTCTGATGGTATCAATCTTTGCTACTGGACTAAATGTCTCTGAGTAGTCCACCCCATAAGTCTGGGTGTATTGCTACTAGCCGGGCTTTGTATCTTTCCACTGTCCCATCTGCCTTATGCTTCACGGTGAATACCCATCAGCATCCAACTGTTCTCTTCCCTCCTGGTAACTCGCATTTTTCCCAAGTCCCGTTCTTTTCTAGCGTAGCCATTTTTTCTCTCATTGCTTGGACCCATTCTTCCTTTCTCTGAGCTTCTTCCACAGTTCGTGGGATAGACTCGGCATACACGGTTGTGGTGAACGCCTTAGCTTCTTCTGACAGGCTCCCCCTGACTAGGTTAGTCATCGGATATTTGGAAGTTTTGGATTCATGCTTTGGTGAATACCTTCGTGGCAGAACTCCCCGAGTGCTTCGAGGAGGAAGAACATACCTCCCTACACTTTCCAACACTTCAGTCTCTGGTGCTGGAACTGCATTTTCATGGTCAGAATAATTTAACGCGGAAGCAACATCATGGGTAGGAGTATTTACCTATTGAGGAGCATCCGATCGAGGAGGAGATCGGAGTGATTCTGGCTCGTTGGGCCATTCTCTGTTTTTAAAAGTGACATCAACGGACCCACTAGCTGGTTTGTTGGGTTCACCGACCGATAGAGTTGGGCTGAGTAACCAACGCAGTGTGTCATCGTCATGACTCTCCCCCTGACCACTGAGTTGGGCTGTGAAAAAATAGTCGGTTTCAAGGAAGTCGCAATCCATAGTAGTGTACATGCGATGGGTGGAAGGATGGTAACATTGATATCCTTTGTAGTTTATCCCATACCCAACAAAGATGCACTTAAGAGCACAAGGATCGAATTTCGAGCGCTCAGCCCTAGGAATATGCAAAAAAACTAAGCACCCAAAAACTCTAAGAGGCAAGGATAAGGCTGGAGGGATATGAGTGTGAGTAGATAGAACGTGTTAGGATATATTTTATATATATCTTTTATTTTGGCATTTTATTTATTTTAATTGGACATACAAAATTTTGGCTTAAGTAAAACTCTTGTGTTTGGATTTAAGTGGTATTGCGATGATTGTGTTTTCAATGGATAAAAAGGAGATCTGCAGATTATCTTTCCTAGTTGTGTTGGAAGTCTACTTGGGTGAAGATATGTGTGGGCAGATGTGCAGATCAGGTTATTCTCCAAGTTGAAGACACGTGTGTGGAGATTAAGCAATTTCCTAGTGGTGTTAGAAATCTTTTTGGTGGAAGATACGTGTGTGGAGA